>CAXHWN010001018.1:691491-1291491 GCA_964020975.1 Hermodice carunculata | reverse complement strand
TAGTCCCAAGGCGCCCGCAAGCGGGTAACGTAAACAGAACTCTTCCACTCCCAGTGAACAGCGACGCCAGTTGACAAGCAGGGGGCCGCAACAAGATTCTTCGCCTTTATATATGCACCGGAACGCGCGGGAAACAGCTGGGTCACAGTCAACAAGGTCGGACAAGTACAGAGTAAACCCACAACGAGACAAAAAAGGGGAAAGGCAGCAGACAGGGGTGAAACCTGCGTCACACAACGAGGACAACAACAACAAAAATCAAATACGCCTCAACTGTATTTGACACTCCCCCCACTCTGGATATCTATTGATATCCTGAATGTATGTATGAAAGATGTATGCTATTGAGCACTGATGAGCAAACTGGCAACAACAACAACAACAACAGGCCCATGAAGATGCCTTATCACCATCAAGAGGCCACCTCTGCCAGTTTAAATATGAAATTGTTTATCCTTGCTTTATTAAAGTTTGTGTTTGACTCATTACCTGCCATATAACCAGTTTTACCTTCAAATAGCACGCGAATACAAGCACCTGAGACCCTCTCAAGATTTACTTTTTTTTTCTGTTGTTATGTTATTCCAAGAAAAATAAGCACTTGAGACCCTCCCAAGATTTACTTATTTAACAGTATTGATCGAATTACAAAAGATAAGCACTTGAGACCCTCTCAAGATTTACTTATATTAACTCTGTACGACATTTGGTATATTTTAACCTGGCAAAATGAGCATGATACCTGTATGAAAATTCTTAAAACAGATTGTATGCTATAATACACCAATTTGCATCATTCAATAAAGATTTACACATCGGCTTCTAGACGTACAAGCTGGGTTATTGGGCGATGTAACTGTGTTACACGTGTCTTCACTAAGACGGAGCGAACTTTACCGTCATCGCCTGTGAAAACCTGCTGTACAATTGCAGGTGGCCAAAGATTACGAGGTAGTCCAGAATCGTGAACCTAGACCAACTCTCCGACTTTAATGTTACACGACTCAACCCTCCACTTAGACCTGACATTTAGACTAGGAATGCATTCTTTTATCCAGCGGCTCCAGAACACATTTGCTAAGTGCTGAACCAAAAAAGGGACATATTTCCAGCGACACCTGAAAGCGTCTGGAGCTGAGTAGCCACCTGGTGGAAGATCAGCAAACTGTGGTAGAATGAGTAATGTAAGTACAAACAATAACTTGTTGACAAGATCTGGGCCTTGAAGACAACGCTCATTGAATGAACGACCACCATACGAGGCAGCACAATCAAAACCACGCAGTTTGTCTGGTCTGTTTGGGTTTTTAACACAATGCTGGGGAAGATACGATACGCGTTTTGCGTCCCGCGTTGCTTCATCGGGAACAATTTCGGCGTATTTGGAATCCAGCAACTTAGTTTTCTCAGTGTCATACCTGGAAAATAAATTTTCCTGTTCTAGACGCTTACCAAGACTATCAAAGCGTTTCTGAGCAAGGGAGATGTTGTCAGGGAGATCTTCCTCATGGCACTTCCAAGAAATGGGAAGCTCATAGTGACCATCAACCTTTTTACAGCTATCATCCCACAAGTCAATAACTTTCTTATCAAGTACAGACAGACCAGGTCGATCAAAAGCCCCATTTTCCAATTCCCACAATTTGTTTATGTCAGCAATTGGAGCTGCATTGTTTGGTTCTGTTTCAACAGGACAAGCGGACACAAAATTTCAAATGACGACATTGCTGACGTCAGTTTTGGGACTCTTCCGGCTGACAGTCCAGCCAATGGGAAGCTCATAGTGACCATCAACCTTTTTACAGCTATCATCCCACAAGTCAATAACTTTCTTATCAAGTACAGACAGACCAGGTCGATCAAAAGCCCCATTTTCCAATTCCCACAATTTGTTTATGTCAGCAATTGGAGCTGCATTGTTTGGTTCTGTTTCAACAGGACAAGCGGACACAAAATTGCAAATGACGACATTGCTGACGTCAGTTTTTGGACTCTTCCCGCTGACAGTCCAGCCAAACTTGTATCTTATGGCATAGGGTTGGCCAGGCAAGCCACTACGGACTTCCAGTGGGATTAAAGCGTCTGAAAAGTCCTGTCCTATCAAAATGTCAATTTCTTGACAATTTAACCCAGCAGACAAATCAATTCCTTGTAAATGAGGAAACTCATTGGGGTCTATTGTACCTGTTGAGGCAGGAATATGGGGGATGACTTTCACCCCGGACAAAACCATGGACTCATGACCTGATGTGACCTTCAAAGACACCTGTTTTGAAACAATGGGAGTTGTACCACTCATCGTCTTTAACATGTAATGCTGGTTTGCTCCTTTCAAATGCAACAGATTGGCAAGCTTTTCTGTACAAAATGAAGACGACGAGAAAGTGTCTAAAGCAGCATTAACCCACACGTTTCCATTTACCTGTACTCTGACTATGGGCATCAGGCAATTATTAGCGTCGGTAGCGAAGTTCGCAGACGCTTGGTCGGTATGCAAAAAACTTGTATGCTTACCTTCACAAGCAAAGCATCGGCTCTTGCTTGTGCATACAGAAGTTTGATGATTGTCACGCAGGCAATTGTTACATAATTGATGTACATCTACAAAAGTTATGCGGTCGCGAACTTTCATGCTTCTAAACTGGGGACACCTCATAATGAAATGTGGCTGAGTACACAGTTTACAAGGAGGGTGTGTGCGAATTGAACGTGAAGCACGTTGTGCATGTGTGAACCCATTAATTTCAAACTTAGTCCCCGGGACATGGGTGGAAGTGGACTCTACACCGTTATCATGAAAAGGGACCGACCCGTGACTGCATGCACTCTGATCTGCATGTGCACCTAATTGTGTTTGAGCATTATGGGATGTGACCTGCTTTCTTTGCTGAAAGCGATCAGACCGGGCGGCATTCCCGCAAAGCGGGTCATTCATTTCATCACTAATCATTTCCACGAATTCAACTAAGTCCTTGAATTTTAGGTAAGTACCTGATGTTCTTTTGTGTTTTAGTTCTTCCTTATACCACCGATTTTGTGCAAAATTTGGCAAACGAGTTACGATATCAAAAATCACAACCTGTGAATCAACCTCACCCAGACCATCTATATTTTGCAGAATCTGAAAGGAATTACGCAACTCGTGAGACAAGGTACGCATGTCAGATGCAGATTTGACTGATTTGGAATTTCTCAGTGTTCTTATAACATCTTGTGTTACCCTGTGTGGGGACCCGTACAGATTTCGTAATGTGTCTAAGGCATTTTTGTAACCACTTTCACCACCAAGAAAAATTGAGCTACGGATGGCTTCTTTAGCGTCACCAGCAGTATATTGCAGTAGCCTAGTTAGCTTCGCGTCTGGGTCAGCGCAGCATTTCTCAACACTCAGTTGAAACGACTTGATAAATGTGTGATATTGCAACGGATCACCTTTGAACACTTCTAGCTCCACTTTTGGCAAACTCAACAGGTTAAACACCTCTGGACCAGGAACCAAAATTGATTTACCTTCATGAGCCGGCACTGGTTCTATGCTCTTGGCTCCACTCAATACTTTTATACTGAACCCCAATGAAAAGTATCCACATGCCAATTTTGAAGTATTTTATTGTTTATACTTGAAACATTTCATACCTAGACGTGCTTAGAACTTAACAAAGCATTCACTTTTCTGGCGTAAAAATAATGTCACGCTCTACCGACATTAACGTCACTTACAGGCAAAAAATGGCATTAACTGCCCTAATTGAAAGTCACACAAATTTTTCTGTTCAATATGGGATGTGGCCACCTCGAGCATCAACACATGCTATACATCTGCGGCGCATACTGCTGACCAGGGTTTGAATTCTGTGTTGGGGAACATTATTCCATTCTTCCTGCAGAGCTTGGATCAGCTGGTTTCGGGTAGTAGGCCTAGGTGTCCTCCGTTGAATACCTTGGCCTAACTGATCCCACAAATGTTCAATAGGGCTCAGATCGGGTGAGAACGCTGGCCATTCCATGACATTGATGTTGTTCTCATTGAGAAAGTTCATTGTTAATCTTGCAGAGTGTGCACGTGCATTGTCCTGCTGAAAGATCGCCAGATCTTGATGCTGCTCCATAAATGGGACCATGTGCGGCTCCAGCACCTCATCAATGTACCGCCTAGCATTGAGGATCCCTTGAATGACCACTAGGGGTGTCCGGTAGCGGTTGCTGATGCCTGCCCACACCATGACAGAGGGTCCACCCCATCGATCTGCCTGACGGACACAGGCATCTGCATATCTCTCCCCAGTCCGGCGCCACACACGTTCTCTGCCATCTGCTCTGCTGACACAAAAACGGGACTCGTCAGTAAAAAGGACGGTATTCCACTGCTGGCGAGTCCACCTGGAGTGTGCTCTACACCACTGCAGTCGTCTTTCTCTTCTGGGTTGGGTCAGCAGGTTACCCCTGTAAGGTCTTCTGGCTGTTAGGCCACTGCTCCTCAGTCGCCTCTCCACAGTAGAACTACTGACAGGACCGTGATTCACCCCTTGAGTCTCACGGGCTGTTTGGCCTGCTGTACGGAAACGGTCTCGCAGGTGCATCAGCCGGATGTGACGGTCTTGGCCAGGTGTTGTCACTCTTTCTCGGCCAGGCCTAGGCCGATCATCTACGGATCCAGTTTCTTGTTGCCGTTCAATTAGTCGTTGGATGGTGCGCCGAGTACACCCCATTCTTTGTGCGATTTGAGTGATTGGGACTCCACCCTCTGCAAGCCCCAAAGCATGGTGTCTTTGACCTTGGCTCAGACGCGGCATGATCGCCTCAACACACCTGAGACCACTGGCTTTTTTCTTGGCTGAACATCCCTTTTTAAAGCCACTGAAAACATCAGGTCATTTTAGCCATCCAATAGGAGTGGTGGTCAGAAGCCATATTCGGTGCACAAAAGTCACATGCATTATGTAACAACCCAGCAAAAGTTAAAAAGTTGTCCTGAATGACCCTGATGTAGGCTCCAAACCATGCATATATGCACACACAGTACTTAGTAACTTACAAAATTAATGTGTTAATTTTTTTATGTGGATACTTTCATTGGGGTTCAGTATATGTAGTTAGTTTGTACCTGTTCAAAATACGCATCATGATCTACATTTTCATCCGTGTCAAGATTCACTACCTGCTCATGTGAAGCTGTAAATTCACTGAATGCCAGCTTTACCTGCGATACCAAAGTTGAAATTTCCGACAGGTTGTCGTCCTCTGCGAGAAACTGGGAAATCTTATTACTCAACCTGGTTACCTTTGTTTTTGACACTTTACGTGCCGCTTTGGCCTCTGCCAAAGTCGACATGGCGTGTGTAACGTGTGTTAACACACACACGGACAACAAGAACAATACACGTATATAATTCATACAATTTCCTGTAACAAATATATATATGAAGAAAAAACCACAGACCTTGAATGAAATCAAAAAAAAAATGTCCTATGCAGCTCCTTCGGCGGCAGATACAGAAGTTAGTCCATATTAGTCGGTGCGCTTACTTCCAAGCTTGCGGCGATTTTCCATTTGTAATTCTATGTTAGTCCATTTTACGACGGTAGTGTTCCTTTAATCTTTCTGTGAACTACACGGGACTAATTGATGACTCGGAACAACTACGAGTGCACACACAGAACTGCTGCCTTTAATAACGTTGATTTTTGTACACTTCACATGACGCTGGTCGCTTACACCTCACCAGGTCTATCCATTTACCACTCAGCGTACATCGCTCATCGCATTAACTGCAATAGACCATGTCAGAAATTTTACCACCAGATGGCTCTGGGGTACTATCCACCCTAGCCTGACAGAGTGCCCACTAGCTAGGCATGGCAGAGTATGGGAGGTGGACAGTCTTTGAGTAGAAACAGGAACTAATCAAGAGAGGAGCACCAATTAAAGGCAAAAAGTGTGATTTAGTAGAAAGGTAAGTACTTGCTGATCAGTTTCATATATTATCTTACAGGAATTTATCCCAAGATTATAAGTTTAGTCACTTTACTCCAATGGGTTGAACCAGCAGTTTACATCACTGGTCATATATTGCTGTGTGTGTGTATAAATACCTCTCTTGGCCACACACAATTCTGTGACAAGTCAAATTATGAGACTGTGATTAAAAGTATAATTAATGTTCCATAAAGAGAGACTTTCATAGCCATACATACATTATTTTGAATGTGGAATAACCTGGTCAAAGTGCACATAGGCCACCAGTAGCCTGACCTGAGCCAAGCCTCTGGGGCCCAGCCAGTAGCTTGTATATTGGGTCACTCCAGGGGATAAGCAAGGTGTTAATGCTGCTGTTGTCTAGTTCCTCTGGGGAGTGTGCTTTATTGGTGTGCTGTGTATACAAGACACTTGTTGGTCATGTGTTTGTCCAGAATAACAATGAGGTAAAAACACTGCATACTCAAAGGCAAAGATGAAAAACTAAACAAGAAAAGGAAAAGTAACTTTATATCCCCTCCAGCTTGAAAGTTTACCTTTTTCCTTACATTTGAACAGCTTGGCTGCCCTTCATTACCTCATACAGTTAAGTTGACAGGACACATATTTAGTCTAGCACTTTTTTTCAGACTTGACGCATATGACAGAAATAACAATTTTCATTCTGAACCTATACTCAGTCTGAAAAAAGAAACACCCCTTCCTCAATGGCCCGACCAAGGATTCAAAACCATAACTGAAAGCACACAGAACATACCGCCAATGCGCATGTCCCATCCCAAAGTTACTTTTCCTTTTTCTTGTTCAGTTTTTCATCTTTGCCTTTGAGTATGCAGTGTTTTTACCTCATTGTTATTCTGGACAAACACATTACCAACAAGTGTCTTGTATACACAGCACACCAATAAAGCACTCTCCCCAGAGGAACTAGACAACAGCAGCATTAACACCTTGCTTATCCCCTGGAGTGACCCAATATACAAGCTACTGGCTGGGCCCCAGAGGCTTGGCTCAGGTCAGGCTACTGGTGGCTTATGTGCACTTTGACCAGGTTATTCCACATTCAAAATAATATATGTATGGCTATGAAAGTCTCTCTTTATGGAACATTCATTATACTTTTAATCACAGTCTCATAATTTGACTTGTCACAGAATTTTGTGTTGCCAAGAGAGGTATTTATACACACACACAGCAATATATGACCAGTGATGTAAACTGCTGGTTCAACCCATTGGAGTAAAGTGACTAAACTTGTAATCTTGGGATAAATTCCTGTAAGATAATATATGAAACTGATCAGCAAGTACTTACCTTTCTACTAAATCACACTTTTTGCCTTTAATTGGTGCCCCTCTCTTGATTAGTTCCTGTTTCAACTCAAAGACTGTCCACCTCCCATACTCTGCCATGCTTAGCTAGTTGGCACTCTGTCAGGCTAGGGTGGATAGTACCCCAGAGCCATCTGGTGGTGAAACTCATTTCTGACATGGTCTATTACATTCATAACATTAAGTATCTCCATATCAAAATCGAACCTTTAACATAGTATATCACACATACAAGCCACATTCATTTATCACGCATAAATTCATATGATTACATTTAAACGAAAAGTCCAAATTGTATACATTAAGCGCGGCCCTTTTGTCACATATTACCATGAACAAAAATTGTAAACCACACAAAGTTGATCCAATTACCGTCAAACTTCAAAGTACTTTATGATAACAAATACTCAATCACTCATTTTCAACTACGACGTGAAAAGCAAATAACTATGCTTACAATATTACGGAATACCTACCCGGCATTTTGCCACCTTCAACACGTCGTGCACAAGTTCCAAAACCAGCAATATTGATACTTATGTGCAAATGAACGGCACAACCGTATATTACAAAAGAAAACCCTCCAATTCTAGTTTGAAACCATCATATAAAATTACAATAATGCTTTTACTTGACACAGCGTGGCATATACGCGTGCATCTTGACACAGCGTGACATATACGCGTGCATCTAACTTGACACAGCGTGACATATACGCGTCCTGGCAAGTCTTACTATAAACATACAACGCGCACATGTATTTCACCAAAGTTTTACCAAACAATACATGAAGTTTGAAAAACCTCAATATATTTCATAAACTCGTACATGT
Organism: Hermodice carunculata; assembly: GCA_964020975.1. Classification (NCBI taxonomy): domain Eukaryota; kingdom Metazoa; phylum Annelida; class Polychaeta; order Eunicida; family Amphinomidae; genus Hermodice; species Hermodice carunculata. The sequence goes on along the minus strand of CAXHWN010001018.1, from coordinate 1,283,351 downwards.
AAGCGCACTTTAACGGCAAAAAGCATGACCCAGTAAAACGCGTTTTCACGAGTTGCCTTTTTTGAACGATGCGTACATTTAGTTAGGAGTTCATTTAAGTATGTACATTTACATTTTAATATCAAGTTTAACTTCTTAATATACTTACAGGAACACTATTGCAGTTTCTGCGTTACAACCACCCCATGTTAGTTACAGAAGTGAACTGTGCATTGGCCAAATGCACGCACCCTACGTGCCTGTAACAAGTGCAGTATTAGCTCCCATGTGTCCGTTAATTATGTACAATATATGGGGAACATAGTCCCAAGGCGCCCGCAAGCGGGTAACGTAAACAGAACTCTTCCACTCCCAGTGAACAGCGACGCCAGTTGACAAGCAGGGGGCCGCAACAAGATTCTTCGCCTTTATATATGCACCGGAACGCGCGGGAAACAGCTGGGTCACAGTCAACAAGGTCGGACAAGTACAGAGTAAACCCACAACGAGACAAAAAAGGGGAAAGGCAGCAGACAGGGGTGAAACCTGCGTCACACAACGAGGACAACAACAACAAAAATCAAATACGCCTCAACTGTATTTGACAACCATCAGATTATTTTTAATTTACAAACTAAACTCGGACATTGTGGATTGATACAAACATAACTGATACGTATTCCTGACCAACTGACTGAGACGCATCACCATGAAACGCGCGGAGCACATTGTGTACATTTTTTAGACATACAGATATGGCATATATATAATTACATGTATTCCTATTGCTGTCTACTTGCCATTATCACTCTGCGCAATTTACAATTCATTACAAATCAGACTGTGGCCCTGGTGGCAACCGATGTTTACTAATACATAAAAAAAATAATTTATCTCTTATTAATTACGCAAAATAAGGAGAAAATGTTGCAATTATTGAAGAGAAAGCTACAAATTTGCCTTGCAATGGTTCTGTACTACTGCACTTGAGACAAGTGTGAAAACACTTTGCTGAAAATGCCACGATAAATTTTGAGAGAGGCAGAATCAAAGGAACAGATTGATCTATATATGTCAAGGTTTGAGATGAGTGTGGTTACTTTATTGTTCCATAACAACAACAAAAATAAACTAATGATGATTATAATACTAATACTAATAACAATAACAATAATAAAAACACTAATAATGATGATGATGATGATGATGATGATGATGATACGCCCATGTTCATGTGCGCTACAAATCCGTAACGCAGGCTCTCTGACCTTGCTATGCCTTTTTTGGGTAAATTGGGCAAACTGCTAAAAATTCAAGTGTCATTTAGTATCAATTCATTGTGGGCACTTAGATTCAGGAGTAATCTTTTATTTGTTCCTTTAAGAAGATGTAATGCTAAAGTTCTATGAATATGTTTTTTTTTTAACTTATACATTTTATCCTTCCCGAAAAGAATGGGATAATGCATTTTTTTGCTGCAGGATACAGGAGTAAAGTTATCATTTACTCACCATTCTTGTCTATAATTTGTCCACGATTACTTTTCTAGTTCCTAATGATTTAAATATCTCTATCTTTTGCCATTGCCTGTGTACAGGTGTCACTGATCATGATTTCATACGGATGGGTCCTTGATTCACTGAACATGAAATCTTACCAATGCCACAATTTGAGCGAGGCTGAGAGTGACTTTTCAAAATTATTCACCCAGATTAATACCATTGCATGTTCAGTTCCATATTGCAGACGTATTAAATAACTAGTTGTGTCATATGGGACTCATGATATCCATTTTTCAAGTATTTATCCTCCATGTTTGAAACTTTGCCTCAGTTGTAATCTTCATAGACGTTCAAGGTGCCAAAGTTTTACGGAACAAAAGCCCTACAGCGCACCGTATTTACAAACTCGTTTGATAACCAGGGATCCACAGAATCACTACCAAGTGTACAAATTTGTTACCAGGTTTCACCTACCTGAATCAAGGTTTGGAGAAGATAAAAACAATATGCATCCAAAAATCATTAAAAATGCCCCCCCCCCCCCCCCCCTCAAAAAAAGAAAGACAATTGTTGAACAAATCAAGGTGCAGGGGTTCCCCGAAATGTCACTACATGTGTGCAATTTCACAGAAGGTAGTCAAGCGGTTTTGGAGAATATATCGTTTTTGTTTATGTCTAAAATAGTGACAAAGCTTTTCTCCAATATTTGTTTTCAATCAGTGAACCGTAACCTGTTGAAACTAGCGTGGTACGGACCTGAAGGTACCTCCCCACCAGCTATGAATAAGATCTGACCAAGAGGCTGAAGGAAGTAAAAAAACAACTGTGAATGGAAGATAGTGTGGTAAGACCTGAAAGTACATTCCCATCAGCTATAAAGAGGATCTGATCGAGAGGCTGAAGGAAGTAATAAAAACAACTGTGAATGTAAGATGGGCGGACGATGGAAGATCGTCCACACTATTAGCTTGGCTGACTTGAAAATCCGGTGAGCTTAAAAGGAGCACAAAAATGAGCTTCCTCGGGACATAAACTCGGAGTATAACATAACATTTACTTAAAAGAATTTTGCAGTACATAACTTTTCATTTATTTGAATCGATTAATTACAATTTGCACAGAGGAAGATCGTTATTTCCTTTGAATATATAATATATCGCCTGTAAATTATAGGTTTAATTACCGCAAAGTCACACACCACGTAGTGGAACAAATTTCGGCTAGTGTGCTAACAGCTTTCACATCCCTGTTTAGGAATTCTCTGCCTGGTGAATGTTTCCCAGTATCTTTAGATCATACGAATTTTGATGCAATTTTCAGTTCATGCATAAACTCAAAGCTTATTAATATACACATGTGAGATGGCGGCCATAATGAGCATATGTGCATGACAGGGCAACAAAAGTATTGTCTGTGATCCATATGAGCGGGTCATTGGAGACCATAACATCAGTCACATGACACATAATCATTAAGTTAAAAACATTTTATACACTTCTTTTTCTTCCATTAAGAAGATGCGCAGCATATATTTTGAAAAGCATCATCAGGTTTCTTCCATGTAGATGCTATGATGGATATGTTTCATATATCATGAAAACATATACTAAGTACCTGAATATCATACCATCCTGCATTAAATTATGACGTAGTTTCTTGTTACAATCATTATGTATCAATATTCTGCCATGGTTATCTTTCACACCACTATTTATGCCAGCTGTGGTTCATCATATTGTTGAAATCTCTTTGGTTTTCAACCATGACCATGAAATATGTCATCCAACCATAATGGTGAGAAGTCACATCAAACGAAAGACTGTCTCTCGTGGTATCATGAAACATTTCAACTTCTCTGCACGAGGTGAAAAAATAGCTGCACAGCGAAGCAAGTGAAATCACAAAGACAATCCGTACACGCTCGCTGATGGCAAGACACTTACCACTTTTCTTCTGCTGTATGGCAAGCAATTTTGACATTTATTCCTACTTGGCGTATCACTAAAGTATTTAGCGATATATGCCAATCATTAGGTGATGTCGCTAAATGGTCTCATTTACTGATATCCTTGAGTCACTAAGCATTCCTAAATGATTTAGCGACATCACTAAATTGTTTAGATATATTGCCAAAAAAAGGTAGTTTTTAGCGATGTCGCCAAGTCATTTACCGATGTGGATAAATAAGTGAATCGGTAAATACTTGACCTGTAGGCTGGACTGTTATTTTGACCAGAGAGCTAATAGTTAACATACACTTTTTTACAGCATGATAATCCTATTGGCAATGCCAGCGAATTTGAACAATTCTCAAAAGAACACTCTGAGAGGATGACCCATTGCCTCCACATAAGCCACCAAATTTAAACAAATATAGGAAAGGAAGCGCAAATACATTAAGTCATATCTCTAAATAATTTTAGCATATGGCTAAATGATTTAGCGACATCACAAAATATGTTATTAAACGATACCAACAAACAGTTTTGCGATATTACTAATCCATTTAATGGCATCCTTAAATCTTTCGGTGATATCGCTGAATTATACACAATCAGGGATATAATTTAATGATTTTTAGCAATATCGCTATCAACTGATTTAAAATACCGCCGAATCATTTGGTAATATCGCTTGGGCGATATCGCTAAATGATTAAGAGATATCACTAAATATTTAGCAAAATCATTAACATTTGATAACATCGCTGAATGATTTTGTGTTATCGCAAAAAAGGATTAAATGTAGATACGGGGTAAATTGTCATGTGGTTCAAAACAAAAAAAAACAAAAAACAAACAAGCAGACAAACAAACCAAAAAAAAAAAAAAAAGCAAAAAAAAAAAAAAAAAAAAACACAAAAAAACCCAAGTTAAAAGTAAAAAAAACCCACCCACCCCAAAAAATAACTGCATAACAAAATCCAATGGCAGGCACATTATTTACATTTGGCATACATCTTATGACGGTTTTTGGCAAATTGTACTCGCTTTTTGTCCATTTTCTTGTTAGGTATGTTTCTTAAGGTGGCACAAACAAAGCTAGGCACTTAGAGGAGTGCTGTCTTCAACCCGCTTTTCTGTGTTTTTTTTTTTATTATTAGACCCATATAACTATATATATTCTTGTTTCTTAGGTTCTCTAGATTATATACACACCAAGGAAAATCATAACAATATTTTTTTGTTGAGTGAATAACGGACATTTTAAGAAAGGGTCCGATTTTTGGGATTTTTCTCGGGATTCTCAAAAAATATAGTGATTTACAACTCGAAAATTTGCAAAATGAAACTTCATAGTCATGCCCAGGTTCGGTTCCTTCACTTTTTCCGTAAACGTAATAGATAAATTTTAATCGAACATTAATTATGATGCTCGTGATGATGAACACGTTTTCATATTTAGAGGGCATAAAACTGCCTAAAAAAACAACATATCCCAAAACACAAGAAACGGAACCTAAGTTAGTGTCTTGGCTTTCGAATTCTTTTTATTTCATGAAAATCGATCCACAAGTTTTAGAGTAAAGTGAGAACAAAGTTTGTAAAGTTGTGGCAAAAACTGAACCTGAGAAAAACGCATTCAAATGAAATCGGGACAGGTTTGTTGACATAACGGGCTGTTACTCGAGTTGTTCTCACTCCCTTGTTTTGAACTGTGTATGTTGAGACAATTACGCATAAGGCTATCCTTCTGATGCGTTGTCATCGCACTCCGAGTTCATAATCATCAAAAAAAGAGTATTCTTTGAAGTTGTTCCTCCCAAATATGACCACCTTTATGGTTTCCTTATGATGGTTTCACCGGTAGCCCACACAAAGAGGTGGGGCGAAGCAGGATTAGTCCTAATCGCATTATCACCCCGGGCAACCATCGTGCGCTACTGTATTCAAAATGGCGGCATCCATGGAGCGGTACACGCGGTCTGACAGTTTGTCTGGCAAAATTTACAAGTCTGACATCGCTCAGGACTCACACTTGTGGATCAAAGAATTAAGTGGTTTTAAAAACGTGATGATACTGCTTCATCATGCACAGTGTTTCGGAAAGCTTACGAGTACAACCTGTGTTGAAAGTGGATCCATGGAAAATGGCCAGGGTATCTGCTATTCATAAAAAAGGTCGTAAAACTGATCCTGGAAATTTTCGCCCCATTTCCATCTTACCTGTGATTTCTAAAATCCTTGAACGGATTGTTCATAATCAAATTTACATCTATCTTTCTGAACATAAAATATTAGCAACCCAGCAATCGGGCTTTAGACCCAAACATTCAACGCAGACTTCCCTTCTCAACTTCACTGAATTCGCCTTCAGTGAGATTGCGGAGGGAAACTGCGTTGGACTAGTAGCACTTGACTTAAGAAAAGCGTTTGATACTGTTGACCATGGCATTTTACTAAGTAAGCTGGCCCACTACGGTTTTAGGAATACTTCTCTTGAATGGTTCAGAAGCTACCTAAATGAGAGGCAGCAGATTTCTTGTATCAATGGCAACCTTTCTGAACCTAAAACTATTATTATTGGTGTCCCTCAGGGCTCGATCCTAGGTCCGCTGTTATTCATCTTATATATGAATGACATTGGTACCTGCTTCGAACACTCAACCATCAATTTTTATGCCGATGATACCCTGTTTTATTTTTCAAATTCTGATGTCAATGTGGTTTCCACTGCCCTTAACACAGATTTGCTACATGTAGCAAACTGGTTAAGGGCAAATAAACTTAGCCTACACATAGGTAAAACTAACAGTATGTTGATACACTCCAAAAGACAGAAACCTGAAAATAGTGATCTAAATTTAATTTTGGAGGAACAATCGGTTACACAACTAAATTCTTGCAAATATCTCGGCATTACTTTGGATTCTAATATGACATTTATTGAACAGTTCGTCACATTGATTAGTAAACTAAAACGTGCAATGGGTATTTTTACAAGAGCTGCAAAATTTGTACCGCCTCATGTAAAAATTACCCTTTTCAATACCCTGGTTCTACCCCACATTGACTATTGTAGCACAGTCTGGAGTACCAGTCTGCGCAAACAAGACTTAACTAAACTACAACGTATACAAAATAAGGCAATGAGAACTATTCTTGAATGTCACCCGAGAACGCACATCACGGATATGCTGGAAACCTTAAATTGGATGAGTATAAAACAGAGAGTGTTCTATAACTACTCTGTATTCCTTTGGAAAATAATTAATAATCAGACTCCTGAGTACCTATCCAAATACTTTACTCCAGCTGCCTCCGCACACAAATATAACACCCGATCTGCCGCCAAGGGCCAGCTTTATAAAACTCTCCATCCAAAATCATTTTCATCTAAAACCCTCACAGTTACAGGTAATAAGACCTGAAATTCCATACCCCAGCATATCCGTGATGTGCGCTCTTGTTACAGTTTTGAAAAGAACATCGTGGGTCACATATTCAAAAATGTAGAACGGTTTTAATTATATTTGACCTGCAACTTATTTATTACCATACTCCCTGTGCATCCATTTCCATATTAACCACCCCATACCATCCATCATTGTGGGTCACATCTTATTATCCTAATTTATATTTCTCTGTATATATAGCTAACCTTTTACATTCTCTTTGTTTTAATATTGTTATGAGCCTCCATGGAACAACAGTCATTTGTACTGAATATGGACTGCAAATAAAACTTGTCAAACTTGTCAAACTTGATGAATTGAAACAGAAAAAGATGGGGAGATCTGGAGCTAGAAAGAAAAAAAATGGGACGCGGAGTCCTTACGCAGGGTAGACCGGTCGCTCGAGAAGACCCCCGTGCCTGACGAACCAACTGCAAAGTCCAAGATGTCTTCGACCGCCCGAAAGTTTAGTGATGTTGGTGTGAGCGCACTTGAGCAGACCTATAGTGAAACTGCAACGGGTAATGACACGGCTAGTGAATTGTGTGACGCAGAACTTGAGGGGCGGCCTTGCCCAGAGGAAGGGAATATGTACCATGAGATTGTCACGGACTACATGTATGAGGATGCCGGTACAGGGACAGAGTCAGAGGGAAAAGATGTTTCTGACGTTGATATTGACAGCCCGACGGGTTACAGGCTCCTGGATGCTCATCAACTGCAGCAGTTGATCCGTGCGGCAGCCGTGTGTAGGCAGTGTGGGGTAGAACTGGAGCTCAGGGAGGACAACAAACGTCGCCGCGGGTGGGCTTCTTGTTTGGCCCTGTGTGCGAGTCCTGCGATAAAAAACCTACGTGGCAATGGATGAGCAAGTCAACCGACACAGGTGCTCGGGAAGTAAATAAACTGTGTGTGCTGGCCATGAGAGCAGTCGGTAAGGGAAGAAGGGGAGCAGTGACTTTTGCAGGACACATGAACTAACCGCTGCCAATAGGTGCCAACTCATGGGGAATCGATACAAAATCATGGGGCGGGACGGCAAATGATGTGCTTCAAGAAGACTTCCAAAGGTAAGTCCGAAAATCCAAATCAGACTTTCCCAGTGCATGTACTATAATAAGACAAGGTCCTTGAATGTTTGAAAAGCATCACTGTTCAAATTCCGGTCATTCATGTACTTTCGTTTTAAAGCCAAATAAAACATCTTAAAAAAAAAAAAAAGTCATGTGAGAGCCTACAATGTAGGAAAGGCTGAATGGTCGACACAGACGTATGTAGCAGTAACAGGGAGGGGCGGGGGCGATGTACATGTTTGCTTTTACAATTTTGAGTGAGTGAGTGATGGAAATAGTGTGCCAAATTACTTGAGTACAAGCACTAAAGGGTCCCAAGAAGGCCTTGAACTGACAATTTTTTTGTGTAAACATGCAGGCCTAGCCATAACATCACACCAAAGGAAGACTTGAATTCATGAATTATATCAAACAGCATAGCCCCCCTCCCCCCCCCCAAAAAAAGCAATAAAAATAAAACAAAAAAATTTGTCCCTCATGATGGCACTTGAACTGAAGACTATAGAACAGTGATGCTTTGAAACACCATTGAAGTTAGAATACATGTTTCCTTCCCATTTATTATACATGTAATAGTTCATGTGGATATTGCAGGTGAACTTGAATGTCAGTGAACAGGTACAAACTGTGTTGTAAATTTTATCAGATTGAGGGAGAAAAAAATCACTTGCCGGAAAGGCATGACAAATATGAAGTGAGCAAATGACATGAAATGTATAAATGTACATGTTTGCTTTTACAATTTGGAGTGAGCTGACTGCTGGAAATTGTGTGTCAAATTATCTGAGTACAAGCACTAAAAAGTCCAAAGCACGTTTTGAAGTAGCAATTTTTGTGTACACATGTAGGCCTATCCATAACATCACACCAAAGGAAGAGTTGAATTCATCAATTACATCAAACAGCATAGAAAAATGTTGATGTTTTGAAACACCACTGAAGTTTGAATAAATGTATTATTTCTGATTATTATACCTGTGATAGTTCAAGTGGATATTACAGGTGAATGTCAGTAACCTGTGTTTATCAGATCAAGGGAGAAAAAAATCACTTTCCTGAAATGCATGACCAGGCATGACAAATGTGAAATGAGCAAAAAACAAATGTTTGAACAAAACAAAAGATTTCTGGTACTTTTTGTGTATATATATATCCCATCAATCACATCCAAAGATGAGTAGAATTTGATGCTTTGAAACATAATTGATCAGATTTATTGTTTAGACTTCCACACTGAAAGTTGACAGATAAATGTTGCCTTCAAGTTGACAATGAATTGTCTCCCAATTCTAACAGTCCATGCAAAAAAAATGAATGCAATATAAACAAACAAAATATAATTATTTTCATGAGAGATCTTGAATTTATGACTAACGAATAGTGATGCTTTGAAACACCATTATCATGATTGTGTCAGATTGACTGTTTAGTCTTTATCACCAAAGTTAGAATTCATAAATGTAATAATACGATGTATTGTCCCAATTATTATAATAGTTCATGCAGATATTGATGGTGAATGTCAGTGAAATTGTGCAAACTTTGCTGTAAACACCAAAGGAAGAGTTGAGTTCATGAATTGTATCAAACAGCATAGCCAAAAAAATAAAAAAATAAAAGAGAGAGAGAGAGAGAGAGAGAGAGAGAGAGAGAGAGAGAGAGACATTTGATTGGAGATTTGTAGGTGCATTGATATAATGAACTGCTATTTTATCTGTCTATCTACAAAAAAGTAAAACGAGTGGAAAGAAAGTCATCTTATATTGTGTTTGGTATGTTTTTTTTAAGAAGCCATAAAACGAATGAGCACTTATAATTTTTTGCAGGGGATGGTTTTATTCAGGTGTTTATTTAGCATAATTGAATTGTCAGTGGCCTGGGATTGCACCTTGACCCAAGCTGAGATAAACTGTACACAGCAAAAAAAAAAAAAGAATGTAACTGATATGTACAGATATAAAGAGACACATAAGTGACAAAGACATTTATTTTATACTTCATTTCAGGGCAGTGTTGAAAGTGAAAAGGAAACGAGTAGTAGAAAGGAAGGTTCCAGGTGTTGATCCTGATTCCAAGTTGTGTGATGAGGAACTGCAGGACCTGGTGATGGACATTCCGGTTTCAATACATGGATCCTGGATCCGTAGGTGGGCCGACCGCAAACACGGGTTTGTCACTGTCATTTCCCAGGATAGTGGCGAAGTCCTGGACCGACATAATATGTGCAGGAGCTGCAGACAGTGCGAGAGATGGTCTGAAGATGAAAAGACAAGTCTGGCATACCTAGAATGGTATGTCGAACATTCCACAGACTGTCTCATGAACCACAGCGGTAGTGCCTCTTCTACGGAAGCAACTGGTAAGAACTAAACCAAAAAAATTCAAGTGAAAACAATGTGTGCAATAAGTTTCCTGTAAAAAAAAAATGAAAAAGTTTCACAAACTTGACAGTGCCAACATGTATCTGAATATAAAAAGCCCTTCATCCTGCCTACTGGATATTGCTTTTGGCACATTGGGTCTACAGTGGGAAATTGGTGTGAAACTACACTGTTTGCATGTAATTTGTGAGGAAAGAATTGCGATACTGGGATTGTGACTCTTCGATTGTAAACTCTGTATAAGTACTTCAGTACATGATGAGTCTTACTAACACCCATCATGCACTTACTTGGTTTAGAGAACTGCAAACTCTTTCACATTGGGATGTCTTCATAAACATTGTTGACACAATGAGCTCCCTCCGCACGCCCCCCCCCCCCTCCCTTTTTAAAAAAAAAAATTATCCCTGGTTTCAGGTGCAACAGAACTGTTTGAGCGGTCAATGGAAAAGTACAAGGTCGGGTACAATCCATATATAGGTTATGGCGACTCCTCCGCCTTCAAGACTGTCTGCAGAACGCAGCCATATGGACCAGATTATGAAATTAGAAAGGAAGAATGTGTTGGGCTTGTGCAGAAAGGATGGGCACAGGACTCAGGCGCCTACTAGACAAAAAAAAGGTACATTTACAAGTCACTGATGCCACATATTTTTGCCTCTGCAGCTACCTGGACCGCTCATCTTCATTTTTGTGCCATTATTATGTCCACATGAATCAAGATTCACCAAACACACATAGTGGCTAGTATTTTCTTTATGTGTTTTATTGTAAATAAATTAAGAATAGGGAAAAGGGACTATATTATTCTACATTGGTGTAATAACATTATTTTTGAGGAGTGTGATACCATTACTGATCTTTGCACCTGAACAAAATAAAAACAGTTAACTTTTACTATAAATAAGAGAAAAGAAAAAATAGACAATATTTCATTTTTTTCAAAGCATGGTCACTGTTTTGCTCAACAAATTATCTCCCCTCCCCACTTCAGGGAAAATGCTTTCAGATGGCAAGCCACTTGGAGGAAGAGGACGTCTGACACTGGCTCGCGTCAATGCACTCCAGACGTTCTACGGAATCACCATCAGGAAGAATGCAGGGTATGCAGAAAGCATGGCAAGGGAGACTTTAGCCATGCTGACACACTATGGGGACCCACCGACCCATGAGCAATGCCCTTCTGGCCCATCCAGCTGGTGCAAGTACCAGATTGACCAAGCCATGGGAACCAGGTCCTACAGGTAAGAAATACCATCAGCTGAATGTAGTATTGGGGCCTAACTTAGGAGAGCAGTGTTATCATGTGCACAGATTGAGGTAATTGAAAATTTACTAAGTGCATGTATCATGTTCAGTTACCAGTATGTGTGCTTTTCACCATAACTATGATAAAGTATAATTTGAAATACTTGCAGAGTGGTCATAGATCCCAAACAAACTGTCATACTGCTGTACACTGCACCCAGTATCTTGGCCATTGTGTAAATTATGTGGGTTTCCATCTGAATTTTGCTCTAAGGCTGTCACTTTTGTTCAAGTTACAAGCATGTGGACAGTGCTTGATGACTATTATTATTACTGCATAAACAGTTGTAATCAGAAACTTCATTCACAGTTATGACTTTGTGTCATTCAGGCATGAAGATCTATGAGGATTATATTGTTTGAAGGCATTGAGGAATTCCAATGGGAAAGCCTTCAGTGCCATTGCTCCATGGGAACAAAGGCAGCTGAGGATAGCATAATGTGTGTTGACATTTTGCACATTTCAGTGCTTTTTTTATTGCACTAGTGATATATGTCATCCTCAGATAAATTTATATGGAGAGAGGGAGCAAGCAAATTTGACAATCGCAGCCAAACGTTATTGTCTCCATTGATGTGGTGCATTGAATGAAATAAAACATTGCGTTACCTAAAAAGTACATGTTGTTTCTTGAACTGCAGAAATACATTATGTTGTAGTGTTTAGTATACTAAATTGTCATGCTGTGTTTACTGTAATTGTGTGGAACAGATAATTATTTTTAAAAAGTCCTTACTGAAAGTTTAGAAATATCCTGGTACAAAAAAATAGGTGATTTCCTCGTATGCTCGTCCCTCATCCTTCTCAAAGCAGGGCATATTGTGCTGCCATGGAAGTTGCCTTTTATAAATTACTTATCATTGAAACAATTTTATATTTGCAGGCCTCCAGCTCAGCCATTGGCCCCAGCAGTTGTGGAAACTACGAAGCCTTTATTTTGCCATGGAAGTAGCCTTTTATAAATTACTTATCACTGAAACAATTTTATATTTGCAGGCCACCAGCTCAGCCATTGGTCCCAGCAGTTGTGGAAACTACGAAGCCTTTATTTTGCCATGGAAGTAGCCTTTTATAAATTACTTATCTTTGAAACAATTTTATATTTGCAGGCCACCAGCTCAGCCATTGGCCCCAGCAGTTGTGGAAACCATGAAGCCTCTATTTGCCACACTGACAGATTTGGAGCTGCTGAAATCCTGTTCGCTTGGGGCCACGCAAAATGCAAAGGAAGCATTGCATCAAGTAGTGTGGACAGTGGTACCTAAGGCTCAGTTTCACTCCCCATACCAGATACAGCTAGGTATTGATATAGGAGCCTTGTGGTATAACCGTGACTGAAAGGAGACTGCAAGATTGATCTTTGAAGATGCAGAGCTACAGTTGAACGTTCATGGTGAGAAGAACCTTGCCTGGATTGATAAGGAGAGGATCAGAGGGAGTGCGTACAAGTGTAGTACCCCTACAAAGGATGCCAGAAAGTTGAAACGACAATCCAGAGCTGCACAGATTGATGCTTTTTCCAAGTCGGAGGGGCCAATGTACGAGTCTGGCAAGTTCCATGCCACTTCAAAAGCAACCAAAACCACTACCAGAGCTGCGCCCGAGTGTAGAAAATGTGGACTTTTGCGGAAAGGCCACCCAAAAACATGTCCATCTAATTGATCCTATTACCGTAATAGAAAAATGAAATAAAATAAAATAAAATGAAGAACAATATCATGGGCAGTACAATTGTAAACTACACACTATCATTGAAACAAATACACAGAAAAACATATGATGTTACGAAGAATGCATTGATTGTGGACTGATCCATAAAATATAATTCATATGCAGTAATATATTCTGTGGACTGATGCATAAACTGTTATTCACAAGTAGTGGTATGTTCTGTAAATATGTACAAAGCAATGAGAGAAAAAAATGTACATTATGATGTGAACATGCTTGTGTTGTTCATTTTTCTTATATCCAGGTGCTATGTACCGGTAGAAATTGGGAGATTTTCAACAGAGTATAGAGATATGTATGTTGCTACTGAAAGAAACTGCTAAAGCGTGCCTCACCTGACACAAGGAGATGGGGGGGGGGGAAGGACACATTTCGAATAAGGCTAATTCAAACATAAACGTAAATCATCTGCAGCATAATCATTCAGTTCAGGTCTGGGGAGACAGCATTTTGCTTCTAAAGAGAGGTCTTGGGAGAATAATGATGTCTCGGCAAACTGGTATTGACTGTTTCAATGTATACAATATACAGTCTCATTCCAAAATTTTCTTTCTCCTTTTTTTGGTGGCGGTGGGGTTGTTGAAACTAGACAAAAGGACCAGGAAAACTAAGAATTGTACTGACCTGTGCAATGTAAACAAGTCAAGTGTTTGGGAAAACTTTGCCGAATATTTGGACATGCTCCCTGCCCCCCCCCCCCCCCCAATTTTTTACTACATGCAAGTCGAAAAACAGGTGAAGACAAGACTGAATATTTAAGTCTCATCCACAAAATACATTCAGGCATGTGAGTGGTCAATTAGAAAAATACTTGAAATTCTATGACTTTGGCAAACCTGGTAGTAAAATATATGATTTAACTGAAGATATAATGAATTATTTGGATAAAAATGTGTGAAATAAACTATTAAAGATATCTGATATCAGATAAATATATGAACTCTCACATGCCTGAAAAGTGAACAAAGCCAACAATGTTGCATAAATGCTTTACGGAAAACAACACAGCTAGTTTTTTTTTTTTTTCAAATAATGTATGAATTTATTTTTTTTGGGGGGGGGGGCAGGCAGGCAAATAGTGGGACAGGCTAGGATAAATTAAAATAAACTAGCTTTTTGGATGCAGAAATGTGTTAATTTGGATATTTACATAGTAAAAGTACTATTTCTTTCTTTCTTTGTGCTTTTCTGTTTTGCAAAACAGAAAAGCACAAACTTCAAAAATAAGCTTGTGTTTTCTACTCAAATATGTAACAGAGTATTTTGTAGCATAACCATTTGCTCATTTATTTCTTGAAACAATTTGGTTAAATATAATAATGCTGACCCATATTATTACATAATACACACCCTCATTGAACTTGTATTTGGTCTTGCTTTATCAAGCATACGGACTAGATTCATGTGTGTGCTCTGATTGAGTTTACCACAACAAACAAATACTGTTCATAGAATTACAATGACAAAATGGTGACTTTTTTGAAAGACATGATAATTGCTAAACCAGTTTATTACACAACGGGGAGGGGGGTATATTCTCTCCATGCAAGTTGGGCTAAAAACCTATAATAGAGCTCAGACAACAATAACAAAACACATTTCTTCCACAGAAATAGAGTTTGTTTATTTACAGACATCTCATGAACCCTCCAATGTAAAAATCCTATATAACATCAACAGTTCATTCTGCAGTCACTTCGCACTGATGACCAAGACTTGGTCAAATTCTGCCGTCAGTCCACTTTACATCACCGATGCACAAAACTCCGCCATTGACACAACGTAAGTTCCTGGCCAGATCTCGCCCTTCACCTGGTTAGGCAGCATGGCCATGATTAGCCCCAGAATGCTGGCTAGTAATGTATATTGGCAGTCTGGTTGCCCCACTTCCTTGTTCTGAAAGCATAACACAGATGAATAATGAATATTCCAGTGATTACTGTACATATATACAGCTAAAGGCACAAACAGTCTGCATGTAATATGCTGTTTAAATTGCATGCTCCTGATAACTTGGAATGAAAAATTTAGAATTGGATGCCATCTCCTATATTGAAACAAGCAAACATTTGATAAACAGATATGTGTATTTTGAAGTGATTAAATAATTTTCCACTGATGTATGTCATGTTGAAATGATGATATAATTTGCCTTCCAATTTACACTGTACCACCCTCAATTTTTACAAATTTCAAATCACAATATTTTCTATCATATTATAAAAGATACTCCATTCAACAAAAGTAGGTGCAAGCTTACCTTCAGCTTGTGTGCTCATGAGCAATAGTGAGTCCACCTGATTTGCTTATGGGTTTTGTTCTTCCTGCCCTTTAGGTTGGTGATGGACATCACCAGTGCCTGGAAGATTAATTCTCCATCATATCTGCAAAAATACAAATTGAAAATAAATCAATTATTAGATCTATCAATGTCCCAGATATTTAGATAACTGTTATGTTATGGACAGTGCTCATGTAACTTGTAAGATAACATGCCATGCCCATGGCAAGTTCAACATGAAAATAGGCCATTCACTCAGAGGATCCGTATCTATTGATGGTAACGCTATGAAGATTTTTAGAACCGTCCTTCTGTTAGGCGTCTCACAAAACAAATGTAAATGTAATCTGAACGCCGCTTTAGTCCCGATTTTAAATTGTGAAGTCATAGCAGAACCATCATGATCGCCCCATCTGAGTGATAATAGGGGTTCACCGCATTTACCCTACATTATACTCCGGCTCAAGCATTTACTATGGTCGCTAGATTGGGTGGTACCTATTGACGAAACTAGACAGTGTAAGATACACCAATCATCAAACACAATATGAAAAATGGCTTATGAAAGTTGATAAACTCGATACAAAATGATACCAGGCCAAATCACAAAACGACCGGTCAACTTAGATGCGGACTGCACTGCAGTCAGTGCAGACCGCAAAATGGAAAAAAAAAAAAAAAACGCCCGGAGGAAAACTCACCCCGCTGCGGCCATTTCGCCCACGACCTCAGATTTCCATCTTAAGACATCTTCTCCGTCATATTGCACCACTTTAGCTTTCCTTCGCTTCTCTTTTTTGGCTTTACCCATGTTGAAACGGAACCTTGTCGTTTGTGTACTGAATAGTAACAGTAGCATGTGTCTTCCTGGTATGAATGCACCATTGCGGCCAATCAGGTGCAGGTTACCGCACTAAATAGTTCTTGGCTGTCGTGTGCTGACACCTTTGGGGGCCATTTACCTGTAATTAACCCACTGTTTCGGCTAGACTATTACGTGAGCTTATCAGCCTGTTTGTGTTGTATGGTTTGACAGATATTTTTTCCATGATGAGTTTTATAAACAGAGGGCAAATCACATATTCATACGCAGTGACGTAATACTGGCAAGCCGTGCTCGGAGGACGTGTTTCCTGGGTATGACAGGTAAACACTGGCATAACTTTTGATCCTATCTATAGACTCGCCTTTTTTATTTTGAATGTTTTCAATGAAAGGTGTCTGCACAACACCAACTGCATACTTTATTTAAAAAAGTGACGCAACAAAAGTTATACGCCTTTATGCTAATATGAGAATATACAGTAAATATAATGGTGGTTTCATCCCTGAAGGAAAACTGATGCTGACAGATGAAATTTGAAAATTTCACCTTCATGTCAAATTTATTTGCTCTAAATGTTGCCTTACCACTTATATTTTTCAGATCAAACCATTTGAGATGGCTATCTTTATTTGTTTATGTAAAATAAAACAATTAAACTGTGTCAATGGTTAACAATAGGGTACATTGCTGAATTTTCATGTATTAACCAAAACAACAATGATACTTGCATATTTTGGGGAAAAATGAAGAAAGAGTGACTTTTAAATTGACATTCAGGTTAAGTTCTCCATTTTAAAAGAAGATTGAATGGGGATGAATGATATTTCTAAGGAAAATATGTTGAAATTGACTTTAATCTTTGCATATTTAAAAACAGCTGAAAAAGCCCCCAACTACTTGATAAATGAAGATGGAAACTAGGAAGGATTACAAAGTGATCATGATGGCCTTGTAACCACTTGATAGTAGAAATAAGACTAATATATATGTGTAAAAACAAGTGTGTATCAGCAATAGTTAAAATTTTATTAGAGCAACAATGAGGCAGTTTGTACCACTCAGCAGCCATCATTTTTAAGGGGGGGGGGTGGTATCAAGGTCAATGTAGGTTCACTGACCAGGTTTTTTCTGGCAAGCTGTATTATATTGTTACAAACAGATAATAAATATGTAACCCAAGTGAAAAAAATTCAGATGAAATCAAATTTTTGATGAAAAAATAATGAATTTTATTGATTGGTGGGGTCAGATCAAAACACTTAAACTTGCATTGGGAATCCATTGTGATAGTGCATAGAAAAGGTGTTATATTTCCAAAAGTATATCAGTTAGCTGAATTTTCTTTTCACAGTAGTACACTTGTATGGGTCAGTATTGCATATGCATAATTAACATGAATATTGATTGTCATTTGCATAATGAAGGTATGAATACACCATTGCGGCCAATCAGGTGCAGGTTACCACACTAAATAGTTCTTGGTTGTCGTGTGCTGACACATTTGGGGGCCATTAACCTGTTATTAACCCACTGTTTCAGCTAGACTATTACGTGAGCTTATCAGCCTGTTTGTGTTGTATGGTTTGACAAATATTTTTTCCATGATGAGTTTTATAAACAGAGGGCAAATCACATATTCATACGCAGTGACGTAATGCTGGCAAGCCGTGCTCGGAGGACGTGTTTCCTGACTATGACAGGTAAACACTGGCATAACTTTTGATTCTATCTATAGACTCGCCTTTTTTATTTTGAATGTTTTCAATGAAAGGTGTCTGCACAACACCAACTGCATACTTTATTTTAAAAGGTGACGCAACAAAAGTTATATGCCTTTAAGTTAATATGAGAATATACAGTAAATATAATGGTGGTTTCATCCCTCCTTGCGCGATGGTTGACCTGATTACCCAGAAGCCTGCAATGCGTCCCACGTCACAGCTAATGTGTGATTGACAGCTCATTTACATACTGCGATAAAGAGTGGGCTATGCGGATGCCTTTTGTGAAACTTGAACATTTTTGAGGCCAAATTTCTTCTCTAATTTTTTTTTTTAATCCGTTGTTTTTGCCACTGTGTAGATAACCACTTGATCTTACCGTAACATGCGATACGTAAATTTGTTGCTGGTGATGATTTTACAGAAGGATAGCTTTGTTTGTGCCACCTTAAGCCTGGTGGTTGTCACCAAAGAAAATCTACTATTCCCGACTCTGGTTGAGTGGGGGAAAGCTTAGGGATAGTGATATGCTTGACAGCACTGAAACCAGTTTTTAAGAGTGAAGGGTCTATGTTTGCAATTCGATCTTCTAAAGTCCCTCTGGTGGTATATCCATGAATAATATATTGCGATAAGAAAAAGGTTTGCTGGAGAAGAAATGTTAAAAATTCGCCGGTAAAGAGATAACGTGTCACGATTTACGATATCTTTTCTATAAGAAACTTGCATGGCTGCCAGCAGATGACTTGAGCGAAATTGCTTACCGAGACCCAATAATACCTTAAGCATAGAGCTCTGGGCGGATTCCAATCTTTCAAAACTTGTCTTATTTACATATATACAGTCAAGACCAAAGGTTAGGGAGCAGACCCCGACAGTACTCCTAATATGAGACCTGACATCTGAAGCTAAACCTGGATAACTCATACCTGTTCCAGAGTATCGGTACACTGAACGTTGCGACTTGGAGATCCTGCTAGAGACGTGACCGTCTGCCTTAAGTTTATTTTGAAAAACAACACCCAATAATTCTAAATTATCGACATTACGTAATTTCACAGATCCTAGGTTCCATGATGGCTCATGTACAAAAGAAAATTTTCCAGCTACCATGCAAACAGATTTCGTAACATTGAATGCTAAGTGACATCTTTCAGCAAAGTTGTGACATATATTAATCAAAGCTTGTAACTGTTGCACCGTGGCTGCAAACAACGTTACGTCATCTGCATAAGCGAAGCAATTGTGCAAGCTATTACCAATACGAGTCCGTAATTTGATTTCCGCAATTCGATTAATAATTCATCTATAAAAATATAAAACAATTTGGGTGATAAAATACTGCCCTGACGAGTACCGATTACAACTGGAAAAGGACGACTGACTTCTCCTTTCCATTTTGTCACTACTTTAAAACTTCGATACCATGATGCAATAAACACCCATTTGTTTACTGGTATTTGATGCCATAATTTGTAAAACAAACCGTCGTGCCATATACTGTCAAAACATTTACTGGCGTCATAGCTACCTACAAAGACGGGCGAACCATTAGATTTAAATTTAGATAAAATATCATGTAAATATGAGGAACAGAAAGAGGTGCCCCTGTCCTTTCTTAACCAAATTGAACATCACAAACATGATCATCAGGTATTAAACACATCTCAATAAGTTTTGCATGTATGGAACTTAAAGTAATTGGCCTGTAGTGACTGACCACGTTTGGGTCTAGGAACAACTTTTTCAAAATAGGCACTATGACTCCCATCTGAAGCACATCTGGAACACCTTTCTATTCAGCATACTCGAATAAAGATGAGCAAGATGAGTACGTTAGATTTGACAGTTACCATAACTTAGGTGTTCTCTTGTGACCCCATCGCACCCAGGAGCACTATTACAATCCAAGGATCTAATCATATTATAAACCATCTCGCCAGTTATTTCTAAACCAGAAGCACACTTGTTCCTATGCAATTTCTCTTGGACAAACTCACAAATTTTCTTTTGTTCAGTGTTTAAAGGTGCATCGCCTTCATGACCCATTGTTGATTTATAATAATCACTGAATTGATTCACACTAAGACAAGATAAAACATTTTTACTTGTGGATCTGTTAAGTACAGTCCAAAAATAAGACACAGTCCATTTCATGTACATGTTGTTAAGCTTACCGTGACTATGGTCAATACGTTTCTGTACATTTCATCTCGACTCACGGCGAAACGTCTTATTAGCGTGTTTTCAGCAATCATACAGCGCGCCAGCATTAGGGCGACAAGCACTGTTCCAAACACCCCACCAGAAACGTTTCTTGTCTGGAAAGTAGGACAAGTTAGGAGTCCACCAAGCTTTGGGTTTATACCATTTATTACACAATACACCTGCTTCTTTTCCAGAGGTATGTAAAGCGTCATAGAACATAGCCATCTGGTTGTTTACATTGCAAATTTACTCGTTTTCACTTAAGCCTTTGTCCTCAGATAAAAAGGCGATTTCAGATAATTTCTGTTCAAGTAAGTCTTTATATTTTATATTTAACTCATTAGATTTCCAATTAGGTACAGGGTGACGCGAAACATCATACATCTGACTAACTCGTACCTCTGTTGCGTTTTACTTCATCAATTTCACTTTAAGAGAAACTGGCAAATGATCACTGGTATTGTTGACGTCTGGAGAGACTATTTTACAGTCCAATATATTAGTACAATCATGAGAGGGAATAGCCACGTGATCAACCCAGGTGAACACATTGGATTTAGGACATGAATAGGAGTATGAAACGGACTGCTGAAACATAAACTCAGCCAAGACATAATTATTATCGATAAAAAAAACAAACAATATACGACTGAATGCATTAAAACCTCTTTTCTGATACTATAAGCGATGAAGGGTTTTGGAACGAAGCAATTGTGCATTAAAATCCCCAAGTAACCTAACGGAAAATATGGCTGCATGTTCATCGATGATGCTTTGTAAAATGTGAACATTATTCCGGTAAATATTAGCTTGTCCATACTTGGAGCCGTCACAGTAGGGCATATAGCAGCACACAATTACCTGTACTGTTTTACCTTTAGCATCGTGCATCGCAATAGCAATGCCACGATCACTGTTACATTGTATCTCATTAAAAGTGAAACCATTTACGTTTTCCGCCAAGATGGCAACTCCGCCATAGGGGCGTCCGGAATAGTCACTCTCTGCATCATCCATTCCTGATTAAAAAAAAAGCAATATATTGTCTCTAAGAGACGCACCATATACATTGGCAAATATATGGTACGTCGATTCAAGGTCATCTGGCCTAAGCCAAGTTTCCTGCAAACACAAAATTTCGCAGTCCTATAAAAGCTTGGTCACATAGCAGTACGACTGCTTACGCCGATGGCAATTAAAACTTTTAATATTTAATATATGATGATCGTGCATGTCCTGAGTGTCCGTAGTCAAATAGGACACTCCTTCCCGTGAGTCCTCGTAATCACTATTATTAGACTCCTCTGACTTTGAACTGTCATTTTGAGGTACGGATTGATTCGATGCTGAAAAAGTAGCGGGTTGATCTGTCAACTTTGAAACTTGACCCTCCAGGTTCGCAACCTTGTCCATGACCCCGTCTAATTCCTTTATTCTATCTTGCAAGGAAGTCACAATGGATAATAAGTCGCTCACACACTTAACGTCTTCAGCACTTGCACTTCCATTCTCCGTTTTTTGCAGCCTGTCATTACTTTTATCCTTACAATTATTTTTTTCCAGTTCCTTCATGGCTTGGCCATTCCCTAGGCTAAACCCCATATGAAGACTGTCTGGTATTGCTTTATGTTTTACCATACGCTGAATGAAGCGCGAATCTTTATAACACTGAGAAGTTTCGTTCACCTTTTCGGAGAGGGTTTTGTGAAGTTTCCCGAGGGTATCCATTTCGAAGGCTTCTAGAGAGTCCTGTATGTCTTTCATATTAAACTGAAACAAAGTCTCCAGTGACCCGATAAAGACTTCACAGAAACTATCATTAGCATTGGAAGTCAGGGCCGTCGGTGCTGTCACTTTGACTGGCAGGATTTCTTTGTTCTTTGCCGCGATGCTTGCTGATCACCTGTCAAATGAAGTGCCCGTAGCACCAACTATAGGCTTAACCCTCAGTTCAGGTAAAAGCTACTGGCCTTACAATCTCTCCTGATCGTACGTATCCTGGACTATTCACAATGTATATCGTACTATTAAAAAGTCAGGAAAAATTATTCCTGCATGCACAAATCTTCAATAAATCAGGACCGTGGTATATGCACACCAAGGAATATCAGCGCCACCCGTTGTATCCTTTACTTAGTTATGTGTTGACTGCTGTATTCAACTAGAATCCCTTAGAACAACATTTTGGACACTATCGACATAAAGGGGGCGGTAGCAACAATCCTAATGTATATGATGTGTACAACACTGTGAATCAGCTCAGAAGTATTGGTATGCAGGCTTTGAATCCACATCCTGGCAATACACAAACATTTCATATGTCCTGAAACATTGACAATACACCTCGAATGAAGAGGCGTCGTTAAAAGTATGCCACTTTAAAGAATGATTGCTCTGAATGTTCTGATCAGCTGGTAAAATTTCAATGTCGAACTTTGCAGTTATACACAACAACCAGATATGAACTTTAAACAATGTATGAAATAATAATTTCCTTGGTATGTTTCAGTTCCAGTCTGCCAATGAATTACACATGAGGTGAATTTTAAGATATCCTAGGAACACTGAAATATGAAGCGATACATTATTATCTGCTTAAATGGAATTTTCTATCTGAAAAAGGTCTGTTTTGTTTAAATGCAAATGAAGTGCAAAGTTTCTCGTCATTCTATTGTGAGTTGGATACTTAATATTCATATGCCTGTACTATTGCGGATGAAATAATATGTTCTTGCTATATTATTTCAAATCCATACTGTCCATTGCACATGACAGGCAAAGTTGAATTTTCAAATACACAAGGAACACTGAAATGTTAAAAATACAATATTTTACAGGCGTAACTGTGCATTTTGAATCTGAAAAGGTTCATTTTCGTTTACATGCAAACAAAGTGCAAAGTTTTTCCTCATTCCATTGTGAAATTTGATACTGAGTATCCATTTGCCTATACTATTGACATATGAAATAAATGTTCTCTTACTCCATTATTACAATACCATTCTCTCAATTACACATGACAGGCAAAGTTGAATTTTGTTTTACACAAGGAACATTGACACAGGAAATATTACATTGTCACCTTCTTAACTGTGCATTTCAAAGGTAAAATTTCATTTTTGTTTGCATGTAAAATAGATGCAAAGGTTTTCTTTGTTCCAGAGTGCTCTTGGACATTTGATAATAATGAACATCCTTGTGTGCAGAAATTAAACAACCATATTTTTCACACTTATATTTCTGGAAAAAAATCGGAATTTCTACATTCAATTTTATATTATGGTCATTTTTAATGAAATTTAAATATTGACCTTTGTTAATGCATGCATTTGAGAATATGCAATGAAAATAAAATGTAATATTAAACCAAGTTGTATTTTTGTGGTTCATGAATTGATCTATAAAGTTGTATATTTCATAGATTTGATAGATCAAAGATATTTCATAGATCAAAACAAATGTTTGTGGGTGCACGGCTCTAATTGATTGTGAGGATTCACTGCTTTCTCTCATTTTCAACATGTGCATGTATGTGCAAGGCTTTCTTGAATAAAATGTGTGTTTGTGGCCCACTAACACTAAAATATCCGGTTAGGTCGGTATGATAAACATTTGCCTTTGTCGTCACAGTCAACACTACAGAAAAAACTTTCACCGACGTGCATTATTATTTGTCCAACTGTTCAAATATTTATTAATTTCAGTACTAAAATATTCCAAGTTAACATGCCAGACAAAAAATAATAACTTTGAGCGATAGTTTAACACGAAACACGCATATATTTCTTCTACACTCTAGGCCCCAAAAAAAAGGGTCTTTGTTTCCTGTAACCCTGCCTACCCCAACATTTTGTCCCTACCATGACTAAGGAATTTATTGAGTTTTGAGGTTGACCTGAAGCATACAGCAGAACATAAATGAAGATTGTTTCCAAATTTGTAATGATGATTTGGGGTCTGCAAAGCAAGAAAAGAGCAATTTTGTACTCAAATGGTAACCTTGACCCACAAATAAAACACTTTATGGTGAAGGTACATATAACAAACATTTATTTATGATAGCCTTAACTTTTTTGCACTTGACTTAAATCAAACATGATATTGCACAAGGTTGTGAGTGGTCAAGTAGAAAAATAAATGTAATTCCCAAAATTTGGAACACTTGCTTGTTATTTCTCTTGGCTGGGTTGAACTCTTTATCACCATTATCAAATGAGTCCACTCCGTAGTCTCTCTGCTCCCCATGAAGGGCATCCAAACCCATAGTATCGTCATCCCATGACAGATAATCGTCTTTTGACATCTTGAAAGCAAAATCTAGAACGTGTCAATTGATATCTTGTCATATATTTTTGGAAACAAGCAAACACATGCAACCTGGCAACTGCATAGACCATAAACAAACGGGAAACCCACAGTGGGTATGCCAGTACTCTTTGTTTGTGGAGGGGAGAAAAGTCCCGCATCAGTGGGATTATACAAATCGTCAGGGCGTATGCAAGACAGGGCAATTAGTAAGATAAGTTAGCTGATAAGGCGGACCTGCAGCACTGACCCCCTAAAATCAAGCATTGAGAGACGAATCCCTCTTAGTTGTTTTGGTGTCAGGCAGACTCTAGTTCCTGCAATTTTTTTCTTGTCAGGCTGATGCAATCCATCCCGTGAGTTAGGGAACAGATGCTCACACTTTGCCACAGGTAAGTTATGGCCTCAGCGGAGAGACCGGGTTAGCTGCAGCCGACTTTGTGAAACTTGAACATCGCATGCCTGGCTGCAATAATTTTATTTAGGACATGACCTGTGGTTATAATTACATGATGCACAAGAAGTTATACCCAGAAGGTTAAGCTCTGGTGCAGTACCAATAAGTTACTAAGCTCTTCCAGATACCACAGGGGCTGTGTTTAAGGGATTTATACCGCCAACGAGGGGTTTGTGACTGCACCCTGACCCGGCTACCAGCACAACACCGAGCCGAAGACAAGAGTGTTGTTCTGGTGGCCGGGTCAGGTTCCATTCACAAACCCCGAGTTAAAGGTTTTAATCACTTTCCTATCATGATGAATCCCTTATAAGGCAGTTAAAATCACACTCACAAAACGAACATCAACATCATGTCCAGGCCCTTCAGTCTGCAGAATAAAATTACTGCCATCCAGCGTTACTTTTCATAGCACCATGATCGTGTCCATTTCACATGGGACATGTAAACTCGAAGGATGTACTTTGCCACTAAAGCACTTTATTAAGAGCAGAGAACAAGGAGATTATCTACAAAAAGCACTGGAACATTTTGTGGTGAACGAAAGTGAAAGGAGAACATGACCGTAATGTGACTTTTGAACACGATTTACAAGATCAAGGCTATGGAATTATTGACACTTTCACACTGATGGCGCGACAAGCATGTTTATATGGAAGTGGAACTGCCGAAGCAGTTTGCCCATTGTTGGACTTTGCTGTACATTGTCCAGCAATATTTTTCAATTCTTCGTCGCTTAGACGAGCAAATGATTCCATCTGTATGGGTGGAAGGGAGAAGATGGATTCTTAGGAGCAGTTGGACTTGTCATGTCGGCCATGCCTGATCCCTCAGCCATAAAATTGCCATCGGCATCGAGTAGGCCTAGAGTAAGAGGGCTTCACCGTGGACTGTCCTTTTGAACAGTTTGTGTATATGCCCAATAGTACTGTTACCAGTGTCGAGGTTCATTAATTGGTTGGTGTCGAATCCCAATTCATAGATTATGGAGATAATAATCACAACCCTTAAAATGCACATTTTCACCAACTTCATGCTGGAGAGGACCCTTGAGAAACCCTTCTTTAGCCATGTTGACAGAAACTGCCACATAGCCCCATAATATGCACAACACTTCGAAAAATTTATAAATGTATCCTTATTTTTTACAACTTTTACATAAGTAAAGCTAAATTTTAAAGAATAAAGCTGTCATTACTCTCTATTTGAACACATAGTGTCGGAAGTCGTTGTACTGGTATTTCTCTATCATGATGAACCACCTAATTGTCTGTAAAATATGGTTATGGGGTAACATCATGACAGAAATAGAACTTAGCATGACCAATATGCAACGTTTTGGATTTCCAAGTATCAAAAGCAAATCTCCTGGTATCAGCATAAGATACGCACATGTCTATGAGTTTCTTTGTACCGGTGACTCTAGAGCACAGTAGCGTGATATCATCTGCATAGGGGTACACATTCAATCCTGTCTTACCTCCTTTAAACCACAATCAGAGTCATTTAACTGAATTAAGAAATCATTCAAAAAACCATTAAAAATGTGGGAGAGAGCACACTCCCTTGACAGATTACTCCTTGTTACATTCAAAACATGGCTGTATTTTTAATTCCATTTAACCACTGCATTTCAAACGTGCATTTATACAGAAATAGCCAATGTTGTAAAATAATTACATCAATTAATGCAAAGAAAAGCTGGCATGCCAGATTTTGTCAAAGCAACCTTCTGCATCTTAGCTGGCCAATAAACGTCCGACTTATTACATCTGAAACGTATGACAAAATCGTGTAGCAAGGCACATCCAAAAGAAGTGCTATGCATTTTCTGGAATCATACTGGAGTATGCATAGCTTGTCTGGCGGCACCATAAACAGTTCGAAAAGCTCTGAGTAAGGCATACTGATAGTTATAGGACAGTAACTATCGGTGTTATTTCAGTTCAGGCCGGGCTTTTTAAGAATTGGAACAGGAATACCAAGATAAAAAATCAGAAGAAACAATGGCATGTGTCAGAATGCAGGAGGACAGTGCAGCTAAGTGTTTCCGCGGTATTAGGGAGTTCCTACCCTTTAGGTGTTCCAGAGTGATACCGTTGTACCCTTGGAAAAAGTTTCTCTCTAATAAGATCATCACTTTATTTATTGTTTCCTTGGTTACAGTGGTGGCTTTATACTTGAGATACTTTCTACGTAATAATTTTCATCTTTAACTTTGTATGTAATAATTATCAACTTTAAACTGTATGCACTCCTGAGCTTCCGTAAAGGGAGAAGCAGGCTAATCGCACACAATTTTTAAATCAAAATCGGCATATTTATTTGCGGGGGATAGTCGATTTAGGGTTATACCAAAGCTGTTTATTTACTGAGCTCCAGAGAGAATTAGTCTTTCTTTCTGTAAAATGACTATGGCGTGCATTACACGTATTTTGTCTTAGTGTATTAACACTATATCTACTTTGCCTCCTGAACAATTTTTAGTGTATTTCCAAGTGCCAAAAATGGCGCCTTCTCCAGGGCAATCGTCTGACTTCCAAAGATGACACCAAAAACGTTTTTAATCGCACAGGCAACCGGGCTCGGGTGACTGGAATGTATGGGGCTGAGAGTGTCTGTGGCGTAAGCAGCCTGCCTCCAGAGCTACCACATGGATGGTATTATTAATTAACTTTATTTAATTATGCACAATACTTTGCAACTTAACCGTAATGGTATCGCTATTTACTTGCAACGTAGGTAAGTTATCTAGTTTGGTCTTTTATGTCATGAGGTATGACTTATTGCGTGCGGAATCAGGCAAATTGGGGCATGTGAAACTTTTAAGTTTACTGTCATGATCATATGTATTGTGCTGAGACAGCATATCTGTCTCAAAGGCAGGGAAAAGTACCAAAAGCCTTACTGTAAGATGATCACTGAAGTCATTACTGTCTAAATTCACTGTTTGGCAGCTGATGATATGATTTAAATAATATTTAGTGGACAAATCCATGTGAAAGCGTTGGTTTGATGGCAGAAGTGTGTGCAGTTGGCATATTGCTGAAACATAAAATCAGCAACAGATATGTCAGTGCTGACACAAAATCATATCGGAGTCGGCTGTAGGTATATTTATTACCATGCTGTCTATAACGAAGAAGATGTAACTTATTGTTTTGAGGTAATTGAGTACTAAAATCATCAAGGATTTTCATGGGGGCTAAGCTACCCAACGAATCAATCATGTCCTGAATACAGTCAAATGTTTCTAACATACCTGCAGGTTTGCTCTGGTTTCACACTGGAATAATAATAAGGAAGGGAAGCTCATACAATAACCCGTAACATACCCCTTTTCTTATTGAATACACCAACAGCTCTTACACAGTCACTCTCTATAACTATTTCTATAAAACTGAAATAGTCATAATTTTTACAAATAATTGGAGTGCCATAAAATGGCCTCCCAGTATAATTACCAGATATGTAATGCATAGCCAACGTGTAGAAATTACTAAACAACTCGACATTTGCTGGTGAATGAGAGGTTGCTTCTGCCTGGGGGGCATTGCAGCCGTGAATTGGTCAGGGTAGACTGTCGATGGTAATGGGATGTTTAACGGGTACCAATTGGTAGCATTTCCCAGGATGTTCGGACTAGCCTGCAGCATCATAGATGGATTAGGTCTACTCAGTAACTGGCGTCCATTTTGTTAGGGGTCAGGTCTCCATTTTGAAATATGAAATTGTCAAACCGTCATGACTTCCAGCCAGAATGGAGACTGCAGCACACGCTGGACCATGCTCTGTGGGACACTTATATGGAAAGAGTTTCATCCTTGCTTTGAGTTCAGGTTGACCATTTTAAAAACTTTGGAAATGCCAATGGGAATAAGGATGTTTCATGTATCATCTGGCGGGAGAGACCATTCGGGACCATCTCCATAGATCATTCCCATCGTGTTCATGGATATATTGTCAGTAGTATGGCAATTAGAGGGACAGCCATTCTGCACTGCTCTGAGCGACACTATTGCTAGATGAGTCCAATACATCTTGTGGCGCTGGGAAAAAAAAAACCTGTGATTCACGAGAAGGTAACTCAGCAATTGTATGAGTAATTTTCAGGATAGTGGCCATGGTGGTAGACTTTTTGCTGGGTTGATATTGCTGCTTAACCTTTGTTTTCGCCGCTTACAAGTTACTGACTGGAATCATCAGTGAATGCCACATCCTTCTCAGTGTTTTCATCTTTTTTATCTGTATTTTTCATATGGCAGGCGCTATGCTGTCCAAACGTGTCTCTGCCCTGAAGATCCATGAGCCTATCTGAAAGATCTGACTTCTTCCATATATTTGACGTTACTCTGGAGTGTAGGGAGTATGGTCTGTAACTCAATGACTGTCACCATTAGTTCTTGTAGCTCAGTTGTAGGGCTGGGGTGTGTGTCTGACATTTGGTGTTGGCACCTTTTATCTTCTCCATACACTCACATATAAAGCTATATTTTATGACTGTCACAAAGATTTTCTAAGCGTCTTTCAAAAGATTTTGATTGACTTAGCTAGAGCCTAGGTAATATTCCTTTGGTAATATACAGTGCTTTGCTAGGTTGTGCATAATACACTTGTCTTGTAATTGGACATTCGATTGTTGTACCCAATCAAGTACAGTTTGACGTAGTTCCCAGAGAGAGAACCTATATCATTTCTCAACAGAATATTTTGAACATCTTCAACATTATACCGAATGATTTTATTTAAGTTGTCTGTGTATGTCTCAAGCCAGTCTTTCTTGTCTAGTGGATTCAGGCTGGTAAGGCTTTAGATTTAATTAAGTCCCCCCCCCCCCCTTACTGGGTGAAAGAATGATACCTCAACTGTTTATAGTGGGGTGAATTGAACCATGATGACCACTACTGTCTTAGACTGACCGATCGTGTTGTGATGATTAGGTTTCAGTTAACTCAATTCTTCTAAACATTTGCATAACACACTCAGCTAAATGTGCATGTGGATCTGCATACAAGAGTGTTTGGCATTATTTCTAATCTTGTCCGGTCAATACTGTACCATGATCTCGATTGCATTCTTAGACTGTCCCTTGATCAAAAAATTCAAATCTTTACAGCAATCCATGATTGATCTTCTATTTCAGTTTAAAGGCTGGGACCACGACATATTTTTGCCCTTTGTCTATCCATTATATTTGGGTCATCAATTACACAGCCCTGCAGCCCTTCTATATGTCTTTTTTTTCTTTAGTGTCATCTTCTGTTTTTGCTATTCTACGAGCTACCCTATCCTAAATCAACTGACTTGCTTATTTAAACACGGCTTTGTTGGAAGTGAGCATCACGTAATGTTTTGTGAAATCCGTTTATCTCGGCAAGGGGGATTGGTATAGGGCTAAGCCCTTTTCCGAATTGTTAAAAATACTTGGCATGAATATACTATGTTGTATTTTATTGAAAAGGATATGTTTAAACCAAAGTACAAAATACATAGCTGTTGTATATACCACTCTAGAAGAGAATTTTACTAAGTATTTATGATTAACAGTACTTTGAAACAAATTTTTTACTGCAAAACCATTATTTATTTGCTTAATTATACTAGCACGCCTTAATACTTCCTTTAGTCTCATAGAAATTGTTATTGACGTGCCAATAAGCCCATCATGTCTGGATACTCTAACAGATCATACTGCAAGATGCCGACTTGCAAAGGATTCGATTCTTCGACAGCCATATTTTTCAATATCTTTAATTGACTAATTTAGATAAGAATAATAAACAAAAATGACTCAGGATGCAACCTTGCCTTGTGCCTCTGGGGCACGTGAATAAGTCTCTTTATCGTTTAAGTGTCAAAACACTCCAGGAAAGTTCATGTTACACAAATTGGACCAGTTTGAACATTCTCCAATATACTCCATCAGTAGCAAGACAGAGCCATTAACAAGACGAAAACAACAAATGTGACACGGTGTCAATATCATTAAAAAGTCCAAAAAGGCTCTAAAAAATCCTCTTGCTTCTTATCAAGTGGGTTTGGGTTCATGCAAACAGAGTGAAGGTACGGCCTGGGTAGCCAATGGATTGCCCTCGGTGGTGTACTGCTTGGAATCAGTACATTTGTTTTTCTGATGTCCATCTGACCAATTTTTAACTCTGCTGACTTGTCAGTCAGCTGAGCTTATCTTATGGTCCTCCGTCCGTTGTCTGTCTACAATTCACGTTTTCGATTTCTTCTCCAAAACCGTCAGCCAGATTCACTTCAAACTTGGTGGGGGATGTGCCTTGGGTAGGTGTCTACCAAGTTTGTTCAAGTGGTCACGGTCCAGTGAGTTTTGGATTTTTAATGAATTTTTTGGTTCCTTTTTGGGCAAATCTTAAAAAATCTTCTCTGAAACCGCTCACCCAAGTGCTTTGATATCACACAGAAACACTTCTAGGGACACATAGTTCCTACTTTGTTCACAAGGTTGCGGTGCATTTATTTTCTATTTTTTTGGGATTTTTGCGTGTTATAGCTATTTTCGACTTCTTCTCCCGAACCGTCACTTAGATTAAGCTCAGACATGGTGGATATGTTCTTTGTTGAAGGTTCAAGCAAAGTTGTACACTATGTGGGGATGCTGTGGATTCCTGATTTTTAACGATTTTTTTTTCAATTCGGGTACTTATCGGTCAATGCAGCTTTCCCATTGATTACTGTGGAAGTCAATGAGCATTCTAATGCCAATTCACATTTTCGACTTCATCTCCAAAACCGTCATCCAGATTAACTTCAAACTTGGTGGCAATGTACCTGGGATAGGTTTCTACCAGGTTTGTTAAAATGGTCATGCTCCACCGTTTTTGTTTTTTTTTTTATATTTTTTTTTATGAATTTTTGATGCGGTTTTTTTGGACAAATCCTAACAAATCCTTTTCTCCAAAAGCGTTTACCCAATTGCCTTGATATCACTAAGGAAGACAACTAGGGACTCTTTGTTCTAAAATGTTCACCAGGGGGCCTTGCAAATTTTTTATAATTTATACGATTTTTTGTGTTATAGCTACTCTCAACGTCTTCGCCAGAGCCGTCACTCAGATTAAGTGGAAGGGTCAAACAATGTCGTTCACTATGTGGGAATGCTTCTGATTCCTGATGTTACATGATTTTTTTTCTCAATTCTGCTACTTTTCAATAAATGCACCTTTCAGATTTACTTCAAACTCCGTGGGGATGTACCTTGGGTAGGTGTCTAGCAGGTTTGTTCCAATGGTCCTGTTCCAATGCATTTTGGATTTTTTGTAATGATTTTTTGTCAAAAATCATTCAAAAAGTTTTAATAGGAAAGTTTAACATGGGAATTTCTTGTAATGGTTATAACATAAATAATTTTGGCCTTATTAACGTCAAACTTGGCGGGTATGTGCCTGGGGTAGATCTCTACCAAATTTTTCAAATGGTCATGCTGTATTGATTTTTCGATTTTATGTGATTTTTTTTTTTTTTCTTTATTGGGGCACACTTTAAAAACTCTTCTCTTCTGAAACCGCTCACCCAGGGACACCTAGTTCCCGATTTGTTCAGCAGGTAGCGCTGCAACTTTTTTCTATTTTTTTAATTAACTCTTTGTATGCTTTTGCTATTTTTCACTTGTTCTCAGAACCAGGTGGCGCTGCAATTTTTTTTGTAATTTTTTTAATTAACTTTTTGTATGATTTTGCTATTTTTCACTTGTTCTTAGAACTGCCACTCAGATTAAGCTGAAATGTGATGGATATGTTCTTGTGGAAGGGTCAAACAAAGCTTTTTAGTAGGTGGCACTGCTTTGGATTCCTGATGTTTGAAGATATCAATTCGGGTACTTATTGGTCAATGCAGCTTTGCTATTGATTACTATGTTAGTCAATGGGCATTCTAATGCTAATTCACAGGACAACTGACACAAAATTTACTGTTTACGTGATAATTTGAGATCTGTTTTGAGTTAGTACCGTGATACTGCACATGTGAATGTTTCTGTATGAAGGTCATGCTTAGACAGCACGTAAATGACCTTGACCTCGTTTCCAGGGTCACAGTGCAACATGCATGAATTTCACTCTTCATTATAACTTGAGAACTTGAACTTTGATGTTGCATATGTTAGGGTTCTTCTATAAAGGTCAGACTTACTCAGAACATGGGTGACCTTGATCCTTTCCCAAGTTCATAGAGCTACAAGTGTGATGAATGTCAAGATCAGCTGAACATGGGCTGTTCTCACAGCCCTATATATATATATATATATATATATATATATATATATATATATATATATATATTTATTTATTTATTTATATATATATGTATGTATGTATTTTAAGTAACGACCCGTACCTGTTACACGGATGGCGAAACAGTAAAAGCCTATATTAATTACCGTCATGGCACAGGTGTTGTCATATACTTTCCTACCTAATTATTTGGTGGAGGACACAAAATGAGTCGAAGAAATTCTGTATAATATGGTGTGCAAATAGTCTTTGCATTTAAATCAACTCACTAACAATGCCTTCTAGATCTGGTGACGTGTTTTTTGGAAGGCATGGAAGAGCATCACTTACTTATTTCTCAGCTCTGTCGATATTAAGAACGTCTTGTACATTTGCTCAGGACATTGTACAACATTTTGATGATCTGAGCATTCAGCAACTTTTCCTTGAAGGGAAGGTTAGTTTCATGGTTCTCTCTTAGTAAGGACGAAAGATAAGCAAAGTGGTGCAGTGGAAACATATCTGATACTGTTCAGCCACCGCATAATAATATTTCGATGATCTTGTGGCGACAAATTAAGTTTCAATTTGCTACCCTGTCTTAATATAAAAAGAGCTTTACTTTGATTTCTGATAATCATGACTTATGGATCTGCTGTTGTATTTCATCCTGTAAGCTGTGTGGTTTGTGAAGTATGTAACACATGTACATGAACTCTTTCATCCATAAAGTTAACAACTGATAAAATCCTAATTCAGTAGCTTTTGCCAGGTCCATCAAGAATTTATGGGCAAAATTCATCATATACCAGTGTACATCTATGTATCATATTTTTTGCAGTGTTGGCGAATATTTGCATCCTAATGATTTTTGTCACAGTCAGCATCAATGCTTGAATTATTTCTATTATGTAAAAACAGCTTGGTCCCAAGAAGCACATAACATACTGCAGTTTTTGCTTATTTTCCTAGGAGTACCCTCCCTTTTTCTTGTGGAAATTATACTCTACACTGGTTCGGTGTAACCTTCAATTCTACTCATATACTTCTAGGGATGAGGAAATAGCCCGAGGTATATATACATTCCTCTGCACTCTAAAACCATTATTAATCATAAACACCTTGCAGCTATACCTATAAACGAGTATGACGTTTTTATTATGAAGCTTTGGTCATTAACACTGTATTTTAGAGTTTCGTAGAGCTATAAGCTTAAGTATTTTTAGAGTTTCGTAGAGCTATAAGCTTAAGTATGAAAAGCTAGTGTGTAAAATCTTGCATTTTTCGGGCCGAAGTATATCCTGCATGATTTTGGATACAATTGTCTAATCTCATGCACATGAAAAGTGGCTGAATTATTTGGAACAAACACAGACACACAGACACACAGACACACACAGACACACGCACATATATATATATATATATATATATATATGTATAGCATTCGGCCTTTCTTTTCTGAAGCTTTTGTGTAAAATCTTGCATTTCTTGGGCCAGACTATAACCTGCATGATTTTCGATTGAATTGTATAAGCTCCTGTACTTGAAACGTGACAAAATAATTTGAACACACACACACACACACACACACACACACATATATATATATATATATATATATGTCACAATACCCTTTTTATTTTAAAAGCATGTATGTATGAGTAATGAAAAATCTGTAGTTCCAAAAGTGCCAATCAAAGCGATTTAGTGTAGGTGAAATGACAGACTTAAAATGCTTTTGATGTGTAATAACCATGACGATGCTTGTTTATTCTCATTCATGGAAGGAGCAAAACTATGCTGTATGCCTTTGTTATTTCATTTATTAAATGCAAATACTGCAAAAATTGGAAGATTTGTCTGAGTAAAAAGTTAGAGCGATATCGAATTACCTTTTGCCCACCCCGTCAGTCAAATTTGAGATGTCAGATTCCATGGAGACATGACAATATGTATACAAACGGGTTCATTTTTACAGCCTGCCATCAGGCCTTCATTGTACAATGTTTGTCTTTTAAAAAATATGATCAGAAGCATTGCCGTTTTGATGAAAAATTTACATTTTCAGTGAAAATGTAGATCAAGACAGGAAGGTTACCTTAAGGGTTAAAAACATTTGTGTGCTCCAATATTCCAACATACTATACAGTTTAAAATTATTCGAATATAACAAATTTTAATTGACTGTTACGGTTTCTAAGTTCTACACTTCTGGCCTCCCTGATCGACCACTTCAGCCAAACCACTGCTTCACCTGTGGTTTGAGCTGACCGCACACCCCAACACAAAGTGAGTAGCTAGCATGATATCTTTCACCTTCAGTCGAGTTGTAACGCTGGTGTCCCCAGTATTATCGATGGATAAAAAGGTGTAAATCGTAGATCTAAAGCTAGGAATGTTTATACATCTGTATGCATACTACTGAAACTACATGTCATTGCAAACCCATTCATCACATTTGTAAGCTCATTCATCACAATTAGTACAGAAACACATAATCCATATTCATTAATTCCAAACCCAACAATGACAGAAAAGAGATTTCAGACTAGCCAAAGCATCAACATTTCTTTTCCAATACCAATGTGAAGAAACAAATTTCACTCCTGACTTGAGACAGGCAGTCACCCATAAAAGGCAACTGGTGGTTTTAAACTGGTCCTCTTAACCTTAGAAATATTCATCATTAACTGCAGACACTAGTTGTTTTTCCAAAATGTTTAGGCCTAACCTAGATTGCCGTTTAGCTATATGAGGTACCAAATGGTTTTCCCGCTCTCTGTATATGACTTTTTATGATCAAACCAAGGAAAACGCAAAAAATTATATCCTCAGCCAGTATCTTTTTTATAATATTTTTGCTGTAATCCAGATACAATAGCGAAAGTCGCCCATACTGTTAGCTGCGTGGGTTTGGTTTACAGCACAAGTCCAAATATATGAATATCTATCACCGCCATGTTCCTTTTTAAATCTGGGGTACATGAAATGACACGTCCACAAAAGTTTAATTGGCTTAGCTGTGGTGCAAATGCATATACTATACAGTTAAAAATATTCGGATAGTGTGCTTTTAACCATTTGTAAACATGCTTCAAAATGAATATATTTTTGCTGTATAACCCTGAAAATAGGGTAAAGTAACACCCAAAAAATTCATGCATGTTCCGTTATTCTGCTTTGGTTAACTCATTCCACCCTGGTAGAAGACTGAGTCAATAGCTTTCCTTGGCGCGCTCTGGGCGCAATGCGCCCAGAGCGCGCCAAGGAAAGCTGTTGACCATGGGCATATAATTTGGAATGATCTTCCATGCAAGTTTCATCCAAAATATTGAAAAATAATCCCTAAATTAGTAAAATACAATTAGCAGACGACATTTAGATATTAGCGGGAAAAAGCGTCATCAGGGTGGAATGAGTTAAAATATCCATGCTCAAACCACACCACTTCTTGAGAACTAAAGCAGGATGGCCTAAAGCGTGCATTATCTGGCTTTGTGGCCTTTGAAATACGTTCAAATTACCAATAATAATTTTTACACATGAAAGTGTATGATACTTAAACTATATAAGAAACATCATCCTATCTCACAGGATCCTTGCGATATAAAGCTGAGCCTACGTGAAGACGGATAAATGCCAAATGATTCAGTACTCTAGAGGTTTTCGTGTCCCTGTATGACACCTTTGTTTGCTATCAAACAACACTAAATGTCAAACTTACATGCGGAATACATGTGGATGTAGTATTTTCTGAGTTTTGGTTTACTTAATTCATGACATTTAGTGATGCAAATAATATTGTAAGCACACAGCCACTAAATGATGTGTGTGTGTGGGGGGGGGGGAGTAAAGTTAACTAGTCTAAATAAAGCATGAGAGTGATGCAAATGTTAGACGTTCCCAAATGTTCTTTGAACTATACGTAACGGTATCTAAACTGATCAGCACAAGTATTGTAATTCGTGGTAAATCACAGCTGCATGATATACATTGCAGATTTCAAAGACGAATTTGGTGTAAATAATATAATACAATACGTGGGCACCACATTTATAGATATTCATATGGTGTTATGCATAGTTTAAAGCTTCATAGAGTGTGTAGGCAATTTGGGTAGGTAAAATTCTAAATGAGTGTCGCCAAGCAGACACTACCAAGGCTATCAATACAACGAATCACGAGTGTATTTTCGAGCAACACTTTCAGACATACAGTTAATCTTGAATGGTTCTTCTATAATGATTCAAGGAAATATCGAAGGTTACAATAAAAATTAGAAGAGCCAAAACTGAAAAACATTTTTATGGTGCATTTCTTTCAGTGCCCCTTCTGAACTGATATTCCGTTATATTTGCCAAAAGTACCAATTGTAACACGGGTAATACATCAAGCAGCCTGCAAAATCGAGCATCACATGCCAGTTCTCATTCAGGATTTCAAATTAAAAATGTTGCTTATTTGTTAAAATCTGGGTTAATGTGGGCAGTTTAGGTGACCTTCAAATGAGAGCTACTTTATTAAGTATAGTTAAGATTTTATTCTCAATATTATTTATTTTATGCTTTCAACTTGAATGTTTGGGGGGGGGGGTGTTTTGGGGGGGGTTGTTTTTTTTTTTCTTTTTGTTTTGTTTGTCTGATTGTTTTTTGTTTTATAGTCTCAATGTTTTTTTCCTTGCAAAAGAACAAAAAGACCCCATGTGCATCTACGATGCACTTGAATAGTTAGGTATGTTAAGCAATAAGCTTAAATGAAAAATTTTCGTTTCCATATTTTCCACATTAATCTTGAGCTTTGTTTCTGTTGGGAAATGTGCTGAACTATATGGATCCATCACACATTTCTTTATAAAATACCCCAACCCTTGCAAAACACCAAGGAAGAAAACTACGGCATGACGTGCGTATTGAGGGATTATATGCCCATTGTTACTGACACATGGACTGTTATCAGACAACACTATGGTCCAAGATTCTTCATGTAGAATATTGACATCAATCGAAACTTATAAAGTACCATAGGAAACAAATTGTTTACACAGTCTCTGTGCTGCAGATTTAGAATGAAAATGACCAAGGATACTATGTATGTGAAAGGTTAAAATGTTTCGTTTAGTTTTCAACTTCATGAATTACAAAGTCCTGATTTGCAAGAACTGCTCGCGTTCTTTCGCTTTCAAAGTCATTTCATTTAATTTCCATAACATTCCAAATTTCATGATAACTCTCCATAACGATTTTTGTAAGGTAATTCTTCATTACGAGGTTAGTGAGGCCCATCGAATGAAGCTTTCCGAGAAAATGCTGCATTGACCATTAAGCATGTTTGTGGATCAAGACATGCAACCATTCGCTGCGTTGTTGGTAAGTCTGTATTAGCTTCATTCAGTTAGAGGTAGAAATGACAGTGTATTCAAAGGTAATAATAATATTAGATTGCTTTGCCCTATTCTGCCATACATCTCAAAGACCAGTCTTATGTGCATTCTTTAATTGGAGGGGAATGTGACTGTTCTTTTGGTTACCATTCATCGCTTCCTTGCACAAGTGATGCTGACCCTCTTAATGGTTGAAAACACTCAATGTGTTTACATAGACGTCAACAAAGGTCTTCGTGTAACAGTTGCAAAACTTTAATAGTATGCTGCATAACTACGGTTTCTTTATGTTATCTGGTGACGTCACTTTCGAATAGTCTGGTGATCCAACTTTTTGGCATATCATCAAAATTGGTCTAGCATTCAACAAAGGAGGATTCGAAAACTGATACCGTGCATGCAGCAGTGATGGCCCTAGTGTACCCAATGTAATGGTGGCTATACTGCACATTGAAGCCTGCTGTTAAAGCTTTGCAACCTTTGCACACAGACCTCTGTTTGTGGTGTTTCTTTCTTTCATCGGAACATGACAACTGTCATATGATTAATATTATTGTACAGTCCCTGCACTATGTTTCTCAATTAAATATGGACCACTGTTTAAGAGGTGTCACCTTAGATGCTTTGTAACTGGCACATATATTAGATTGGGGGCGGGGGTTCTTTCTTGAAGTTACATATTGGTAACACTATTCATTTCAGACGTGTAAAGTTTGTGCATTACTTTCAAACTCCACTTAACTTACCCGTGGTAAATTGCACTGCAATACATAATCAAGTAAACCTCAGCAGCATAATATTAAATTGGCCATTTCTTTTTTTTTTTTTTTTTTTTTTAGGGCCTTGCCTGGGGTGAGGGATAAAAGTATACATGGGGCATGTAAAGCAAATTTGTGGTCCTTGGTAAGCTGAACATAATCCCCACGGTTCTCTTACAAATGTTTGCTGTTTTCCAGTTTGGAAAAACAATATCATTGATAATAATGTATACACTTTTTAGTGTGGCTTTCTTTCTGATTTATTAAGTGCCTCCAGCTGTGCACAAGTAGCAAATTAAACTGACGTTAAGCATGTTTGTGGATCAAGACATGCATCCATTCGCTGCGTTGTTGGTAAGTCTGTATTACCTTCATTCAGTTAGAGGTAGAAATGACAGCGCATTCAAAGGTAATAATAATATTAGATTGCTTTGCCCTATTCAGCCATACATCTCAAAGACCAGTCTTATGTGAATTCTTTCATTGGAGGGGAATGTGACTGTTTTTTGGGTTACCATTCATCGCTTCCTTGCACAAGTGATGCTGACCCTCTTAATGGTTGAAAACACTCAATGTGTTTACATAGACGTCAACAAAGGTCTTCGTGTAACAGTTGCAAAACTTTAATAGTATGCTGCATAACTACGGTTTCTTTATGTTGTCTGGTGACGTCACTTTCGAATAGTCTGGTGATCCAACTTTTTGGCATATCATCAAAATTGGTCTAGCATTCCACAAAGGATGATTCGAAAACTGATACCTTGCATGCAGCTGTGATGGCGCTAGTGTACCCAATGTAATGGTGGCTATACTGCACATTGAAGCCTGCTGTTAAAGCTTTGCAACCTTTGTGCACAGACCTCTGTTTGTGGTGTTTCTTTCTTTCATCGGAACATGACAACTGTCATATGATTAATATTATTGTACAGTCCCTGCACTATGTTTCTCAATTAAATATGGACCACTGTTTAAGAGGTGTCACCTTAGATGCTGTGTAAATGGCACATATATTAGATTGGGGGCGGGGGTTCTTTCTTGAAGTTACATATTGGTAACACTATTCATTTTAGACGTGTAAAGTTTGTGCATTACTTTCAAACTCCGCTTAACTTACCCGTGGTAAATTGCACTGCAATACATAATCAAGTAAACCTCAACAGCATAATATTAAATTGGCCATCTCTTTTCTTTTTTTTTTCTTTTTCTTTTTTAGGGCCTTGCCTGGGGTGAGGGATAAAACTATACATGTGGCATGTATAGCAAATATGTGGTCCTTGGTAAGCTGAACATAATCCCAACGGTTCTCTTACAAATGTTTGCTGTTTTCCAGTCTGGAAAAACAATATCACTGATAATATTGTATATACTTTTTAGTGTGGCTGTCTTTCTGATTAAATAAGTGCCTCCGGCTGTGCACAAGTAACAAACTAAATTGACGTCAAAGGAGGTATTATGTAAAAGGGGAAACAACACCCATTTAATCATGTTTCAACAAATGTCCAAGTTATTTAGGCCCTGCTATTTTGCACATGGTGTAATGCATTGCAGGACAGTCACACAAAATGACATTTGATTTGGATATGAAAATGAAACATGGCAATAGCATACATAATATTATTATTGATGCTCTGATATATTTTTTCAATATATATACTTTTGGTTTCATATATATTACACACCCCCTGCCTCACAAACAAGATTGTGCCAATACTATCCTCATTTTCAAACCATTGGATGCGGAATCCACAACTTTCAAAATGGCAGCCAAGTCTATGGGTAAATCCAAATTGGATATCTTGAAGAGGCAGTATCCAAAATATATATGTGAGAAGTTTTAAGGGAAAGTTAATTAGTAGAATGAATGTAATGTAAAATGTATAATAGGCCTTTCCCAGTGTGAGCGTTACCTAAAAACGTAAATATAATGCCTCATGGTTATCAGTTGTTGCCGGCCGTGGGCGCTAGAATAGGAATATTTTATCAGACACTGATCCCCCCCCCATCCCCCTCCATGTATTAAGCAGCAGCAGTGGACACCCGACCAATAACCCTCACTGAATCCAAGTTGCAGCTCAGTTGAAAAGGTTGTCCCGATAGGGAATACAGGCCCAAAAGTACCGGCGGGTTTATATAATTATTGGTAATAATTGGTGTTTATGTTTAGTGTTTTTGTTGTTTATTAAAAAAATATGATTTTCCAATGACAATATGTTTTTTAGAGTAGCATGTTACGATGCATATAAGAGCTCTTCTTGACTTCTGAAAAATGCATACGAAAGTTAATCTCGGAAGACATAACCTGATACAGGCATGAAAATAACAAGGAGAAACAATTTGTGCTCTCAACCCTGTTTAATCACGAGCCCACTAATCAATTAGGATGCGTAGATATGATTTAGTTGAGCAAAATACATTGAAAGCTCAAGGTAAAGCTCGGCTCTTATGTGATCTGAACCCAAGCATTATATTTTTGGGGACAATAATATTAATGTGAAGAGGAAATTGTCAGAGAGGACCAAGAGATTGAGATTTTCATGTGGAATGAATGTGACGATAGCACCCCAATCACGACACACTCAAACCCGTTCCATTCTGGGTCTGACTGTATATGATTAAGTTATGACCCTGAAATTAAAGACCCAGTTCAATTTAAATGTTCCTTGAACATACAGCTGCAGGAATGGTCCTACAATAATTTTAAACTGCAGTATAGGAATCACTTAGAAAGTCACTCCGCATAATAATTAACAGGTCATTTACTGAAAAAGGTACATTAATGAAGTTCACAAATCAAGACTTGTGCATTTTATAACTCCTTAGACCGCAATGGCAGAAATGTGTGCCTGTGCGCATGTATGAATTGGAAAAATATGACAAATAAGGCTTGCCAGGACTTTTCTCCATACGAACAGGAATGATGAATCCTCGGAGTTCACATTAAGTAAGTTATCCAAATGGAGTACAAGACAAACTACAATCATCATAAGTCACACTTTATAACACACTTGGGTTGTTACAAATATGGTTCGAATGCTGTGACAAAAGTTCCATCAAAGAAAAGAAACAAAGGGGTGTAAAGAGTGCACAGTGAGCCTTTGACTTTTCTGCATCTTCACTAAAAGACTAGTCAAACAAGATAAAATGGCGAACACAGAAGCAACTGGAATAAACGTCAGAATATGTAGCGAAAATACAATGTCTATTCAATTACCGTGCAGAGAAATTTAAGATATAAATCAGTTTTTCCAGCTCCCAAAATCAAGCACACAACAGCTATGTCTAGAATCATTTACAAAATGAATAGCGATGCATCAGGGATACTGGAGGACAGATTGCCAGAATGTTCAACATCTTTCAGAACATGAAATGAGAAATGTGTGATCTAATAATCCAAAGAACAAAAGATGTCGATTTTGATAACATGACAATCGAAAACAGTGAAATGATATACTACTGACGCAAGATGAGAAAAAGATGCCCTGCTCTCCTATAATACTGTTTTGATAATAACTACCACAGTAACAGTCCCAAACATGTCCACCAATGGTGAAGACCTGTGAAGTAAATAAGTATTGTTTGCGTTTTAACCAAAAGCGAAGTTAGACTCTGATCACCTATCCCATGAAACGTTGAGTAGTTCATGGACAATAGCGAAAAAGTGGTGACAACCGATATATATATTTATGGTCCATTTTCAGCTACAATCAGGCCAGTTACAACGATAATTTCATTTGAAACCTACAAACTCTTTGAAGTGGACTTGCGTAGATACATGGATGATAAAAATTGTCTACTTTTGTAAAATTGAATTCTTGTGACGACCAAATGATATTCACAATATTTGGTATTAAATGGGTTGTATGTGAAGTTATCAATCATTCAAACTCAAGACAATCAATTTGATTGTAACATCAAAAGAGTGAGCAAACAGATGTAGACCTGAGGAATGAAAATATTTTCAAAACAAGAACTTTTACATTTTGTGAATACATAAATGCGTCTGCTGATGCGTTTGTTGGCAGCAGTATGATAACAAGAGATGTGACCAGTTCCCTGGCTGGTCTATATCCCTCACTAAATAGAAACAAGGTTATGGACATGCCCAAAATCCATGCAATATTTATTACATATACTACACATATCCACAATACCATGTAAAAAATACCTGTGGACCGACCAGCCCTTTGTCGGCTCGTATATATGGCCACTATTATGGCAATATAACAAACTGTATGCACACAAATAAACACAGAAGTAAGTGACACGAAAACAATGTGCAGTGCGGACCACTGAGGAGAATTTACATCGAAGTTGATAAAAAAGCACAGCCTATTTTGGATTTGTATTAAGCAACTGGAGAGGGGATGACCAGGCAGAGACAATGTCGCTATAAATATCTGCACGGCACAAACACTGATGAGTATGATGGAAAGCATTCGATGTTTCATCTGACTGACTTTAAAAATCTACACAAGAGACACAAACTTATACATGGTCATCAGCATAAGTACTGTCACCTTCATTGTGCAAACCACATAGGAAACACTGAAAGAGATTTTACAAAGTGTGCTTCCCAACCACGTTTCCTCAAAAAATATAAAATCTTGATGGTAAGTTAAGTCAATAACGAGAATAGTTGTAACGTAAATGCCATATATAAAATTGAAACAAGCCAGGCTTATTTTTAACACATTGTCACTTT
The DNA here is from genome assembly GCA_964020975.1 of Hermodice carunculata. NCBI lineage: Eukaryota > Metazoa > Annelida > Polychaeta > Eunicida > Amphinomidae > Hermodice > Hermodice carunculata. The sequence goes on along the minus strand of CAXHWN010001018.1, from coordinate 1,239,103 downwards.
CCTTGCATTGTTTCCATTTTAAAATGAACACATTACTGTTGCCTAATAGGCAGATGAATGCCATTGCAACACTACAGATTTTAATAACAACTGGGGTGATTAAACCACTGCAATATGAAGCACTATCTTCATTGGTATGACAGTCCACACCTTCGATAAGTTGGCAGCACATTTTGAAATGATCAGCTTTTAAAGTTTTCAAGGATGTCAAAGGCAGCATACTGTCTCTAGAAACGTATGAGAGACGATTAAGAGTTAAATCAAGAAACTCGAGTTTCATTAAATTAACGAACGATTTGGAGTGTATTTTGTCAATATTGCTATCAGACAAGTTAAGAAATATCACAGACAGATTACTAAACTTTGAATTTTCAATACTTTTAGCATTAATACCATCCATTTCCAGCCACATTAGTCGAGGGAGGTACCAAAATACTGACAAATCTACAACATACAGTGGGTTGCCAGAAAAATCTATTCTAACAAGACTGACCAAACCTAAAAACACATTACGCGAGAGGCTTGTTAGTAAATTGTTTTCAAGGTTAATGTATACTAGATGGACCGAATTGCCGAAGCTTCCCTTCAAAATTCGTGTTATTTTATTTTTTGAAAAATCCAATTTACGTAAAGATAATAAAGATTTGATTGGTGTGATTAGCTTCATGCTATTTTGACTCACTACCAGCTGCTCGGTAAGATTGGATATTCCGGGCACCTCTGTCAAACCACTGTGTTTGCACAAAATAATTGTGCCTCTGCATTTGCAAGCAAATGGGCAGGCATGGCTATGGCAAAGCCGCTCATCATCATTTGAGGTACTGCAGTGCACGGATCCATCACATACATCAGCTTGGTGGAGGCAGACAGAGCTGTGTCTGCAGCGGAAAAGATACGGACAAGTAATATTTGCACAGATTTGTTCATCTGAACCTCGAGTACAATCCCATGCCCCATCACAAACTCGGTGCAAAGGAATGCAATAGGCGCTAAAGCATTTATACATTCCTGGGCATTTTGCAATTGCACAGTGCTGTAAATGTGTTCCGTCAGCACAATATCTTATTTGTCTCCTCTGACCAAGTTCATAGACACAAATCGTAGACTTTGGGTAGCACGATCGGGATCCTCTTTGCACACAATATGACCAGTTCGGGTCGTCACAATTATATAATTCATGACGATGCTTCGTGAACCCGGTTTCGTCTGCTGATTTGTGAATTTTAAGAATAATGTTTTGAACATCGTTGTAAATGTTCTGTAAGCTCCTCAGTGGGTGTGGTTGTTTGTATATCTGGTCAAAAATATGCAAAGAAGAACTTTGATAAACAGGATAACAGCCATCAGTAGCACGATGTTCATACCATGGACTACATGTACAATCCTGAATATTACAAGAAGTATAACAGTAAGAAGATTGCAGGAAATCCCCATTTTTGCGGAAGCATACGGCTTCACAATTGTATTCATCATATCCGTCAATGCAATGTTTATCCCCATCACAAACATATGTGTCAAGAATGCATTCTTTGTTCTTACATTCAAACTGACCCAGAGAACAATGTTTTTGTGTTTCTGTAGTAGGTATTGCCTCACAGAAGAGACCAGGGGTATCGTTTGGATACTGTCCTTTCTTCAAGATGCTTAACTTCGCAAGAGGAGGCATGACAACTATTTCGTCGTAAAGTTTGCAGCTAGGTTTAGCTGTCATAGTCCATATATCATACCAAGTATTCCATTCATACCTTTCAAGAGTAGACGTGAATTTGGCAACAGTTCTATTTCCATTCACGTACGTATACATTAGTGTGTCAATTTTCTGTTTGGCGGAGTGCTGTATGTATAAAAACTCTAGCAAATGCAAGAGTCCCGAAGCTTTTATACCTTTTAATAACATACAGCATGATTGTCTTATTTTCTTCAAAGACTGGTACCTGTTCTTGTTTGGCAACAAGCTATACATTTTCAAAATAATCTGCCATATGATCGATGCTTCAGAAATTCTGTTTACATCCCTATGTGCAAGTGACACGAAGCTTCCCCCAAAAGAAAAACAGTCTCGTGTGTCATTCTGGTGTTTGTTTTTGTAGAACATCAAAGACAAACAAGACGATCCATGTAAATTCCAACCTTTGCGACATATGAGCCTTTCTGAGGAGGACAAAACGTTCTTTCGCAATATGTTTTTAACAAAACGTTGAGATTCTTTTTCACACATAAATGCTGTCCTGTGAAGTATTGCATTACATTCTTAAATGAACCAATTTGAGCTCACTTGATGAGTGAGAAAAGTCAGGCCAGCGCATTTATCACCTGGTTGCAATGGTGATGTAGCAGTTGTACCGAAATCCAACATGTTAAAGAAGAAGATGTTATTTAATTTTGTGTATAAAGCCTCTTCGCTTTTTTTTCTAAATTCTACACGCGGATTGGTAAATTCCACACATGAGTGGTATTCTGTGTGTGGCCTAAAATCTGTAAATGTCACTGGATCCCCATTGACCCAAACAAAAGTTTGGCTCTGGAAAAGGACACAGTATATTTTAGAACTTAAGCATAAACCATTTCTTCATTACAAATAAAGCTAAGTAGTTGTCGCAATTACACATTTTTATTTTATGGTACCTAGTTACCGCTATTGCAAACCATTAATCATCATGTCAAAGTGGGCCAACTTTATCATAAATATAAGCATGGAGTCAATATCATGAGGTTTATGCACTTGCCAATACAGAGTATGAAGGAAAAGGCCAAGAATCAACAGCTTTTTGCAGTTCCAACTAGCTGACCAACAAACAAACAAATTAACTAACTTGATTGAAATTAAAAACTGTAAACGTTTGGGATTTCCAACAAAAAAAAACGGCGATTACAATAAGGAAACATACAAAAAGGTCGGGTTGTTCCACTGTCACTGTGTCATTAAATGATTTTAAATTTTACACAGTAAATAAAAGCAACGTTGTTTAGCCTCAGTACAAGAAACAATTCCATCAAAGATTAACATAATCAATGTGGCACTTGTGGACATTAAGTTAAAAAAAAGTAAAAACACATAAGATAAAATGTATTATTCAGAATAAAGAAGACAAATACAGTTGCAACGGTTGAACAAATTTAGTTTCATTAAACTTCAGAAGTGTCTCTATCAAAGCAATTGGCAGAACGGTTTAAGAGAAGACTGTTGATTTTATACAACATGAGCAGCAGACATGTCTTGATGTGTAATTATTGTGTTGTATCATGAATTTCGATGAGAAGGGAGACACTGTTGTCGAAATTGGAAGGACCTAAAGCAGCCTGAGCAAGCTATTCAACTTGCCCACTGGTAATCTGTATGAAATATCACATATTGCCAAAAAGTTGTAGGAGGAAGATCATCTGTGCCTCCATCCTCTCCAAGGTTTTTAAAAAATCATGTCCCGAAACTTGTGTGGACAAAGAGCGTTACCTTACCACTTGAAACCTGGACCACAGGAAATACAAATACTTATCCCAGTTTATAAAACCAAACAGCACCGCTATATTCTTGAAATTGAATCTGAAATTTCTGGTAAAGATTTTGAAGTACCTACAATTCTGGCCCAAATGAGTCCGATAAATACTACATTTGCAGCCATGATAGTCTGATAGTAAGGTAAACCACAACTGGTATCCGTCAAACTGGACATGTAAGTCTTGAAAAAAGAAAGTTCTTGCATATCGTTAATTACCCAGTGATACCCCTCTTGGCGTTTGCAATATATATTTGACTGTATCCACGTATAATATTCAAATTCGTACCTAGGGGACCCGCCATCATAAATACAATCAAGATTAAGAGTATAATGTTGAGGAAAAAAGCGGTATGTATGATTCTTGTATCGAACAGTTTGCGTTCTTGTATAATAAGAAGGGTCTATGCATTGTTCAGCTGAAAAACTTGTGAACTCATTCTCCTCATAAGGGTTGACTCTTTGCCTGGCAGTTGGAAGCAATTTGATAACAAAATGAAAAGTCTTATTCTATTTTCTCCCAAATATGCACCAAAATATTTTCAACTGGAAGTGGTGGAGCACAGTGTGCGCACTACTATAATATGAGCTGATCGCCCATGTAAGGGACTGACGGACAGAACATTCCCATGTCCATTTCACTGTCGGCTTCTTCATTCTTATGTATGACATGATGTGACATCGTTTTTCATCTGACATAAAATGGTGTCCCTCTAGTTCAGCTGCAAAACCTGAGCTACATCTCTGATTCAAATAAAGAATCAAGCCGGCTCGCAACAAAAACATGGACATTATGTTATGTATCTCTTCATCTTTAATATATTGCTCAAGCAAAAACGTGTGTGTAACCTGTCTTTGATCGCTAGCCACTTTGATGACAACACAATGCGAAACAAAATCATATTTTAAGGTGCTCGAATTATATTTCCATTGAATGGTAGAACATTTTCCTCTTTTTGTTTTTGACTGTATATGTAAATGGTACGTCAAGTAATAGCAAGAGGGCTCGCCATGTAATAGCAAATGAACAGTTGTAAAGTTAAAATGTAATCTCTTTGATCCATAATAGAGTTGTACCTCTCTATTACTATTGTCTACTATTATTTCCTGTCGGTTCATGGGAGCCCCATTTTGTATATTGACAGTTAAGATGTCGTATGTGATGCTTATCATGTCAGTTCCTTCTGCAAACTGTTGCAAAGAAAAACACGCATCCGCAAGACGGTTTCCATTTAGGGTTTGTCCACATTGGACAGATAGAATACCATCAATTTCGATATACCTTCGTGCAGTAATCACTTGCCAAATACCAAAACATTTGGAAGGACAAAATTCAAGTTCAATGATAACGTGATCTCGAATTCTATGCGCGAAATAAATCAGATACAGTAACCTTGTAAGTGAAAAAACATGAAATTTGCCATGTGTTAATAATTCAGTATCATAATTGCTGTACGTCTTACAGAATGGACCAATGTGTGATAATTTATCATTTTGACTGCCATGGTAAATTATAAATCCACCCCATATGCACCCGTGGGTAATCATTCCATTAAATATAAATTGTAAAACCGTCAGATGTGCAAAATAGTCAGGGGGCGCAACAAGAAGGAGACTATTGGGGCTCATATATACTCTCTGCTTTCTGTACAGAATGATCAGCCGATTCTTTTCTTTATTGCGTCTGTATAAAATTTTAGAAAGATTCCAGAACTCTTGTGTAAATATACCATACTCTAAATAAAAAGTACCATTGATCTTCATAACTTTATGCGTCACAGAGATACAAAAACTCGATGATAATACCGATATTCCTAGAGACAGAAGTCTTTATTTGTAAAAATACTTATTGTATACGACACTGCTCGCTGGTAATGGACCGTTGTACACATTTATACTTGAAAAAATAATTGCAGCAAACATTCCTTTTATATTGATGAAAGCTCGCTCTTTCCATTCTGCCTTAAACACTATATCTTGAAAAAAATCCCTCATAGGAAAAGTTGTCAATCGTTCTGTCATTTTAAACGGACTTTTATCTTGGATAATATTTTCAAATGGCACCACATTTTTTCTCTTCAAAGATACCAGCTGATGTATTACATTGACAAAACACAAATCGTTTACTTTGCTTTCACACCGAAGATACACTTTCCACTTAAGCGAATGACGCTTAATTTGCATATTTTTGTATCGGCCACACAATAGTGCATCCCCATTCCTATGCACAAATGGCACTTCAGCTATGTGCAGAAAATTAGGATGGCAATCACCTTTAATAGGAACACGATATATGTCAACTGTTACAAGGTATAACTGTATCAACAATGTTTTAGTAGCCTCAATGTACCAGATGTATCTTGTCAATACATTTAATTCTGATATACGACATATCAATCCACATGGCCGCAGAATCCATTCATTGCATCTATGTTTGGATATACCCTCAACACTCTTTGTTCTGAGACAATACATGCGAAAAGTTTCGACACATGAAACGCCATTACCAAACATGGAGGTGAACCATTGCCTTTCGTTTAAGCAACGGTGCGAAGCATAGAGTGCATACAAAGGTATTGTGCTAAACTCAGTGAAACTCCGCTGAATTGACGGGAATAGCTGGTAGAACAAAAGCCACTCAATGCGCATGCGATGCAGCTCGGCCAGTTTCAATTGCTCTGGTGTATCGGCGGGAGCACCGGCCCGATAAAGGGTGACATTCACCTGATGACTTGAGGAGTAAAAGTCCATGCCCCACGGTATATCATATTCATTGCTCAACAAATGACTTTGCCCATAAATGCCATCAAAAATGCGACAGATCAGCTGCATGCACTTCGTTTTCAAGCTTGAATTTGGCTTAAATGTAAGCTTCACAATTAACCCTTTTTGTACTGAAATAAACCAAAAATAGAAGCTTTGAAAGTACGTCTCGTAAATATCAAGGCATTCAGGATGCAAAGAGTCGCGTAAGATGTTTGAAATATAAATATATCCCATAACATCTGCTCTATTTCCTTCATTTTCATTGTCTTCATTATCTAATTGGGGTTGCAAAATGACGAAAATACAGAAAGTCAGGAATCTAAAACCCTTCAACATATTTTCAGCATGGTTACTCATATCAGTTGCCAGATGTCCTTTTACACATTCAGTGAATAGACGATAAATATGTATACTCCATTCAAAAGAATTGTCTGTAGGAACATTTTTCTGCATCATAGGTTTTACACTGATTGCAAGATTATTTCCGCGCCCCTGGGTTAAAACCAGGAACAAAAGGAAGACATTTTTTTGTGTCTTGTGCATACTGGCTTTAATGTGTAATTTTCTTAAAATGATGTAATTGCCCAGTGCCAAAGTGCACCCACAGGAATGGAAAATTCAAATTCTACATATATTTATGTTTTAAAAAAACCCGACCGCCATGTACATGAAGTGGGACTAAATACGTGGGTAGATCGTGGTAGTTAGTCCTAGATTAGTGTTCTACAATTCGATTTTCCAACACATGAGGCTGTAGGACTACAAAAAGCTGAACATTAACCAAACACACTACTATCATACCATGACTCAAAGCACACTGTTGGCCAGTTGCAGACGTCAGTATTAAGTCGGTCTTCAGTGAACTCTGGATTTAATCTGGGGTTGAATTTTTCCACTTGCACACGTCAGGTGCTGTGTTAACCTGAGGCTGAACCCGGAGTTACAGACAAAATTACCCGAGTTGTTCATCTGTCAAACTGAATCATCCGAGTTGTTTGCCTGCCTGTGCGCCTGATCACCTAAGCGCTAAGCGGGCACGTGATCAGGCGTGCAGGCAAGCAAACAGCGAGGGGGGTTCGGTATAGACAGATTAACGACAAGGATTATTTTGTATTGATCCCTATTAAGAAAGAAAAACAGACAATTTATATCACCTGTAACATTTTATTTCACTACATTACATGCGACTTTGACACAGTCATGCCACGCGTATGAATATAAAATTCAAACAACAAAGAAAAGTGGTCAACCACAGGCCTAAGGGTGGATTTTTTTTTTGGAACGGCCGTCGCATCAGGCAAAACTTTAGACGAAAAGAAACCTTTTTTTATTTCTGGTAACAATTAAGTTGGTGGAGAGGATAATGGGATGGTCAGGTTGCCTTGGAATGTTGTACCAGCAAACATTCCAAAGTGTGCACCCGTGGAATTCAACTGTCAGATTGGGCCACATCACTGATGGCAGCATTTGCTGAAGGAACGGGGTCACTGCTCCTAGCCATGCCAGCTCAGACAAACGATGAATTAAGACAGAGTCTTGGAAGTGTTTTGGACAGATGTTAGTGGTCTCTGAAAAGAAGAGTTCCCCTGGTGAATGCTGCACATGGCGTGCTGTTGATTTCGTCTTGCTGTTGTATTATTGTTCAAGGACTGCACATTTTGTGCCCGCTCAGCTGTTGAATAATGGTTGGCTGGACATCTACATGCAACAGTAGACTGCACATTGTGCATCTTACAGATCTAGAGTGATTGGTTTTTCCGCCAATCAGTCCTCTATTTTTTGGCCATAGCTTGCATCACAGAATTAAGTTTTTTTCTTACCATTGGCTGGGTTTATAATATGGCGGGTCTGGATATACCAAATATGGAATTGATTCCTTCCATATTTGAAAAACCGCATCTCTGATTTTACAAATATGATAAAAGTAGTCCCACCAATGGGATATGGTCAAGAATATCCCATAGGCCATATTCCGTGGGTTTTTAAAGTAATACGGTACAAAGTAGGGGATAAAACATCGAACCTGCCTCTTCTGCTTGGTTTAACACCACAGTTAAAATGTGTAATTCAACAAGGAAACCTAATAAAAGTTGTTTTTGTATTTCTATTACACAAGAGAACTTTGTGTGATAGAGTTTTGGACACTGTGCGGCTGAATGTGAAGTCAGTGGCAGAAATAGGTGGTGATTGAAATGGCTGCTATTTGTGGTGGATAGATGACCTTGAAATGCTTGAAAGGCTGGTAAGGATAACAAGAACACTGCAGGACAGAAGTAATCCGTTTCACAGATAAGATGATGACGGATTTCTCTCGCGTTATTGCTTTACAAAACAAGCAGTTATAGACATTCTACAATTGGTAGAAAGACAGCTGCAACGTGTGCAGAAAAAATTCGTCATCCCCAGAGGTCTTTTTCTGAGACAGGTTTTAATGTATACACAGATATATATATATATATATGAAACACTTACATGTAATTGCCTCATTTTTTTTCGACCGAGGCAGCATCACCATGAAATTTTGCGTCATCATCAAATTCATTGGGAGACTGAGGATTTTTTACAGAAGTTTGACCACTTTTGGGGACATGTTTAACATACCAACACACCTCATTTTTCCTCCTGTTTTTCTTCACCAAACTCTTGCTTTCCCTTTTTTATGTTTTTCCAAGCATCTTCAACTTCTTTTTTGTTTTTCTGGACACACCATGTCTTGCATTGAATTTGCTTGTTATTGTGTCCCAGACTTTTTCCCTTTTTCCACTTCTGACATCATTTTTTTTTTCAATTATACTTTTGTGTTTCTCCACTGATTCCTAAAGTGTATCTTTTCCCATCAATTTATAGTTCACTTTTCCAACTATGATTTACCCTAATGACAAAAAATATGTTCACACTTGTACGTGCACACAATCAGAAAGACCAAAGTGGGGCAATTTTTCATGTGGACCACAGGGAAAGAATTAACAATGCGAATTTCTCGAATCTGGTGTCAATTTGAGGTTGTGTAACCTGCACTTATGTGAACCGTCAGCAAACCAGCTGGAGTCACACAACTGCAGGGTTAACCCAGAGTCAAGCCGGGATTTCAGAACTCCTCCATTTTAGAGTTAACTCTGGGCTCAGCACTAGGTTAACACACACGTGTGAAACTGGCCACAAGTCATTTCGTTCCGTTCTGCATCCATCAGAAGTGATAGTTATTGCATGTCACATGACCATTATGCCACATAATCAATGAGGTCAAAGACCGAGTTAATTGTGCTGCCATAATGGACATTGTGACATGATATAAATGACTTGTAACAAGAGGGGTAATGGTAGGAAATAAGCAAGATATTCTTTGGTGCATGATATTTTCACCCTACCTTTTGTGCATGGTGTAGCTTGCTGCTTACGAAAGTTGTCCCATGCACAGCCAGGTTTGACTGCTTGCTCTTGTATTTTCTACTTGTCGATATGGCAGTAGGAAGACCAAGTGGTGGAAGCCAAACTGACAGATTTACGTGAATTATTCCCGCTAAACTCTTATATTTCAGAGGAGAATGTGCCATAATGGCGAGAGTGCACCATACAAGAAACCTGTTGCAGGTAAAAAAAGCCAATACATTTTCGGAATTTAATTCATTTATTTTTTGGGGTTCATACTTGGCATGGACACTGATTAAGTATTGTTAATAAGCCTGTTCATGCTGGTTTTTTCCGAATCTTAATTAATTATGCATGCCATGATGTGATTGTCAAGTGGCAAATACACCCACAAGGATGGAATATCTGAATTATATCTTTATCTAAATCCGCTACTGCCATATACATAAAGCGGGACTAAATATATTTGTGTAGATTGTAATAGTTAGTCCTAGATTGGTGTCCTACAATTTGGTTTACGATGCACAAGGCTTCAGGACTCAAAAAACTGGGCTTAAGCCTCAGCCTTGAACACTGCCTGGCTTTCATGGATCTCCTCCTCCAAAGCACCTCAGAAGTCGGATGCACCCTGATAACCAGCCACTTTTCACGGCACGCCCAAAAGCCAAGAGCCTCTTACTGCGAAATGAATATGGTCTTTGGCTGTCCACTTGTGTTTACATATAGAACAACAATATCAGACCAGGCTGCCCCCGAAGTACCTTTCTCACATGTCACATTTTGTCGGCAACATCACACTTTCTTGCTGGGACATTTTTGAGCTCAACATGTCATGAACAGTAGAGATGGTTTGACGGTTTTCCTTCAAAGAATCGTTGGATAACTGTCATATACGTTACTGGTTTCCTAAAATTTGGTTGACGATGCACAAGGTTCAGGACTCAAAAAGCTGGGCTTAAACCTCACCCTTGAACACTGCCTGGCTTTCATGGATCTCCTCCTCCAAAGCACCTCAGAAGTTGGATGCGCCCGGATAGCCAGCCAGTTTTCACAGCCCGCCCAAAAGCCAAGAGCCTCTTACTGCAAAATGAATATGGTCTTTGGCTGTCAACGTGTGTTAACATATAGAACAACAATATCAGACCAGGCTGCCCCGGAAGTACCTTTCTCACATGTTACATTTTGTCGGCAACATCACAATTTCTTGCCGGGAAATTCTTGAGCTCAGCATGTCATGAACAGCACAGATGGTTTGACGGTTTTCCTTCAAAGAATCATTGGATAACTGTCATATACGTGACTGGTGCGAATTATGCTTGCAATTGTGGTCTATCCTATAACGTTTACACCAACTTTTATTGCTCAGCATTCTTCCCTCTGTACTGTGCTAAGTCAGCATACCACAACAGGGCGATGCTCCTTTGATAGTGTCTAAATTGTTACCTATACACTATCATTTACTAATATATCAAGCATTAATGATTTACTAAAATAAACTGAAAGCATGTAGGAAGGGACTCATTTGTGAAAACTGAAACTTATTTGCCTTCCTACACTTTTGTATTTCACAAAGTTTTGGAGTTCACACTCTGCACTTCTGACAGCCACAGCCTGAAAAGGCCAAACAGATGAGAAGAATGAGTCTTCCAGTAGTTCCATGGTATGTTTACATAGAATACACAAGGTTTTTGTCCTACCTACTTTAGATGCAACATGTGAGTGTATGAAATTAGCCAGCACATGAGGGAGTGGCAAATTCTCTGTGCATTTTATGCTTTTACATGTATGACAAAAAACAAATAATTTTAAATCATATCATGCAGATACTGAAGGCTGATATTTTCGCCTATGTATGTATGTATGTATGTATGTATGTATGTATGTATGTATGTATGTGTGAATGTATGTATGTATGTCCGTAACTAAGTGCGTCAGTGACGAAGATATGTGCGTATGTGTGAAGATGTACATGCTAAAATAACCCGAATTCCTTCTAATAAGAAGCTGAATTCTCATGTTCATGATAAATACATTTTATCGGCTATGCATTTCTCAACATACTTCTTATTGATTATTACATAGGCATTGATTGGTTATAAGCTCGTGACGTTGCTGAATGAAACTTTATATATATCTCCAGGAACAACTTATATATCTATCCATTAAAAAAGCATTGGTCAATTTTTTTTTTAATTTATTTTTAATTCGACACAATTATTGCCATTTTGTACCAAATAAAGCAAAATACTGTTGGTAAAAGAAAACGGACGAACAATAACAACTCGTATAAAACGTATAAAGCTCGGGGTCCGCGTAATGCGCGGACCCGTGTTTTTACTTCCTAATTTGTGATATACTTGTCCAGAATTAGGCAGATATACTTCAAAATACATTCTAAGAGTATGAGTGCGTCAATCGTGGGATGAAATGCCGATTGCGAACGCTTGGGGTGTATATAACGGGGTTTTATGTGTGGACAGCGCACCTGTTCATTTTCCCACGTGACAAGAAAGGTCAAGCAGGGTCACTCCACAGAATGGCAACCCGACGACGCTACACGGCAGAAGAGGTGGTGGATTTCCTGTTCAGCGAAGGTACGGATGTAGACAATGAGTCAGAAAGCGAAGGTAATGTAATACAGGGAGCTTATTAAAGGGTGCAGATGCTAACTTTTGTTGGTTTTTTTGACATTCCATTCAAAATGGTATGTTTATAAGGAGGCATGCCAAATGACCGTTGGACGTCAAATTCTGGTGATCGTCATCAAAACAGGCCAAGTCAAAATGAACACTTGTCAACGTTGTTGTTTGCCGAGGCTGTTAAAAATATTCTATTGAAATAAAAGTTGTCATGGGGATGAAATTGATAAAATTTGCACGTGTATGTGAGGTATTATGGCCGAATGACGGTGTCAAATCCAATCTAACGTGCAGGTGGGCGATAAGTAAGTAAGACAGTGGACAAGGCCTGAATGAGACAACGGTCACCACTGTCACGCTTATGTAAAAACAGGATTGTAGGGGGGGGGATTAAATTATGAATGTGGAGTGAATATGCAGTTTGTCATTAGCTATCTGGAACCAACTATGTGGAGAAATACGGCCATACGATAGAATTTAGGTTGTTTTGCCTAAATTGCGCTGCTTAAGTACTTAGGTCAATTGAGGTCACTGGTGCCGGAAGCGCCCCCCACCCCCCTCGCCAAAAAAAATGGTATTCCTGAACGATTTCCTGGTGGAAGTAGTCAGGCAAAATTCTAAAATTTAAATTGATTATATTATCATTGCTCGGGCTTACACGTTAGTTTATTTTTATTACGTTGCTAAAATGCTTTGTAGGCCTACATATGCTTCAAAACATAGTTTGGCCTGATTTTATTGAGAGCAGCTATGGAGTTAGGATTCAAATATCTCTATTTAAAGTTGTTTTTTTTTTCTTTTTTGTTTTGTTTTGTTTTTTTTTTGTTTGTTTGTTTGTTTGTTTTTTTGGTTTATTTAACCAAAATTACACTGCGTCCAACATGTTGATATATATATATATATATATATATATATATATATATATATATATATATATATATTTATATATATATATATATATATTTTTATATATATATATATATATATATATATATATATATATATATATATATATATATATATATATACGTTTAAATGAAAATATTTCAAAAACGTAATTATTTGCTGTAAGCACTTTAGTAAAGTTTGAAAATTGTATTTTTATCTGGAACCTTTAATGATCAGATTTAAGCATTAACTCTGATCGAAGCAATTTTTTATTTGCTATCAGTAGAACTCTCATCAAACCAACTCTGCATTCTAGTGTCGTCTATACTATGACCAGTTTATTTTCAAAGTGACAGCTGACACATCAGAATCTTTCTCAGACACAAGATGACCAATGTCTAGACTCGAAGGTTTACCACGCTAAGTTTCCATTTTTTTGCATTACTGATTAATCTTGCTGATCTTTTTTAATAAGAAAACAGAAACTAGCTCATTATCAAGAAGTTGCTTGATGCTTCACACCTGGAACATTTCAGATGGACCAGTTGCCTTTCTGACATGATATTAGGCTTAATAAGTTTCAGTAGTATAAGCATGCTAGTATTTTTCATTTCAATAAGAACACTTTATCTAACCAGATGACGGCTCTCTTACAGGATCACATGTTTTTTGCTGTAGACAAATCATCTCACCAATACAGTTGGTCACACTGGAATATGACAGCAATATACTCAAGGTAATGTATTGGTTATGCAGTTTTTCTTGACCCTCTTATCCCTGTTACTATAATATGATTTTTTTTATTTGTCTGAATTGATTGTATTTATACACAATGAAGTAAAACAGTTTTGCAATTCAAATTCCACTCAAATGCTTGGGTACCTCTGGCAACTTGCAAATATTACAGGCCACATCCAGCAGAATGATACTTTTTTTCTCTTCTTCAGGTGCACTGTATTTGCAAAATATGCAAATATTTAATTTTCTTTTAATTGATACTTTTCAAAGGCTGAATGTAAGTTTTATATCAAATGAAACAGATGATGGGTGTTTAGATGTAATATTTATCATAATGTATTAGGTACATTCTAACTTGCATATTCATACAACCAGTAATACTTCTGATTAGATTAAAATTTGCTTGTTCTCCGATATTTTGTTGTCAGATTGATCCTTTGTGGTCAACAGTTTTTGTGGCTGTTGTCTTGGGTTCTGTTTTTCTTTTTCTTTTTCAGAAAGGGAACGTATCATCAAATGCCCCAGAAGCTGGTTGTATTGTGGTGTGACCTCAACAGGCAAGCCTGTTGAGGTCAAAACAAAAGTAAATGAGTTCAACAATGACAATATATCCAGAAGTGATCTGATGTTCCTTGAACCTGCTTTGTGGCGATGTTAAATTTGACAGTGGTGTACTGGGTGTATTTTCTGTACTTGTGGTAAACATTAGCTTGCCAGTCATACAATACTAACTGGCACTTATAATACTACATTAGCAGCAACATCCTGGATGGTGGATTGAACATGTGACTTTCAATGATTTTGGGTTTATAAAGCAACCAAAATCTAAAGATCTATTTCAACAAACATTGATTATATGTTTGAGACCGTCTCTTGTGATTGTAAAATGAAGTTTTTCATCCACCCAAATGCATTATTTATTTACAATCCCTCAAATGAATATAGACATTGCTGGCTGTAACCTACAGTGGTGTGAAACACTAATATGATCAATGCCCCAGTGATTTTTAAATATGAGAGCTAAAATGGTATAAACTGTGGGAGGGAATTGTTACATGATATATCTGACGTCTTCTTTGACATGCTAATTATTTTAGACAACAGCATTTTACAGTGAAATGAAGCTAAAAGTTTCTGAAAAGCTACAAAATTTTAGGATGGCAGACAGTTTATGTGACCTTGAATGACCTTGAGCGATAAGTAGCAAAAACGTTTTCAAGTCTTTATGCATCCTACCTGTTGAAACTTTCAGACCATTTCCCCTTGTGATTGTGAAATATAGCTCTTGGTATTCATAGTGCTTCTTTAATAAGTATACCCCCAATAAATACACAGCAATGGAGGTAACATACAGGTGTATAGGGCATTATTATGGTTCATTCCTCACAAAATTATCAAGGAAGTTGTTTTTGACATATCTGGTGCCTTCTTTGAAACTATATATACATTTTAGACCGATCAGTTGTATTTTACATGCAAATGAAGCAAAATTTGTTTAAAAAGCTGCAAAAATTCCAAGATGGCGGCCAGGTCCTGTGACCTTGAGTGATCTTTGGCTTTTTTTTAGCAATAAATATTTAAAGGTCTGTTCCCACCCCACATATGCTAAAATTATGAAACCATTTATTGTTATGATTGTCAAATAAAGTTCTTGATTCTTCAGAATGCCTCTGCCATTAATATTTTCCAAAATGAATTAAAAGCAATGGAGGTAACTTGCAGTGTAACCGGTACTTTTGTGGTCATTGGGACACAGAATATGCTAATTTAAGTGTTTTAATGTTGTACATTGTGACAAGAAAGTGGTTTTTGACATATCTGCTGTTTTCTTTTACATTGTAAGCATGTCTTGGACTGGTCAACTGTGTCTCACAATCAAATGATACAGAATTTTGTTTGCAATCAGTAGAAATCCAAGATGGCGGCCAGATCATGTGACCTTGAATGACCTTGGCCTATTTTTAACAACAAAGATGCTAATACCTTGTTCCACAGCACTAGTGATGAAAGTTTTAGAACATGAACTTTGTTAGTATGCTCAATGGTGCCATTTAGTGTGAAATTGCTCATCTGCTGGGAGACTGAGGGAAAGTGCAATGTAGTAATCCAGCATTTAAATGTGTGAGGCCATCCCAGATGGTTGCCATGGCAACAATACTCAGTGATGATTGTTCAAAAATGTATATTTTTCAAAGCAAAGTCCATATGTATATTTGTGATCTGAATTGTCATGATTCCAGCACTGAAAACTATACAGGAATGTCGTATTATCTTTATTGGCCCACTCTTTTGTGTCAAACATGTGTTTTTTGGTAACAAATTCAGACCATGAAACAATACTTTGGTAGCCATGGCAACCAAGTGTTAGCCCCATCATTACAATGGTAGCATATATAGAACCCGAGAGTCCCAGTTCCATTGAACATTTTGGTATATATATTTTATGAGAAGTTATACAGTAGTAAGTAATTAGCAGGGGTCCAACCCTGGTGCATTTTGCCCAAAATCACCAGAATCTGGGTACATAGCTCCTGTATATAGCCCAGACTGGAAAGTGTTATATTTCTAAAAAGGTGAGTAAGATAATTGGGATCTTCAAGAAGATCAGACATAAATTTGGAATCATTGTTTGAATGAAATTGTATTATGCTTTGCTGTGTCCATATTTCACATGCTGTTATACTTCATAGGCCATCACATATCCTAGTACAATAGATAAGATTGCTAAACTTCAGAGAAAGATATTACGGATTTCTCCATTTTCAGGTTTTAATTCACACACTGATCCTCTATTCCACAAATTTAAATTATTGAAATTTCAAAGTTTGGATACCTATCTTACAAGCTTGCTCATGTATAAAGTTAAATATTATCTTGTTCCGGCTGTGTTTAGAATCCTTTTTCCAGAAGTATCAAGTGTCCATAATTATTATACTAGACAACACAAGACTTTTATATACAGGAAGTTAGGACTAACGAGGGAAGTTTTCGATAATATCTCATGGACCGCACATATGGAAATCTGTGCCCGTTCATATTGAAAATGTTATTTCAATACATCTGTTCAAAAAGCGCCTTAATTTTTTTGTTTTGGATCAACAATTACTGACATGTATTTGGATTAGTCTAAGAAATTTGTGTACTTCTTGTCATTCCTGTAATTATTGTATACTTTATATGTAATCAGTGCTGTCTCAGCCGGGAGGAAATATAAGCCCCAAAGGGTTTTATTCCTCCAGCTGAAAATCTTTCTTCCGTTAAACCTGTCTTAGTTATATAAGACTCTTTTCCTTATTTCGATGTATGAGTCTTTTTCTGGTGCAGTATGTATTCTTATGTATGAATGATTTTCAGCATATAAAAGTACAATACAATACAATACCAATATGTTTTGTCCCAAGTTTTGAGGTAAAAATCAATCTGTGGAACAAAAGTAATCATCTACCGCAAATTCAATGGGATAAACATATGCATATGCTAAAGGCACAGAATTCCCCACTGTACTGCACCTCATTTGTTGGCCGACGAACAAGCACGACTTTGCCCAACATAACAGTTGTCAGTCTGTCCACAGTAACTTCCAGCAGGCGTTTTCGGCAAATCCATGTACATGTATTTATCTGCTCCGATCCCTACCGCAGCTTTTGCGCAGCATTAGGACAAAACAGCCTAAAAAGGGACGTCTTAAACTGTAGGTTAAAGAAAGATAAGCAGGAAAAGAGAGAGAGAGAGAGAGAGAGAGAGAGAGAGAGAGAGAGAGAGAGAGAGAGAGAGAGAGAGAGAGAGAGAGAGAGAGAGAGAGAGAGAGAGAGAGAGAGAGAGAGAGAGAGAGAGAGAGAGAGAGAGAGAGAGAGAGAGAGAGGATTTTTCAGCAAAACATCATTAAACATATTCCAAAATCTTCATTATACTTAGTAAGCCTAATGATGATTTATCCTTTTTTCAGGAATAAGATAAAAGTTTGTCACGGACTAATGGTATTTCGTTCTCCTTGAAAAGAACCTTATTAATGAAACAGCTAAGATAGGTCATTTCCAGTCTGCTTGTCTCAGACTGTCAGCCCATCCTTGTATTCGGCAGGCTGGCGTGTCAGCTTAAAAAGTAAATACGACCAGGTCTACAGGGCATGAAAGATTTGACCTATTTCAGCACAAAATGACTTATATTTATACATGTAATCTGCCACATTCATGCATGCATGCGACCTCTAGTCCTGAAGATCATTCCCTCAGGTAATTTTGACACGCAAGAGTGGTGCAAATTGAAGGTGATCGTGGAATATGCATGCGCCGCAAATGGCCTAGACGGTCTGCCTTGGGTAAACTGAATTTGTACTGAAATGTAAAAATGTAAAACGGTGTCTTCATTAGATTACAGCAGATCATGACCATATTGAGAAAAAGATAGATATACTGGTTCGTGTATAGATTTTGCTAAACACATTGATATCGGACAGTTTGTAAATTATTCAAAGTTTTTTTTTTTGTGATATCAAGCATTAGCAAAAGTCTCACTCTCTGTCCTTTTCTCATATAGTGTTTGTTATGTGTGTTGTGGTCACCCTGTGTGTCTCCTTTATACATTGTTCTATTTCTGCAATCACAGGGTTTACAATAGAGTTCCCTGTTCTCCAATCACTTTCTTTTGCATAAAATATGTTTACTTTCAAACAAAATGAATTTATCTTACTGCATTTATCCTCAATCAACAGAAGTTATATTGATGCAATTGACCATGGTTGTGAACCCAACAATATTTTACCATACCAGTGTGTCACCTGCGGAAACTCGTAATGCCCAAATTTCCCTGACAGAACTTTTGGTGATAATTATTGAGTACAACTGTCAATGCATGCAACGGGGGGAGGGGGGGGGGGTTACACGTCAAGAATTATTTTTATGTTAATTAGGCACACCTGAAGGGTTTACATACAGGTCAATCCAATTATAGATGTGGGGGCCTTCCAGATTAAAAAAACAAGGATTGTTTTTAAGGTTGATTTGAATATTATTTGAAAACATTTTCAACTCTGCTAACTTTCAAGGGATGTACCCAACCAAGAAAGATTTTCCGAAGGGCAATTGCTATCCTGGAGTCCCTGCTTTTTAGAATTATCCCAGGAAACGTGGAGAGACAGGGAACATAAAAGTTTTAATGCTTACAGGCTCACATCCATATTGCCAACTGAACTTTGTGATATATATGAAGTGCACACATAAAATAGGTCCGACAAGTATGTATTATATATTTGGCCGTGTTGGAATTCGTTGCAAAGCCCAGAGATGCCCTCATAGATTCAAAATATTGTCAGAACCGCCATGTTACATTGATGTTAAGAATAATGATGTGATTTTCAGATGCCTGAAGACAAACTAATATATAATCTCACAATTGTTAAAAGTGCATCGAAACAACTGCCAGGAAAGTTCTCTGCTAGGTTGATGTTGAGATTAGCCTGTTCATACGTTCATTCTGCAAGAGTGAATGCAGCTGGATTGCGATTATTGCAGTGGTCGCATATTCTCTACCAGTAAATGAGCTGATTGAGATACCCTAGGATTCTACTCATGACGTGTAAATACTGGTATATATAGTACATCCCTTTGGTTGCACCTCGGACTAAATAAGCATGACAATGCTTTGTGGTCAAAATATTCATTCTTTCGAAATGTGTTGCATGCTGTATAATTCTTAAACATTAAAATTCACAAACATGATGTAAAATTAAATGCAGTGGCCTGTGTTTAGAGAGATTTTCAAAATTAGTTATAGCTGCGGCAGAGAAATGTTGTCATTTCTCTGCTGCAGCTTTAACAAATTTTGAAATGCTCGACTACGAATACATCTTTCGGCAGCTCCAGCTGAGTAGACATTGTTTTAGATTGCTACCCACTTTTCAAGGCCATTCAAATAATCGCTGTACTTTTTTCCTGGGCATCAGAAACACTATGTATGCATTGTGATCAGGTGACACCAACTTTCTGCTAGTGTTTGTGCTGGGAAAGGTTGGTTGAACCAGTTAGTGTGAATCTACATTGCAATATTAACAGTATGTGGATTATTTTGGCAGGAAAACTTTGGTTATTATATAATACAAAAAACCCTTCCCATAAAACTTGCCCTAGGAGGATGAGGGTGGTCTGTTCATGTGGTAGCTATTGATGAGCCTAAGGAAAATAATAATAGGATAATTTTATTCAATTTTGGTAACACACTTAGTATATGACTATGTTCAGTGGCCGGATATTCACACACCTCACACATACAAATAAATATTTAACAATACTAAATATACATAGTTCAACAAAGAGAATATAAAAACTTAGCAGAGCATGCCAAAAACCAATGCGATAGATAGGTTAACATGAATATAAGTGATTGACCATGACGAGGTGGCCGCCTTTGCTGCCACCCTGAAAGATACGAATCTAGCATAACATAAAATGTACATATTCCGTAAACATAAAATGTGACGATTGAACCAGAGGAGATAGCCGCTGCTACTGCAATACCTAAAGATTCACGCTATTTATAAAGAAAAACTACATAGGAATTTAAAAAAAGGTTCATTGATTCTTAAATGAAATAATTAATAACTACAGTTTGTAAGGCAATAATGATAGATTAATCAATCATGTGTATAAATGTTCACGTTTAAAATAGTTTGAATTTTAAAATTGTGGTTTTAAAATATAGTGTTTAAAATATTTGATTTGAAGGTATTAGCAGTTAAACTGTGTTTAATGTTTTTAGGGAGGCTTTTCCAAAACCTTTCGCCTGATATTGTGAAACGCCTATTGTAATGTTCAGATTTTTGCCCTTCTTTTGTTTTCAGTAAATATACTGCATAACTGTGTTGATATGGCACTCGCACATAATTACCTCCATTGAACCATTCTTTTTAAGAATGGGGATTTAGTTGAGTGGATATGTGCGTTTCCCATTTCAGCTTGGCAACTGGTGCCAAAGGTTTCAGGTTCGAGTCCCGCTCGTTCCAAACATAAAATATATTTTTTCGGCATTGCCTGAATGCTGGTGGATTTAAGTCCCCGATTCTGGAAATAAATGCCAACTCAGTAAATATACTGCATAACAGTGTTGATATGGCACTCGCACATAACTACCTCCATTGAACCATTCTTTTTAAGAATGGGGATTTGGTCGAGTGGATATGTGCATTTCCCATTTCAGCTAGGCGACTTGTGCCAAAGGTTGCAGGTATGAGTCCCGCTCGTTCGGAACATATAATATTACTTGTATTTCTGGCTTTATAATTGCACAATGCACCACTGAATTTTAATTTGTTATGCAGGTATTCTGGCCTTCAGTGATTTATGGACTTGTATAGCATCGTGAACCTAGGAATTTCACAAAGATTATGGAGTGATAGCCATCCGAATTTACTAAACACTTCAGAGCTATTTCATAATTATTAAAAATGTGGCTGAACTATTGCATTGTAAAGAGGTTTTTGTGTGTCAACAAATGTTTTTTTTTTCTAGGAGATTGTAGTATATTTGAAATTTTCTGAATTGTATTGTCTCTATGCAGCTGCCAGTTGCAGATTTCATCAACTATGATTCTCATGTATTTAGCTGAAGTAACCTGCTCGACATTTCGATTATCATTGTGGATACTGAGGTTCTTTCGTACGTCTGTAATTATTGTTTGCGCAATTTTTCATGCTGCTTTGGACCGCATGCAAATTCAATTATCTGTATCGTCGGCATACATGGGTGACAAACATCCATCGGGAACTTTGGCAAATCATTTAAGTGTAGTAAAACAGAATGGAACCTTGTATAGAACCCGATGGGACTCCCATTGTTTTGGAAAGGGGGTTAAAAGCATGATCTGCAACCACAACAGGCTGCATTTGGCCTGTAAGATAACTTTCAAACCATGCTCTCTAGTTAAATTGTTTAAGAAAATATGACGGTCTATTCATTAAAATATTTATGTTGACGTTGTTGAAGGTCTTAAGCAGGTCAATAAAAACACACTGGTTATTAAACTTTAATCTGTATTTTGAAGCTGTTTGTCCTAAACATTAAGAATAGCCGTATGCGTAAAATGCAAGCTATGGAATCCTGATTGTAAGCTAGTGATAAGTTTGTGGTCAGTTAGGAAGAACGAAAAAGATCAGCGTACCTTTCTTTCCATAATCTTTGATGATATTGGTGAAATAGAGATTGGCCTCTAATCATTTTGATCAATGTATGTTCCACCTTTGTCCAAAGAGAGGACGTTTGAAAATTCCCAATCATGGATACATTTGCCCCCTTTCAATGAAAATTCATGATATATGTGAGGGCATGGACTATGAGAGGTGTTGCTATGCGTAGAGGTTTACCAGAGATTTTGTCCAGATCTAGGGTCATATTTTTGGTAATATCTTGAGTTCTTTCCAAAGAAAGTGATTAGTGATGGTGGGGAATTTTTAAAACTGGGGAATTGCACAATGGATTATGATGACAAGCAGTCTTTCGGGGGCTGGGTAGGGATGGGGGAGCTTTTTATAGAGCTTTTGGCCAATAGTGGTGAAAAATTCGTTAGAAGCATTTGCCATTTCCAGGGGATCATCAATGAGCAAACCACGTACTATTGTTTGAGCCTTGCCTCTGAGAATTTGTTTTACACCTTTCTGCATAAGTTTAAGTTTATGTTTGTTTCCAATATAAGACCGTAAAAATTATTTCTCTTGGCCAATCACAACTTAATTCCCAAACTGTTTGTAACGTTGCCAAAATATTTACAAATATTTGTTCCGTGCCTTCTTCAAAAAATAATGTTTCAACATAATTTCCTCTTTTACTTCATCTGGTAGCTACGAAAGAAAAGTCTTTCTAACTCTTCTTGAAACAAATGGAAAATGTTTATCTGAAAGTCTGCATCATGTTGGTGTTCAATTTTTAACTAATCACACTTTTGTAAATCTGACATCTAATAATCAAGTACAAAGTTTTTTTAAATTTCTAATTTGCCTTGTTCCGTGTACATCAGTAACTTTGTGGTGTCCAGATGATAAGACGCAGTATAAGACACAGTGTACCAAACAATGTTCTGTAATACCTACTGAATTGACATCTTACACAACTATCTGATTATGATCAGGTGCGAGTATTATATCTGTGAAGGTCCTGCTGTGTGGTTTAATTCGTGCAGGTTTGCTTACCAGTTGAGTCAAATGATCCGTTTCACATTGAATGAGCAACTATCTGGTATGATTTTCTAGGGACTTTTTCAACAAGTCACAGTTACAATTACTGGTAATGAGAAAACACCAATTTGTATCACTACAATTGTCAAAAAATGATCAATTTTCTGGAACCAGCTAAAAGGTATATTTGGGGATCTATATATACGAGAAATAGTAATTTGGAATTGTAAGAAAAAGATATAATACCACATATGCCCTCAAGACCGTAAGGAATGAAATCAGGTTTCTCCTCAAAGGGTAAATGAGATTTCATATAGAGTGCACAACCACCACCTGACTTCTGAGATTTTCTACCAGCTCACCTAGGTTCATATCCACCAAGTTAGTAATAGAGATCTGGTATATTTGCTGTTTGTTTAGTTATATTCATAATAAGGATATTGTGTGGTTTTTTTTTTACTCAATACATAATTCATTCCATCCTTTCTTCCGTTGACAGCCATCGAATTTACAGTTGTGTGGGCAAAAGATACACCATTTGAGGATGGACGAAATAGCACAGGTTTTATATCAGTCGATACATCACCAATATCTTTTGTATCTGTAAAATCATGGCCACTGGAAATACCAAGATGAACACCTAAAATATTTGCATTGTCATATTCACATTTGGGGTAGAGAAAAGGAATGTTTATCGATTCAAAAGTTTGAAGTTCTGGGATATCGATATTAACACAGTGCGGATAATTCCATACATCACGTTTATCACACGATAAACCTTGTTTTGTGTCTACAGCAGTGTTACAAATATGACAGTCAAAGTCAAAGTTAATATTGCTGTTGTAGGCATGGGCACTTTTGATTCCTAATGTATATATTGTGAACTGGTTTGGTGTGCTTCTTGATAAATCAGTAAAAACTAATTCTGAGTCCCAAATAGCAATGCATTAGGGTGGGCTGTAATATTTGTAACGTCTGCTGGCATATCGTGTATGTGCAAACCACGTAGCAATGCTGGGGGGCACCTGCAGGGGATGTTAAGTAGTACAATTGTGGATAATCAGCGGAGTTTTCCTGGAGAAAAGTTTGTGGCACAGGGTATTCACAGTTGCAGCCCTGCATTGTGATTGCAAAAACATCCGTTGTAATGTTGGATGAACTTGTGCAGTGATTGTCTGGCAACTACGGAACACTTATCTTATGCATGGTAATAACACAGTAAAGGGTCAGAATTGTTGGTATCGGGAAAACTATGTATGTATCAACCTGGTGACAATCAAAGTAGTGAAAGGTTCACCTGTCGTTTGCAGCTGCCGTTGTGGTATGCGATGTTCCACGCATCATGTCGCAGTACAGTGCCGGTTATAAATTATGTATTGGCTACTCTTGGTTTTCTGTTGGGCTGTTTTTTGTTTTGTTTTGTATCTTTTTTCCCTGTACAACCTGGGTGGTTTTTCGGGATTTTTCAAAAAATTTAACCCCATTTAATTCCGCTGATTTTGCTCCACCCCCAATCTAATATATTCTAACAGCTGGAAAGGCCATTTTATGGGTCTCAATGTTTCAGGTTTGCCTGCCTGTTCTTACTTGCTATAGAGTAGTGTTGATAAAAAGGGGGCATTTGTACTTCCAGTCAAGGTCCTATGACTCTCGGAATAATATCAGTCTTCTTTGTTTAAGACTGTCTACGCCATTTGCAGCTCAAAAATTCATCAATAAGAAGTCAACAATTTTTAAATGAAGAGTGACACTCAGGCTCAAAATTAACAACACACAAAAGAAAACTTTGGTACTATCTGACAAGGATATTAAGCTGATTATAACAGGAGTCATTTATCTTGAAACCAGAGGTCTACTTGGAGTCTGGGGATCTTCGGCAAACTAATACTCATAAAACCTACTATACACTATACTCTCAAAGACTTTCCATATATTATACCGCAGTAAAATGGAATTTGATTACGCTTAACCAACTTTGTTAAAACCGAACGCATATTTGACCTTTTGTACTCGCTAATGAAATCCATCTTAGTAAAGATATATTGAACACAGGTCAAGGTCACTACTGGTGCATAATCTACTGTCTGTTGGTGCTCCTGCTGGATTCGCTCAAATTGATGGGATGTACATGAAGATCATACTAAATTTTATCCACATCCTATCTGTGAAGTTACCAAGACATTGTTGAGCTATGCTGGGAGTTGATGTGTCACAGTACACAGCCAAAACAGGAATTTTCTTTGCCATGGAGATCAACATGGGGACCATTGTGACACGGTTGACATAGCTTTTGTTTATGTCGTTATGTGAACTTGTTTGATTTTGATTGCCCACTGCCAGACAGAGCAATTAGATCAACACAATGACATTACACATGGCTTGCTGCAAACCCGAACAAACCGGACCCAAGGAGGTGACCTCAACACGCAAACACTGGGGACTTCTGCTACAAACTAAACATCGAATGGCATTACTTTTCTTTCTACCAAGGCCTGCCAGACTACATACTTTTATCCAGCCTGGTGTAAGTTTCATGGGCAAATTGAGACTCCCCAATACCCCCAAACATGAAACTTATGTACAGTTTCCTGTTCATAACGATAATACCTGTACTCGACTGCAATCGCTTTTATCCAATAAAGGGGCGCATTACTACTATGGAAACAGGGATGAACAGAATTTGCACAGACTTTTTAATATCCCAGCTATAATGAAGGGCACAAGAATCGCGTGTCTTAATGTAAACAGACTGCATGCTTCCGGCAAACAATTCCTTTTATGAGCACTTATCGGACTTCCTTGAAAAGATATCAAGTGAAAATAAAGAGCATTACATTCTTGGGGATATGAATGTTGACCTATGCAATCAAGGGTCTGATAACCAGGTTTGTTTATAACCAGAGGCTTTCAGATGAGCCAACTCATAAATGAACCAACCAGAGTGACCAGCTCTTCATCCACCTTAATCGACCATATATATATATATACAATATGTCCCACTCACGTGCGACATAGCGGTGTTATTCCAGTTGGTATAAGTGATCACCACTTTATTTTTGTTGTTCACACACATGGAGCTGGTCAACCTAACAAAACTCAACATGTTACCATCAATTACTGGAACTTAAAAAATTTTAGTCAAGCTGATTTTATCAATGATCTTTTATACATTTCTTGGGACATTGTTAAAAATATTTGAAGACCCGAAGGACTCCTGGGAAACTTTTAAAGATTTATTTTTTGAAGTCATTGATAAACATGCACCCCTGGTGCAAAAATGACTGCGCAGCAAATCAGAACCCTGGATCAATAGTGAAGTGATGGACATGATTCACGAAAAAGACTAACACCTAAGAAAGTTTTTTCAATGCAAAAACTCTGATGCAGATCCAGAGCTATAACATAATTTGCAACAGGCCTTCAAGGATTCCCGTAACCGATTACTGACAACAATTCGGCGTGTAAAATCAGAGTATTATGCGTCAATAATAGAGGAAAATCGATTCAACTCAAAGTCGCTTTGGAAACATTTAAAATCACTATTGCCTAGTTCCAAATCACCAGCGCCAAGTAAGATGGTCGTAGATGGTTTATCTATTGATGAACCAACTGAAATAGCAAACAAGTTTAATGAATGTATTACTTGTATTGGACATAATCTCACAAATGAAACCAGCCAAACAGATCCTCCGATAATACCTAAAAGAACTAATGATCTGTTTGAACTTCCAATGGTCGATGGGACACATGTGAGAAAGATTATTGAACAGGTGCCTAACGGTAAGGCAACAGGCCTTGATGGTATAAGTGTTCGACTTCTTAAGAGCAGCCTTGAGGTCACCTTGCCCGTGATAACCTGATTACTTAACCTCTCCTGAACGACCGGTATAATCCCAGACGACTTCAAGGCTGCAAAAGTAACACCTATACATAAGAATGGAAACAGTGAAGACAGTAACAACTATCGTCCAATATCAGTTCTGTCAATTATGAGCAAGGTTTTAGGAAAGATCATACATGAAAGTTTCTACACGTTTTTAAACTTATGTGATCTTTTAGTAAATCATCAATCAGGTTTTGGACATTTGCATTCCACTGGGACTGCACTTGTTGAGTTTTATGATGAGCTTCTTTTAAACATCAACAACGGCAAGCTAAACGCTGCTATATTAATAGATTTACAGAAGGCTTTTGACACAGTAGATCACAAGGTTCTTATCCAAAACTGAAAGCATATGGTGTCGAAGGCACCTCACTTGCCTTCTTTCAGTCGCACTTTTCCAACAGGAAGTAATGCGTATCTAATGCAGGGAAAATATTGGAGCCTCTCCCTGTTACAATCAGCATCCTCCAAGGGTCAATCCTAGGACCGTTATTGTTTTTATTATTTATAAATGACCTGCCAGATACGCTTATGGATGCTCAGGCTCATCTTTATGCAGATGACACAAGCATTCTCTGTTCGGACAAAGACATTGGAGCACTAAGTTTGAAATTAAATTGAAATATGGCTAAGGTCTCTGAATGGCTCTATCAGAACAAGCTTGTATTGAACATTCCTAAATGTCAATCAACTCTTTGGTACCCACCAGCATCTTTCAAAATGCAATATTGATGGCTACAATGTTTCAATTAATGGTTCAAGTTTATGACAGGTCAATGAAGCTAAACTGCTTGGTGTTATTTTTGATTCGGCAATGACCTTTCAGACCCACATTGACAAAATATGCAAAAAGATTTCACAAAAAAGTGGACTTCTGAAGTACCTTAGAACAATTCTACCCCAACACTACACGAAATACTGTTCAATGCAATCGTTAAACCCTATTTTGAGTATTGTGATATTGTATGGGGTAACTGTAGTGCAGGACTGTTTGACAAGGTTTACAGGCTCCAAAAACGTGCGGCTCGAATACTCACTGGTGCCTCTTACTTAGGTCATATCGAGCCCTTATTCCAACAACAACAGTGGAATACTTTGTATGACAATTTCAAATTCCACAAATGTATTTTAACATATAAGGCTTTAAATGGGAAAACGCCCTCCTATATTCGTGATAGATTGGTCTTTACGAGTGACGTTTCCACACGAAGTACCAGATCAACCAGCAAATCCCTCCTCTATGTCCCTAAACCTATAATTGATATATTTCGCAATAGTCTCTCGTATTCCGGCCCCTTCAATTGGAACAAACTTCCGGAATCAGTTCGTCTGGAACCATCACTGCAAAAGTTTAAAAGGAGCTACTGGAAAACCAAGCCTCGAATTTTATTGACATTCTTTTTATGTGTATATATTGTAAATAGTTATTTCAGGGCCAAAATGTAAACTAGCGTCACGCTAATTTTGTAACCCTGGTGATCTATCTATCTATCTATCTATCTATCTATCTATCTATCTATCTATCTATCTGTCTGTCTGTCTGTCTGTCTGTCTGTCTGTCTGTCTGTCTGTCTGTCTGTCTGTCTGTCTGTCTGTCTGTCTGTCTGTCTATCTATCTATCTATCTATCTATCTACCTATCCACGGAATTCGATATTTAACCCCTGGTATGTTCAGCAACGCTGGCATTGTCATGCGGCAATTTCTAGTACCTAACTATTTGTGATTAAGAATCTGCAGAAATACGAAACCAAGTTTTCTGCCAAAGATAATAGTAAACTGATAAATTTCTTTTTGTCCCTGATAGCTATAGCTTTGATTCGCCTTTTGCGGGTCGGTTGGTTAAATTCAATTAGAGTCAAGCTGGGATTGATCCGGTAGTGGAGCAAGACGGAGCTCGGGGTGTTTTGAATATATGCCCCCCCCCCCCAAAAAAAAAAAAAAAAAAAAAAAAAAAAAAAAAAAACTCAATGTATCAATTAGGTAGAAAACCAAATGCTATTTAAAAAACTGGAAGACACACTGCGAAAAAATGACACTGATCATGTGATTACCGTGTCCTAAAGAATGCATTTAGGCATGTCAATACTTTTCATTGAAGCATTGTTGTCTGGTCGCCGCCTCTTTCAGCCTCCAGAGTGCAAGGTCATTGGTC
The DNA here is from genome assembly GCA_964020975.1 of Hermodice carunculata. Lineage (NCBI taxonomy): Eukaryota > Metazoa > Annelida > Polychaeta > Eunicida > Amphinomidae > Hermodice > Hermodice carunculata. The sequence continues at coordinate 1,210,012 of CAXHWN010001018.1, read as the reverse complement.
ATTGTTATCAGTACGTATGTTGGTCTACGTCTTGCCCATTTATTCTTTCTCAGGCAGGTGCAAAAGAATAAATTTAGAAGGCGTTGTCTCAGTTAATATTTGACAAACATATGAAACAAAAAACAAAAACAAAAAAAAACAACTAAAAATAAACACACACACACACACACACAAAACAAAAACAAAACAAAAAAAAACAAAAAAAAAAAAACAAACAAAAAAAAACAAAAAAAAAAACAACGATTTTGCCTTCTAAGGAATAAAAAGAGATACTAAGTGTCTTAAAAAACTCTGATAATTAGAGCAAAGGTTTTTACATCCTTTATCCTTTGTTCCATACAGGAATCGAATGGAAATTCGCCAAGAAATGTCTTCAGTCAAAATTATCGAGGCTAAACTATTAGGAAAATGCTCTTCTTGAGATGAAGTTTAAATGAAAGTATTATTACATGGCACTAATATGCATTATTACATTCTATTACAATTTTCGACGTATCCTTTTAATAAAATGCACACTACTGCGTTTTGCTGCCAGATGTCACTGCAAATTACATAAAGTAATATTAGTTTGCAAGCAGCTGATTGATAATTGCCGCAGTATTTTTTTGCTATTTCAAAGAATGCAAAAAAAGATATGGTATCAACAAACTGGTTCAATGTTACTATATTCCGTATAAAAATGTATTCCTCTCTCTTGCAGGCCTGATAGCACAGGTTGGCATTAGCGGCATAGAGTAAGCTCCCACGCTAATGTTGTTCTGAAACTCAAGAGTCTGGAGTCACTGTGGGGCAGAACTGCTGCCATATGGATACTTTGACATCTAAAACTGGAGGAAAGAAACCGTCTGTGGAGCACAAACACACATTCGGATAACTTTGTATAAAACAGGTCACTATAGTGATATCATCAAAATTTCTCAACAATTCAAGACCAACTGCCTAAAATAGTAAAAAGGGTTGACTTCAGTATAAGTTTCAGTATTTTATGATAGTCAATTTTTTTTCCTTGAAATAAATGTGGGGAACCACGATTTTTAATGTGGCAGCTAGGTGGCACTAAGCATGATTGGAGCCAAATACCTGCACATAATGAGGCTTATTATATTCACATGATTGTTGGTATAACTAATGCAAGTACCTGACAAATAACTCAATACTTTGATATGGTGTTCAATGTTAAATTTGTAAAGAGCGAGTCTCTAATTATATATACCGTTAATTCTAGATTCCGTTATTTTAATGCCATATATTCCTATTATTGCTCTAACAATTGACATGTGTTACATCGGCTGTTCTCATCTATAAACTTCAGTTTCAATATTAATTTGCATTGTGGCATTAGATATATTAGATAGATGGCTAAAACTCGTTCTGTGAAGACGTTTTTGAATTCCCTTGGAAACATAGGGAATCCGGTAGTTGTAACAACGTAATAGTATATTTCCGACCTTGAAAAGGTTCACAAATATTTTTAAAATATATTATGACTGAACATATGGTGCTTACACACTTTGCATCAATCTAGAATTGGTAAGTCCGACAGAATTTATTTATGTCTTGATGTTTTAATTATAAGAGCAGAGCTTTAAAGTGCCATCTCTGCAGTGTTGAAAAATATGGTTCCAACAGATGGCGGTATGGAAAACTCTCTAATGAAACCCTTCAGAGCAGGAAGGCTCCACTGTGAGGTGTCTTCACAGGCATGGAACCTGTATCAGACGGTACATTTTCAATTGTTGAAACAGATAGGTTATCTTATAAGTGTCCACGAGCACTTTTAAAAAAAAATATTTTTAATTCACAAAAACACTGCATACATGTACATAGCTTACATCTCATGAAGTATATATAAAGAAAAAAATTCAAATCCTCTCATGTATTTTTTTCCAACTTTGAAGTGTTGAGAGGTCATTATAAATACGAGAAGGAACTGTGTAAATTGTATTATCTACATGATATTCTCTCAGTTATTAATAACAGTGTTCTCTCTAAATTATGTAAAGTAGCCATGCATATATAAGCATATATAATATATATATATATATATATATATATATATATATATATATATATATATATATATATATATATATATATATATATATATATATCAGAACATACCCCTACTCAATTAAATTATATTACATTTTTTCATGTTTGCCAGTTTACCGTATCGAGTAGCTATTTACCTTTGTACATATTCTATCTTTTTTACTTTCATAACAAAATCTTCAATAGTGGGGGAACATTCTTTGTATTTACAGGCATTTATATATTTTTTGCCTAAAAAGAAAATCATGTTATGGACGGGTGTACAGTTTCCTTATTGGAAAAGAACCTCAACTATCTGATGTTTGTGATCTTGATTTTACCTGGAAATATGCTTAAAAGCGACTCACTCAGCTATAATCCCATGAAATGTATTTTACTGACTCTGTGCTATTTGTACAAAAACTACATATTTGTGAATCTATCATTTTACATTTAAACAATTTTTCTTTTGTGACTATAATATTATGTAAAATTTAAACTGAAAATTCTGTAATTCAACTGAGATCATGCCTGTGTAAATCAGCTCAAAGAGGGTATTCCATTCTTCTCCAATATTTATATTAAGTTCCCTGTCCCATTGTTTACAAGCGGAATTTGTGATTCTACAACATTTATAACTAACAATAGATACACAGCTTTCAACACCACTGTAGAATGATTTCATGCGTTTTTAGCAGAAACAGACCAAAATTAAAATATGTCAAGCATTTACTTATACAATTCCCTTCCGAGAGGTCCAAACCTTTTTAATAGTCCACAAGTATTAATCATGCTGGGATTTCTTCCTTGTAAGTTTTCTCAATAATGCTTAGAATTTTGTTAACTTTTTCCTCGAAATAAGGGTCTTTGAGAAAACGTATCTGATTTTCATGTACATGAGTTTCTAGAACCCTTTTAATCTTCTTGCTATACACTTAGCTGCTACCTTACGATCTACATCGAGGAGAGATATGGGTCACCATTTTTTTAAAATTCGAGTATTTCTTTGTTGTTTTTTTGGTAACAATGTCAACATTCCATGTCTCTTGGTTAGTGACAAACTCCTTTGCAAAAGCTGTATTTAAAGAACTAAACAGTAGAAATTTTATTTGATTCTTAAATACTTTGTGAACCTCCCATGGAAATCCTCCAGAGCCTGGTGATTTATTATTAAGCAATGTTTTTAACACTTGTGCTAGATAAGTCACTCTGGGGTTTCCTTTACAGAATTTTATTTTCCTACTCTAAAAGTTAAGCATTATATTTTCAGAACAAATCTTAATCTGTGTTTTGAGGTTTTACATCTGTTGAAGTATTGCACTTCGAGTAAAACTTATTTTCTCCTAAAAATCCATTCAGGTTAAGTTACTGCTGGATAATTAATTCTTATTTTATTTAGGTTTTTCCGAATTAAAAAAAAATGTTTTGACGCATTTGATTGCCCCTTTTGTGTCTATATCCATTTGTTTCTCAAACTCTGATTTTATATCTTTAACCTTTTTCTGTAGCTCATCTATATAACAGGCAGTTTTATTAACTGTTTGTCTTGCCCATGTATTTCCTTTTCAAGGGTGCCAATTACTTTTTTTCCTTACATTTGTGTTTACCAGCATTTTAATAGTTGATGCCCGGATTTCCATTTTTGCTATCTCCCAGGTTAACATGGGGAGATCATTAACATTCACGTCTTTAAAGTTTTCCAAAATTTTGTACATTTTATTCACGTAATCGAATTCCTTTAGCATTGAACAATTTATTTTCCAAAACTCCAGGTCCTTGAATATTTTCATGAAAGGTTAATTGTAGTTTTATTAGTCAATGGTCAGTTCGAAAGCTTGGTATTATAGCAGTCATGTTTGTGAAGCCAAGTTGTATTTTTATGAAAACAGGAAGAAAAGAGTCTGGTTTGAACTCTTGGAAAAATAAAACAGGATGTAAAACAAAAATTGGTGTCATAGGTAACGTGCTGATGGTCCAGCAAATGGGTGTTACATGGATTCATTGTAGCTTAGCCATAGATACATGTGGCTTCTATGTTATCTAACATTCTTATATAAGAAGGTTAAAATATAATAAACTGCAACTTCATATTATAGTTACTCTTGATTTAGCATTCCTATTGGTAAAAATAAACGTGCATGTGTCCCTGGAGATAATACTATGTAAAGGGCCACAGCACAGGCATTCTTTCGTCTACAGTGTGTGGATATTGCACACCCATAAAAACATCCATAGTACTACATAGGGCACTGGTGCGCATGGAGCTGCTATTAAATATGAACATAAATATTAATGACGTATCTAGCGAGTATGGCTGTAGTACACCGGCACAAAAGAATCCACACAGAAGTAAATGATAATAATACGAATTATCACTCGTTTTTTCTGGCAAACTGTATTATTTTGTTACAAACAGATAATAATAATGTAACCCAAGTGAAAAAAAATTCAGATGAAATCAAATTTTTGAAGAAAAAATAATGAATTTTATTGATTGGTGGGGTCAGATCAAAACACTTAAACTTGCATTGGGAATCCATTGTGATAGTGCATAGAAAAGGTGTTATATTTCCAAAAGTATATCAGTTAGCTGAATTTTCTTTTCACAGTATTACACTTGTATGGGTCAGTATTGCATATGCATAATTAACATGAATATTGATTGTCATTTGCATAATGAAGGTATGAATACACCATTGCGGCCAATCAGGTGCAGGTTACCACACTAAATAGTTCTTGGTTGTCGTGTGCTGACACATTTGAGGGCCATTAACCTGTTATTAACCCACTGTTTCAGCTAGACTATTACGTGAGCTTATCAGCCTGTTTGTGTTGTATGGTTTGACAGATATTTTTTCCATGATGAGTTTTATAAACAGAGGGCAAATCACATATTCATACGCAGTGACGTAATGCTGGCAAGCCGTGCTCGGAGGACGTGTTTCCTGGCTATGACAGGTAAACACTGGCATAACTTTTGATCCTATCTATAGACTCACCTTTTTTATTTTGAATGTTTTCAATGAAAGGTGTCTGCACAACACCAACTGCATACTTTATTTTAAAAAGTGAGGCAACAAAAGTTATACGCCTTTATGCTAATATGAGAATATACAGTAAATATAATGGTGGTTTCATCCCTGAAGGAAAACTGATGCTGACAGATGAAATTTGAAAATTTCACCTTCATGTCAAATTTATTTGCTCTAAATGTTGCCTTACCACTTATATTTGTCAGATCAAACCATTTGAGATGGCTATCTTTATTTGTTTATGTAAAATAAAACAATTAAACTGTGTCAATGGTTAACAATAATGTACATTGCTGAATTTTCATGTATTAACCAAAACAACAATGATACTTGCATATTTTGGGGAAAAATGAAGAAAGAGTGACTTTTAAATTGACATTCAGGTTAAATTCTCCATTTTAAAAGAAGATTGAATGGGAATGAATGATATTTCTAAGGAAAATATGTTGAAATTGACTTTAATCTTTGCATATTTAAAAACAGCTGAAAAAGCCCCCAACTACTTGATAAATGAAGATGGAAACTAGGAAGGATTACAAAGTGATCATGATGGCCTTGTAACCACTTGATAGTAGAAATAAGACTAATATATATATGTGTAAAAACAAGTGTGTATCAGCAATAGTTAAAATTTTATTAGAGCAACAATGAGGCAGTTTGTACCACTCAGCAGCCATCATTTTTAAGGGGGGGGGGGTTGGTATCAAGGTCCATGTAGGTTCACTGACCAGGTTTTTTCTGGCAAGCTGTATTATTTTGCTACAAACAGATAATAATAATGTAACCCAAGTGAAAAAAAATTCAGATGAAATCAAATTTTTGAAGAAAAAATAATGAATTTTATTGATTGGTGGGGTCAGATCAAAACACTTAAACTTGCATTGGGAATCCATTGTGATAGTGCATAGAAAAGGTGTTATATTTCCAAAAGTATATCATTTAGCTGAATTTTCTTTTCACAGTATTACACTTGTATGGGTCAGTATTGCATATGCATAATTAACATGAATATTGATCGTCATTTGCATAATGAAGGAAAACTGATGCTGACAGATGACATTTGAAAATTTCACCTTCATGTCAAATTTATTTGCTCTAAATGTTGCCTTACCACTTATATTTGTCAGATCAAACCATTTGAGATGGCTATCTTTATTTGTTTATGTAAAATAAAACAATTAAACTGTGTCAATGGTTAACAATAGGGTACATTGCTGAATTTTCATGTATTAACCAAAACAACAATGATACTTGCATATTTTGGGGAAAAATGAAGAAAGAGTGACTTTTAAATTGACATTCAGGTTAAATTCTCCATTTTAAAAGAAGATTGAATGGGGATGAATGATATTTCTAAGGAAAATATGTTGAAATTGACTTTAATCTTTGCATATTTAAAAACAGCTGAAAAAGCCCCCAACTACTTGATAAATGTAGATGGAAACTAGAAAGGATTACAAAGTGATCATGATGGCCTTGTAACCACTTGATAGTAGAAATAAGACTGATATATATGTGTAAAAACAAGTGTGTATCAGCAATAGTTAAAATTTTATTAGAGCAACAATGAGGCAGTTTGTACCACTCAGCAGCCATCATGTTTAAGGGGGGGGGGTGGTATCAAGGTCAATGTAGGTTCACTGACCAGGTTTTTTCTGGCAAGCTGTATTATTTTGTTACAAACAGATAATAATAATGTAACCCAAGTGAAAAAAAATTCAGATGAAATCAAATTTTTGAAGAAAAAATAATGAATTTTATTGATTGGTGGGGTCAGATCAAAACACTTAAACTTGCATTGGGAATCCATTGTGATAGTGCATAGAAAAGGTGTTATATTTCCAAAAGTATATCAGTTAGCTGAATTTTCTTTTCACAGTATTACACTTGTATGGGTCAGTATTGCATATGCATAATTAACATGAATATTGATTGTCATTTGCATAATGAAGGTATGAATACACCATTGCGGCCAATCAGGTGCAGGTTACCACACTAAATAGTTCTTGGTTGTCGTGTGCTGACACATTTGGGGGCCATTAACCTGTTATTAACCCACTGTTTCAGCTAGACTATTACGTGAGCTTATCAGCCTGTTTGTGTTGTATGGTTTGACAGATATTTTTTCCATGATGAGTTTTATAAACAGAGGGCAAATCACATATTCATACGCAGTGACGTAATGCTGGCAAGCCGTGCTCGGAGGACGTGTTTCCTGGCTATGACAGGTAAACACTGGCATAACTTTTGATCCTATCTATAGATTCGCCTTTTTTATTTTGAATGTTTTCAATGAAAGGTGTCTGCACAACACCAACTGCATACTTTATTTTAAAAAGTGACGCAACAAAAGTTATACGCCTTTATGCTAATATGAGAATATACAGTAAATATAATGGTGGTTTCATCCCTGAAGGAAAACTGATGCTGACAGATGAAATTTGAAAATTTCACCTTCATGTCAAATTTATTTGCTCTAAATGTTGCCTTACCACTTATATTTGTCAGATCAAACCATTTGAGATGGCTATCTTTATTTGTTTATGTAAAATAAAACAATTAAACTGTGTCAATGGTTAACAATAATGTACATTGCTGAATTTTCATGTATTAACCAAAGCAACAATGATACTTGCATATTTTGGGGAAAAATGAAGAAAGAGTGACTTTTAAATTGACATTCAGGTTAAATTCTCCATTTTAAAAGAAGATTGAATGGGAATGAATGATATTTCTAAGGAAAATATGTTGAAATTGACTTGAATCTTTGCATATTTAAAAACAGCTGAAAAAGCCCCCAACTACTTGATAAATGAAGATGGAAACTAGGAAGGATTACAAAGTGATCATGATGGCCTTGTAACCACTTGATAGTAGAAATAAGACTAATATATATGTGTAAAAACAAGTGTGTATCAGCAATAGTTAAAATTTTATTAGAGCAACAATGAGGCAGTTTGTACCACTCAGCAGCCATCATTTTTAAGGGGGGGGGGGGGGTTGGTATCAAGGTCAATGTAGGTTCACTGACCAGGTTTTTTCTTGCAAGCTGTATTATATTGTTACAAACAGATAATAATAATGTAACCCAAGTGAAAAAAATTCAGATGAAATCAAATTTTTGAAGAAAAAATAATAAATTTTACAGATTGGTGGGGTCAGATCAAAACACTTAAACTTGCATTGGGAATCCATTGTGATAGTGCATAGAAAAGGTGTTATATTTCCAAAAGTATATCATTTATCTCAATTTTCTTTTCACAGTATTACACTGGTATGGGTCAGTATTGCATATGCATAATTAACATGAATATTGATTGTCATTTGCATAATGAAGGTATGAATACACCATTGCGGCCAATCAGGTGCAGGTTACCACACTAAATAGTTCTTGGTTGTCGTGTGCTGACACATTTGGGGGCCATTAACCTGTTATTAACCCACTGTTTCAGCTAGACTATTACGTGAGCTTATCAGCCTGTTTGTGTTGTATGGTTTGACAGATATTTTTTCCATGATGAGTTTTATAAACAGAGGGCAAATCACATATTCATACGCAGTGACGTAATGCTGGCAAGCCGTGCTCGGAGCACGTGTTTCCTGACTATGACAGGTAAACACTGGCATAACTTTTGATTCTATCTATAGACTCGCTTTTTTTATTTTGAATATTTTCAATGAAAGGTGTCTGCACAACACCAACTGCATACTTTATTTTAAAAGGTGACGCAACAAAAGTTATATGCCTTTAAGTTAATATGAGAATATACAGTAATATAATGGTGGTTTCATCCCTCCTTGCGCGATGGTTGACCTGATTACCCAGAAGCCTGCAATGCGTCCCACGTCACAGCTAATGTGTGATTGACAGCTCATTTACATACTGCGATAAACAGTGGGCTATGCGGATGCCTTTTGTGAAACTTGAACATTTTTGAGGCCAAATTTCTTCTCTAATTTTTTTTTTTAATCCGTTGTTTTTGCCACTGTGTAGATAACCACTTGATCTTACCGTAACATGCGATACGTAAATTTGTTGCTGGTGATGATTTTACAGAAGGATAGCTTTGTTTGTGCCACCTTAAGCCTGGTGGTTGTCACCAAAGAGAATCTACTATTCCCGACTCTGGTTGAGTGGGGGAAAGTTTAGGGATAGTGATATGCTTGACAGCACTGAAACCAGTTTTTAAGAGTGAAGGGTCTATGTTTGCAATTCGATCTTCTAAAGTCCCTCTGGTGGTATATCCATGAACAATATATTGCGATAAGAAAAACGTTTGCTGGAGAAGAAATGTTAAAAATTCGCCGGTAAAGAGATAACGTGTCACGATTTACAATATCTTTTCTATAAGAAACTTGCATGGCTGCCAGCAGATGACTTGAGCGAAATCGCTTACCGAGACCCAATAATACCTTAAGCATAGAGCTCTGGGCGGATTCCAATCTTTCAAAACTTGTCTTATTTACATATATACAGTCAAGACCAAAGGTTAGGGAGCAGACCCCGACAGTACTCCTAATATGAGACCTGACATCTGAAGCTAAACCTGGATAACTCATACCTGTTCCAGAGTATCGGTACACTGAACGTTGCGACTTGGAGATCCTGCTAGAGACGTGACCGTCTGCCTTAAGTTTATTTTGAAAAACAACACCCAATAATTCTAAATTATCGACATTACGTAATTTCACAGATCCTAGGTTCCATGATGGCTCATGTACAAAAGAAAATTTTCCAGCTACCATGCAAACAGATTTCGTAACATTGAATGCTAAGTGACATCTTTCAGCAAAGTTGTGACATATATTAATCAAAGCTTGTAACTGTTGCACCGTGGCTGCAAACAACGTTACGTCATCTGCATAAGCGAAGCAATTGTGCAAGCTATTACCAATACGAGTCCGTAATTTGATTTCCGCAATTCGATTAATAATTCATCTATAAAAATATAAAACAATTTGGGTGATAAAATACTGCCCTGACGAGTACCGATTACAACTGGAAAAGGACGACTGACTTCTCCTTTCCATTTTGTCACTACTTTAAAACTTCGATACCATGATGCAATAAACACCCATTTGTTTACTGGTATTTGATGCCATAATGTGTAAAACAAACCGTCGTGCCATATACTGTCAAAACATTTACTGGCAAATAGCTACCTACAAAGACGGGCGAACCATTAGAATTAAATTTAGATAAAATATCATGTAAATATGAGGAACAGAAAGAGGTGCCCCTGTCCTTTCTTAACCAAATTGAACATCACAAACATGATCATCAGGTATTAAACACATCTCAATAAGTTTTGCATGTATGGAACTTAAAGTAATTGGCCTGTAGTGACTGACCACGTTTGGGTCTAGGAACAACTTTTTCAAAATAGGCACTATGACTCCCATCTGAAGCACATCTGGAACACCTTTCTATTCAGCATACTCGAATAAAGATGAGCAAGATGAGTACGTTAGATTTGACAGTTACCATAACTTAGGTGTTCTCTTGTGACCCCATCGCACCCAGGAGCACTATTACAATCCAAGGATCTAATCATATTATTAACCATCTCGCCAGTTATTTCTAAACCAGAAGCACACTTGTTCCTATGCAATTTCTCTTGGACAAACTCACAAATTTTCTTTTGTTCAGTGTTTAAAGGTGCATCGCCTTCATGACCCATTGTTGATTTATAATAATCACTGAATTGATTCACACTAAGACAAGATAAAACATTTTTACTTGTGGATCTGTTAAGTACAGTCCAAAAATAAGACACAGTCCATTTCATGTACATGTTGTTAAGCTTACCGTGACTATGGTCAATACGTTTCTGTACACTTCATCTCGACTCACGGCGAAACGTCTTATTAGCGTGTTTTCAGCAATCATACAGCGCGCCAGCATTAGGGCGACAAGCACTGTTCCAAACACCCCACCAGAAACGTTTCTCGTCTCGAAAGTAGGACAAGTTAGGAGTCCACCAAGCTGTGGGTTTATACCATTTATTACACAATACACCTGCTTCTTTTCCAGAGGTATGTAAAGCGTCATAGAACATAGCTATCTGGTTGTTTACATTGCAAATTTACTCGTTTTCACTTAAGCCTTTGTCCTCAGATAAAAAGGCGATTTCAGATAATTTCTGTTCAAGTAAGTCTTTATATTTTATATTTAACTCATTAGATTTCCAATTAGGTACAGGGTGACGCGAAACATCATACATCTGACTAACTCGTACCTCTGTTGCGTTTTACTTCACCAATTTCACTTTAAGAGAAACTGGCAAATGATCACTGGTATTGTTGACGTCTGGAGAGACTATTTTACAGTCCAATATATTAGTACAATCATGAGAGGGAATAGCCACGTGATCAACCCAGGTGAACACATTGGATTTAGGACATGAATAGGAGTATGAAACGGACTGCTGAAACATAAACTCAGCCAAGACATAATTATTATCGATAAAAAAACAAACAATATACGACTGAATGCATTAAAACCTCTTTTCTGATACTATAAGCGATGAAGAGTTTTGGAACGAAGCAATTGTGCATTAAAATCCCCAAGTAACCTAACGGAAAATATGGCTGCATGTTCATCGATGATGCTTTGTAAAATGTGAACATTATTCCGGTAAATATTAGCTTGTCCATACTTGGAGCCGTCACAGTAGGGCATATAGCAGCACACAATTACCTGTACTGTTTTACCTTTAGCATCGTGCATCGCAATAGCAATGCCACGATCACTGTTACATTGTATCTCATTAAAAGTGAAACCATTTACGTTTTTCGCCAAGATGGCAACTCCGCCATAGGGGCGTCCGGAATAGTCACTCTCTGCATCATCCATTCCTGATTAAAGAAAAAACAATATATTGTCTCTAAGAGACGCACCATATACATTGGCAAGTATATGGTACGTCGATTCAAGGTCACCTGGCCTAAGCCAAGTTTCCTGCAAACACAAAATTTCGCAGTCCTATAAAAGCTTGGTCACATAGCAGTACGACTGCTTACGCCGATGGCAATTAAAACTTTTAATATTTAATATATGATGATCGTGCATGTCCTGAGTGTCCGTAGTCAAATAGGACACTCCTTCCCGTGAGTCCTCGTAATCACTATTATTAGACTCCTCTGACTTTGAACTGTCATTTTGAGGTACGGATTGATTCAATGCTGAAAAAGTAGCGGGTTGATCTGTCAACTTTGAAACTTGACCCTCCAGGTTCGCAACCTTGTCCATGACCCCGTCTAATTCCTTTATTCTATCTTGCAAGGAAGTCACAATGGATAATAAGTCGCTCACACACTTAACGTCTTCAGCACTTGCACTTCCATTCTCCGTTTTTTGCAGCCTGTCATTACTTTTATCCTTACAATTATTTTTTTCCAGTTCCTTCATGGCTTGGCCATTCCCTAGGCTAAACCCCATATGAAGACTGTCTGGTATTGCTTTATGTTTTACCATATGCTGAATGAAGCGCGAATCTTTATAACACTGAGAAGTTTCGTTCACCTTTTCGGAGAGGGTTTTGTGAAGTTTCCCGAGGGTATCCATTTCGAAGGCTTCTAGAGAGTCCTGTATGTCTTTCATATTAAACTGAAACAAAGTCTCCAGTGACCCGATAAAGACTTCACAGAAACTATCATTAGCATTGGAAGTCAGGGCCGTCGGTACTGTCACTTTGACCGGCAGGATTTCTTTGTTCTTTGCCGCGATGCTTGCTGATCACCTGTCAAATGAAGTGCCCGTAGCACCAACTATAGGCTTAACCCTCAGTTCAGGTAAAAGCTACTGGCCTTACAATCTCTCCTGATCGTACGTATCCTGGACTATTCACAATGTATATCATACTATTAAAAAGTCAGGAAAAATTATTCCTGCATGCACAAATCTTCAATAAATCAGGACCGTGGTATATGCACACCAAGGAATATCAGCGCCACCCGTTGTATCCTTTACTTAGTTATGTGTTGACTGCTGTATTCAACTAGAATCCCTTAGAACAACATTTTGGACACTATCGACATAAAGGGGGCGGTAGCAACAATCCTAATGTATATGATGTGTACAACACTGTGAATCAGCTCAGAAGTATTGGTATGCAGGCTTTGAATCCACATCCTGGCAATACACAAACATTTCATATGTCCTGAAACATTGACAATACACCTCGAATGAAGAGGCGTCGTTAAAAGTATGCAACTTTAAAGAATGATTGCTCTGAATGTTCTGATCAGCTGGTAAAATTTCAATGTCGAACTTTGCAGTTATACACAACAACCAGATATGAACTTTAAACAATGTATGAAATAATAATTTCCTTGGTATGTTTCAGTTCCGAAGCGATACATTATTATCTGCTTAAATGGAATTTTCTATCTGAAAAAGGTCTGTTTTGTTTAAATGCAAATGAAGTGCAAAGTTTCTCGTCATTCTATTGTGAGTTGGATACTTAATATTCATATGCCTCTACTATTGCGGATGAAATAATATGTTCTTGCTATATTATTTCAAATCCATACTGTCCATTGCACATGACAGGCAAAGTTGAATTTTCAAATACACAAGGAACACTGAAATGTTAAAAATACAATATTTTACAGGCTTAACTGTGCATTTTGAATCTGAAAAGGTTCATTTTCGTTTACATGCAAACAAAGTGCAAAGTTTTTCCTCATTCCATTGTGAAATTTGATACTGAGTATCCATTTGCCTATACTATTGACATATGAAATAAATGTTCTCTTACTCCATTATTACAATACCATTCTCTCAATTACACATGACAGGCAAAGTTGAATTTTGTTTTACACAAGGAACATTGACACAGGAAATATTACTTTGTCACCTTCTTAACTGTGCATTTCAAAGGTAAAATTTCATATTTGTTTGCATGTAAAATAGATGCAAAGGTTTTCTTTGTTCCAGAGTGCTCTTGGACATTTGATAATAATGAACATCCTTGTGTGCAGAAATTAAACAACCATATTTTTCACACTTATATTTCTGGAAAAAAATCGGAATTTCTACATTCAATTTTATATTATGGTCATTTTTAATGAAATTTAAATATTGACCTTTGTTAATGCATGCATTTGAGAATATGCAATGAAAATAGAATGTAATATTAAACCAAGTTGTGTTTTTGTGGTTCATGAATTGATCTATAAAGTTGTATATTTCATAGATTTGATAGATCAAAGATATTTCATAGATCAAAACAAATGTTTGTGGGTGCACGGCTCTAATTGATTGTGAGGATTCACTGCTTTCTCACAACCTTTTTTTTTTGCCTGTACTGTAATGAAGGAAGCGCACAAGTTATTTCTCAGTGAAAAATTATAGAGAAAACTTTTACACATGTGCATCATTTTCAACATGTGCATGTATGTGCAAGGCTTTCTTGAATAAAATGTGTGTTTGCGGCCCACTAACACTAAAATATCAGGTTAGGTCGGTATGATAAACATTTGCCTTTGTCGTCACAGTCAACACTACAGAAAAAACTTTCACCAACGTGCATTATTATTTGTCCAACTGTTCAAATACTTATTAATTTCAGTACTAAAATATTCCAAGTTAACATGCCAGACAAAAAATAATAACTTTGAGCGATAGTTTAACACGAAACACGCATATATTTCTTCTAGACTCTAGGCCCAAAAGAAAAGGGTCTTTGTTTCCTGTAACCCTGCCTACCCCAACATTTTGTCCCTACCATGACTAAGGAATTTATTGAGTTTTGAGGTTGACCTGAAGCATACAGCAGAACATAAATGAAGATTGTTTCCAAATTTGTAATGATGATTTGGGGTCTGCAAAGCAAGAAAAGAGCAATTTTGTACTCAAATGGTAACCTTGACCCACAAATAAAACACTTTATGGTGAAGGTACATATAACAAACATTTATTTATGATAGCCTTAACTTTTTTGCACTTGACTTAAATCAAACATGATATTGCACAAGGTTGTGAGTGGTCAAGTAGAAAAATAAATGAAATTCCCAAAATTTGGAACACTTGCTTGTTATTTCTCTTGGCTGGGTTAAACTCTTTATCGCCACTATCGAATGAGTCCACTCCGTAGTCTCTCTGTTCCCATGAAGGGCATCCAAACCTATAGTATCGCCATCCCATGACAGATAATCGTCTTTTGACATCTTGAAAGCAAAATCTAGAACGTGTCAATTGATATCTTGTCATATATTTTTGGAAACAAGCAAACACATACAACCTGGCAACTGCATAGACCATAAACAAACGGGAAACCCACAGTGGGTATGCCAGTACTCTTTGTTTGTGGAGGAGAGAAAAGTCCCGCATCATACAAATCGTCAGGGCGTATGCAAGACAGGGCAATTAGTAAGATAAGTTAGCTGATAAGGCGTACCTGCAGCATTGACCCCCTAAAATCAAGCATTGAGAGACGAATCCCTCTTAGTTGTTTTGGTGTCAGGCAGACTCTAGTTCCTGCAATTTTTTTCTTGTCAGGCTGATGCAATCCATCCCGTGAGTTAGGGAACTGATGCTCACACTTTGCTATAGGTAAGTTATGGCCTCAGCGGAGAGACCGGGCTAGCTGCAGCCGACTTTGTGAAACTTGAACATCGCATGCCTGGCTGCAATAATTTTATTTAGGACATGACCTGTGGTTATAATTACATGATGCACAAGAAGTTATACCCAGAAGGTTAAGCTCTGGTGCAGTACCAATAAGTTACTAAGCTCTTCCAGATACCACAGGGGCTGTGTTTAAGGGATTTATACCGCCAACGAGGGGTTTGTGACTGCACCCTGACCCGACTACCAGCACAACACCGAGCCGAAGATAAGAGTGTTGTTCTGGCGGCCGGGTCAGGTTCCATTCACAAAACCCGAGTTAAAGGTTTTAATCACTTTCCTATCATGATGAATCCCTTGTAAGGCAGTAAAAATCACACTCACAAAACGAACATCAACATCATGTCCAGGCCCTTCAGTCTGCAGAATAAAATTACTGCCATCCAGCGTTACTTTTCATAGCACCATGATCGTGTCCATTTCACATGGGACATGTAAACTTGAAGGATGTACTTTGCCACTAAAGCACTTTATTAAGAGCAGAGAACAAGGAGATTATCTACAAAAAGGCACTGGAACATTTTGTGGTGAACGAAAGTGAAAGGAGAACATGACCGTAATGTGACTTTTGAACACGATTTACAAAATCAAGGCTATGGAATTATTGACACTTTCACACTGATGGCGCGACAAGCATGTTTATATGGAAGTGAAACTGCCGAAGCAGTTTGCCCATTGTTGGACTCTGCTGTACATTGTCCAGCAATATTTTTCAATTCTTCGTCGCTTAGACGAGCAAATGATTCCATCTGTATGGGTGGAAGGGAGAAGATGGATTCTTAGGAGCAGTTGGACTTGTCATGTCGGCCATGCCTGATCCCTCAGCCATAAAATTGCCATCGGCATCGAGTAGGCCTAGTAGTAAGAGGGCTTCACCGTGGACTGTCCTTTTGTACAGTTTGTGTATATGCCCAATAGTACTGTTACCAGTGTCGAGGTTCATTAATTGGTTGGTGTCGAGTCCAAACTCATAGATTATGGAGATAATAATCACAACCCTTAAAATGCACATTTTCACACACTTCATGCTGGAGAGGACCCTTGAGAAACCCTTCTTTAGCCATGTTGACAGAAACTGCCACATAGCCCCATAATATGCACAACACTTCGAAAAATGTATAAATGTATCCTTATTTTTTACAACTTTTACATAAGTAAAGCTAAATTTTAAAAAATAAAGCTGTCATTACTTTCTATTTGAACACATAGTGTCGGAGGTCGTTGTACTGGTATTTCTCTATCATGATAAACCACCTAATTGTCTGTAAAATGTGGTTATGGGGTAACATCATGACAGAAATAGAACTTAGCATGACCAATATGCAACGTTTTGGATTTCCAAGTATCAAAAGCAAATCTCCAGGTATCAGCATAAGATACGCACATGTTTATGAGTTTCTTTGTACCGGTGACTCTAGAACACAGTAGTGTGATATCATCTGCATAGGGGTACACATTCACTCCTGTCCTACCTCCTTTAAACCACAATCAGAGTCATTTAACTGAATTAAGAAATCATTCAAAAAACCATTAAAAATGTGGGAGAAAGCACACTCCCTTGACAGATTACTCCTTGTTACATTCAAAACATGGCTGTATTTTTAATTCCATTTAACCACTGCATTTCAAACGTGCATTTATACAGAAATAGCCAATGTTGTAAAATAATTACATCAATTAATGCAAAGAAAAGCTGGCATGCCAGATTTTGTCAAAGCAACCTTCTGCATCTTAGCTGGCCAATAAACGTCCGACTTATTACATCTGAAACGTATGACAAAATCGTGTAGCAAGGCACATCCAAAAGAAGTGCTATGCATTTTCTGGAATCATACTGGAGTATGCATAGCTTGTCTGGCGGCACCATAAACAGTTCGAAAAGCTCTGAGTAAGGCATACTGATAGTTATAGGACAGTAACTATCGGTGTTATTTCAGTTCAGGCCGGGCTTTTTAAGAATTGGAACAGGAATACCAAGATAAAAAATCAGAAGAAACAATGGTAAGTGTCAGAATGCAGGAGGACAGTGCAGCTAAGTGTTTCCGCGGTATTAGGGAGTTCCTACCCTTTAGGTGTTCCAGAGTGATACCGTTGTACCCTTGGAAAAAGTTTCTCTCTAATAAGGTCATCACTTTATTTATTGTTTCCTTGGTTACAGTGGTGGCTTAATACTTGAGATACTTTCTACGTAATAATTTTCATCTTTAACTTTGTATGTAATAATTATCAACTTTAAACTGTATGCACTCCTGAGCTTCCGTAAAGGGAGAAGCAGGCTAATCGCACACAATTTTTTAATCAAAATCGGCATATTTATTTGCGGGGGATAGTCGATTTAGGGTTATACCAAAGCTGTTTATTTACTGAGCTCCAGAGAGAATTAGTCTTTCTTTCTGTAAAATGACTATGGCGTGCATTACACGTATTTTGTCTTAGTGTATTAACACTATATCTACTTTGCCTCCTGAACAATTTTTAGTGTATTTCCAAGTGCCAAAAATGGCACCTTCTCTAGGGCATTCGTCTGACTTCCAAAGATGACACCAAAAACGTTTTTAATCACACAGGCAACCGGGCTCGGGTGACTGGAATGTATGGGGTTGAGAGTGTCTGTGGCATAAGCAGCCTGCCTCCAGAGCTACCACATGGATGGTATTATTAATTAACTCTATTTAATTATGCACAATACTTTGTAACTTAACCGTAATGGTATCGCTATTTACTTGCAACGTAGGTAAGTTATCTAGTTTGGTCTTTTATGTCATGAGGTTTGACTTATTGCGTGCGGAATCAGGCAAATTGGGGCATGTGAAACTTTTAAGTTTACTGTCATGATCATATGTATTGTGCTGAGACAGCAAATCTGTCTCAAAGGCAGGGAAAAGTAGCAAAAGCCTTACTGTAAGATGATCACTGAAGTCATCACTGTCTAAATTCACTGTTTGGCAGCTGATGATATGATTTAAATAATATTTAGTGGACAAATCCATGTAAAAGCGTTGGTTTGAAGGCAGAAGTATGTGCAGTTAGCATATTGCTGAAACATAAAATCAGCAACAGATGTGTCAGTGCTGACACAAAATCATATCGGAGTCGGCTGTAGGTATATTTATTACCATGCTGTCTATAACAAAGAAGATGTAACTTATTGTTTTGAGGTAATTGAGTACTAAAATCATCAAGCATTTTCATGGGGGCTAAGGTACCCTACGAATCAATCATGTCCTGAATACAGTCAAATGTTTCTAACATACCTACAGGATTGCTCTGGTTTCACACTGGAATAATAATAAGGAAGAAACAATAACCCGTAACATACCCCTTTTCTTATTGAATACACCAACAGCTCTTACACAGTCACTCTCTATAACTATTTCTATGAAACTGAAATAGTCATAATTTTAACAAATAATTGGAGTGCCATAAAGTGGCCTCCCAGTATAATTACCAAATATGTCATGCATAGCCGACGTGTAAAAATTACTAAACAACTCGACATTTGCTGGTGAATGAGAGGTTGCTTCTGCCTGGGGTGCATTGGAGCCGTGAATTGGTCAGGGTAGACTGTCGATGCTAATGGGATGTTTAACAGGTACCAATTGGTAGCATTTCCCAGGATGGTCGGACTAGCCTGCAGCATCATACATGGATTAGGTGTACTCAGTAACTGGCGTCCATTTTGTTAGGGGACAGGTCTCCATTTTGAAATATGAAATTGTCAAACCGTCATGGCTTCCAGCCAGAATGGAGACTGCAGCACACGCTGGACCATGCTCTGTGGGACACTTATATGGAAAGAGTTTCATCCTTGTTTTGAGTTCAGGTTGACCATTTTAAAAACTTTGGAAATGCCAATGGGAATAAGGATGTTTCATTTATCATCTGGCGGGAGAGACCATTCGGGACCATCTCCATAGATCATTCCCATCTTGTTCATGGATATGTTGTCAGTAGTATGGCAATTAGTGGGACAGCCATTCTGCACTGCTCTGAGCGACACTATTGCTAGATGAGTCCAATACATCTTGTGGCGCTGGGAAAAAAAACCCCTGTGATTCACGAGAAGGTAACTCAGCAATTGTATGAGTAATTTTCAGGATAGTGGCCATGGTGGTAGACTTTTTGCTGGGTATGATATTGCTGCTTAACCTTTGTTTTCGCCGCTTACAAGTTACTGACTGGAATCATCAGTGAATGCCACATCCTTCTCAGTGTTTTCATCTTTTTTATCTGTATTATTCATATGGCAGGCGCTATTCTGTCCAAACGTGTCTCTGCCCTGAAGATCCATGAGCCTATCTGAAAGATCTGACTTCTTCCATATATTTGACGTTACTCTGGGGTGTATGGAGTATGGTCTGTAACTCAATGACTGTCACCATTAGTTCTTGTAGCTCAGTTGTAGGGCTGGGGTGTGTGTGTGTGTGTCTGACATTTGGTGTTGGCACCTTTTATTTCCTCCATAGACTCACATATAAAGCTAGATTTTATGACTGTCACAAAGATTTTCTAAGCGTCTTTCAAAAGATTTTGATTGACTTAGCTAGAGCCTAGGTAATATTCCTTTGGTAATATACAGTGCTTTGCTAGGTTGTGCATAATACACTTGTCTTGTAATTGGACATTCGATTGTTGTACCCAATCAACTACAGTTTGACGTAGTTCCCACAGAGAGAACCCATATCATTTCTCAACAGAATATTTTGAACATCTTCAACATTATACCGAATGATTTTATTTAAGTTGTCTGTGTATGTCTCAAGCCAGTCTTTCTTGTCTAGTGGATTCAGGCTGGTAAGGCTTTAGATTTATTTAAGTCCCCCCCCCCCCCCCCTTACTGGGTGAAAGAATGATACCTCAACTGTTTATAGTGGGGTGAATTGAACCATGATGACCACTACTGTCTTAGACTGACCGATCGTGTTGTGATGATTAGGTTTAAGTTAACTCAATTCTTCTAAACATTTGCATAACACACTCAGTTAAATGTGCATGTGGATCTGCATACAAGAGTGTTTGGCATTATTTCTAATCTTGTCCGGTCAATTCTGTACCATGATCTCGATTGCATTCTTAGACTGTCCCTTGATCAAAAAATTCAAATCTTTACAGCAATCCATGATTGATCTTCTATTTCAGTTTAAAGGCTGGGACCACGACATATTTTTGCCCTTTGTCTATCCATTATATTTGGGTCATCAATTACACAGCCCTGCAGCCCTTCTATATGTCTTTTTTTTCTTTAGTGTCATCTTCTGTTTTTGCTATTCTACGAGCTACCCTATCCTAAATCAACTGACTTGCTTATTTAAACACGGCTTTGTTGGAAGTGAGCATCACGTAATGTTTTGTGAAATACGTTTATCTCGGCAAGGGGGATTGGTATAGGGCTAAGCCCTTTTCCGAATTGTTCAAAATACTTGGCATAAATATACTATGTTGTATTTTATTGAAAAGGATATGTTTAAACCAAAGTACAAAATACATAGCTGTTGTATATACCACTCTAGAAGAGAATTTTACTAAGTATTTATGATTAAGAGTACTTTGAAACAAATTTTTGACTGCAAAACCATTATTTATTTGCTTAATTATACTACCACGCCTTAATACCATTACTTTAGTCTCATATAAATTGTTATTTACGTGCCAATAAGCCCATCATGTCTGGATACTCTAACAGATCATACTGCAAGATGCCGACTTGCAAAGGATTCAATACTTCGACAGCCATATTTTTCAATATCTTTAATTGACTAATTTAGATAAGAATAATAAACAAAAATGACTCAGGATGCAACCTTGCCTTGTGCCTCTGGGGCACGTGAATAAGTCTCTTTATCCTTTAAGTGTCAAAACACTCCAGGAAAGTTCATGTTACACAAATTGGACCAGTTTGAACATTCTCCAATATACTCCATCAGTAACAAGACAGAGCCATTAACAAGACGAAAACAACAAATGTGACACGGTGTCAATATCATTAAAAAGTCCAAAAAGGCTCTAAAAAATCCTCTTGCTTCTTATCAAATGGGTTTGGGTTCATGCAAACAGAGTGAGGGTACGGCCTGGGTAGCCAATTGATTGCCCTCTGTGGTGTACTGCTTGGAATCAGTACATTTGTTTTTCTGATGTCCATCTGACCAATTTTTAACTCTGCTGACTTGTCAGTCAGCTGAGCTCATCTTATGGTCCTCCGTCCGTTGTCTGTCTACAATTCACATTTTCGATTTCTTCTCCAAAACCGTCAGCCAGATTCACTTCAAACTTGGTGGGGGATGTGCCTTGGGTAGGTGTCTACCAAGTTTGTTCAAGTGGTCACGGTCCAGTGAGTTTTGGATTTTTAATGAATTTTTTGGTTCCTTTTTGGGCAAATCTTAAAAAATCTTCTTTTCTGAAACCGCTCACCCAAGTGCTTTGATATCACACAGAAACACTTCTAGGGACACATAGTTCCTACTTTGTTCACAAGGTTGCGGTGCATTTATTTTCTAATTTTTTTGGATTTTTGCGTGTTATAGCTATTTTCGACTTCTTCTCCAGAACCGTCACTTTGATTAAGCTCAGACATGGTGGATATGTTCTTTGTTGAAGGTTCAAGCAAAGTTGTACACTATGTGGGAATGCTGTGGATTCCTGATTTTTAACGATTTTTTTTCAATTCGGGTACTTATCGGTCAATGCAGCTTTCCCATTGATTACCGTGGAAGTCAATGAGCATTCTAATGCCAATTCACATTTTCGACTTCATCTCCAAAACCGTCATCCAGATTAACTTCAAACTTGGTGGCAATGTACCTGGGATAGGTTTCTACCAGGTTTGTTAAAATGGTCATGCTCCACCGTTTTTGTTTTTTTTTTTATATTTTTTTTATGAATTTTTGATGCGTTTTTTTTTGACAAATCTTAACAAATCCTTTTCTCCAAAAGCGTTTACCCAATTGCCTTGATATCACTAAGGAAGACAAGTAGGGACTCTTTGTTGTAAAATGTTCACCAGGTGGCCCTGCAAATTTTTTATAATTTATACGATTTTTTGTGTTATAGCTATTCTCAACGTCTTCGCCAGAGCCGTCACTCAGATTAAGTGAAAGGGTCAAACAATGTCGTTCACTATGTGGGAATGCTTCTGATTCCTGATGTTACATGATTTTTTTTTCAATTCTGCTACTTTTCGATAAATGCACCTTTCAGATTTACTTCAAACTCCGTGGTACCTTGGGTAGGTGTCCAGCAGGTTTGTTCCAATGGTCCTGTTCCAATGAATTTTGGATTTCTTTAATGATTTTTTGTCAAAAGTCATTTAAAAAGTTTTAATAGGAAAGTTTAACATGGGAATTTCTTGTAATGGTTATAACGTAAATAATTTTGGCCTTATTTACGTCAAACTTGGCGGGTATGTGCCTGGGGTAGATCTCTACCAAATTTTTCAAATGGTCATGCTGTATTGATTTTTCGATTTTATGTGATTTTTTTTTTTTTTTTTTGTTCTTTATTGGGGCAAACTTTAAAAACTCTTCTCTTCTGAAACCGCTCACCCAGGGACACATAGTTCCCGATTTGTTCAGCAGGTAGCGCTGCAACTTTTTTCTATTTTTTTAATTAAATTTTTGTATGCTTTTGCTATTTTTCACTTGTTCTCAGAACCAGGTGGCGCTGCAATTTTTTTTGTAATTTTTTGAATTAACTTTTTGTATGATTTTGCTATTTTTCTTAGAACTGCCACTCAGATTCAGCTGAAATGTGATGGATATGTTCTTGTGGAGGGGTCAAACAAAGCTTTTTAGTAGGTGGCACTGCTTTGGATTCCTGATGTTTGAAGATATCAATTCGGGTACTTATTGGTCAATGCAGCTTTGCTGTTGATTACTATGTTAGTCAATGGGCATTCTAATGCTAATTCGCAGGACAACTGACACAAAATTTACTGTTTACGTGATAATTTGAGATCTGTTTTGAGTTAGTACCGTGATGCTGCACATGTAAATGTTTCTGTATGAAGGTCATGCTTAGACAGCACGTAAATGACCTTGACCTCGTTTCCAGGGTCACAGTGCAACATGCATGAATTTCACTCTTCATTATAACTTGAGAACTTGAACTTTGATGTTGCATATGTTAGGGTTCTTCTATAAAGGTCAGACTTACTCAGAACATGGGTGACCTTGATCCTTTCCCAAGTTCATAGAGCTACAAGTGTCATGAATGTCAAGATCAGCTGAACATGGGCAGTTCAAACAGCCCTCTTTATATATATATATATATATATATATATATATATATATATATATATATATATATATATATATATATATATATATATGTATGTATGTATTTTAAGTAACGACCCGTACCTGTTACACGGATGGCGAAGCAGGAAAAGCCTATATTAATTACCGTCATGGCACAGGTGTTGTCATATACTTTCCTACCTAATTATTTGGTGGAGGACACAAAATGAGTCGAAGAAATTTTGTATAATATGGTGTGCAAATAGTCTTTGCATTTAAATCAACTCTCTAACAATGCCTTCTAGATCTGGTGACGTGTTTTTGGAAGGCATGGAAGAGCATCACCTACTTATTTCTCAGCTCTGTCGGTATTAAGAACGTCTTGTACATTTGCTCAGGACATTGTACGTCATTTTGATGATCTGAGCATTCAGCAACTTTTCCTTGCAGGGAAGGTTAGTTTCATGGTTCTCTCTTAGTAAGGACGACAGATAAGCAAAGTGGTGCAGTGGAAACATATCTGATACTGTTCAGCCACCCCTTAATAACATTTCGATGATCTTGTGGCGACAAATTAAGTTTCAATTTGCTACCCTGTCTTAATATAAAAAGAGCTTTACTTTGATTTCTGATAATCATGACTTATGGATGTGCTGTTGTATTTCATCCTGTAAGCTGTGTGGTTTGTGAAATATGTAACACATGTACATGAACTCTTTCATCCATAGAATTAACAACTGATAAAATCCTAATTCAGTAGCTTTTGCCAGGTCCATCAAGAATTTATGGGCAAAATTCATCATATACCAGTGTACATCTATGTATCATATTTTTTGCAGTGTTGGCGAATATTTGCATCCTAATGATTTTTGTCACAGTCAGCATCAATGCTTGAATTATTTCTATTATGTAAAAACAGCTTGGTCCCAAGAAACACATAACATACTGCAGTTTTTGCTTATTTTCCTAGGAATACCCTCTCTTTTTCTTGTGGAAATTATACTCTACACTGGTTCGGTGTAACCTTCAATTCTACTCATATACTTCTAGGGATGAGGAAATAGCCCGAGGTATATATACATTCCTCTGCACTCTAAAACCCTTATTAATCATGAACACCTTGCAGCTATACATATAAACGAGTATGACGTTTTTATTATGAAGCTTTGGTCATTAACACTGTATTTTAGAGTTTCGTAGAGCTATAAGCTTAAGTATGAAAAGCTAGTGTGTAAAATCTTGCATTTTTCGGGCCAAAGTATATCCTGCATGATTTTGGATACAATTGTCTAATCTCATGCACATGAAAAGTGGCTGAATTATTTGGAACAAACACAGACACACACAGACACACACAGAAACACACACACACACACACACACATACACATATATATATATATATATATATATATATATATATATATATATATATATATATATATATGGCATTCGGCCTTTCTTTTCTGAAGCTTTTGTGTAAAATCTTGCATTTCTTGGGCCAGACTATAACCTGCATGATTTTCGATTGAATTGTATAAGCTCCTGTACTTGAAACGTGACAAAATCATTTGAAGAACACACACACACACACACACACACACACACACACACACACACATATATATATATATATATATATATATATATATATATATATATATATATATATATATATATATATATATATATATATATATATATATATATATATATATATATATATATATATATATATAAAACAAAACCCTTTTTATTTTAAAGGCATGTATGTATGAGTAATGAAAAATCTGTAGTTCCAAAAGTGCGAATCAAAGCGATTTAGTGTAGGTGAAATGACAGACTTAAAATGCTTTTGATGTGTAATAACCATGACGATGCTTGTTTATTCTCATTCATGGAAGGAGCAAAACTATGCTGTATGCCTTTGTTATTTCATTTATTAAATGCAAATACTGCAAAAATTGGAAGATTTGTCTGAGTAAAAAGTTAGAGTGATATCGAATTACCTTTTGCCCACCCCGTCAGTCAAATTTGAGATGTCAGATTCCATGGAGACATGACAATATGTATACACACGGGTTCATTTTTACAGCCTGCCATCAGGCCTACATTGTACAATGTTTGTCTTTTAAAAAATATGATCTGAAGCATTGCCGTTTTGATGAAAAATTTACATTTTCAGTGAAAATGTAGATCAAGACGGGAAGGTTACCTTAAGGGTTAAAAATATTTGTGTGCTCCAATATTCCAACAAACTATACAGTTTAAAATTATTCGAATATAACAAATTTTAATTGACTGTTACGGTTTCTAAGTTCTACACTTCTGGCCTCCCTGATCGACCACTTTAGCCAAACCACTGCTTCACCTGTGGTTTGAGCTGACCGCACACCCCAACACAAAGTGAGTAGCTAGCATGATATCTTTCACCTTCAGTCGAGTTGTAACGCTGGTGTCCCCAGTATTATCGATGGATAAAAAGGTGTAGTCCGTAGATCTAAAGCTAGGAATGTTTATACATCTGTATGCATATTACTGAAACTACATGTCATTGCAAACCCATTCATCACATTTGTAAGCTCATTCATCACAATTAGAACAGAAACACATAATCCATATTCATTAATTCCAAACCCAACAATGACAGAAAAGAGATTTCAGACTAGCCAAAGCATCAACATTTCTTTTCCAATACCAATGTGAAGAAACAAATTTCACTCCTGACTTGAGACAGGCAGTCACCCATAAAAGGTAACTGGTGGTTTTAAACTGGTCCTCTTAACCTTAGAAATATTCATCATTAACTGCAGACACTAGTTGTTTTTCCAAAATGTTTAGGCCTAACCTAGATTGCCGTTTAGCTATATGAGGTACCAAATGGTTTTCCCGCTCTCTGTTTATGACTTTTTATGATCAAACCAAGGAAAACGCAAAAAATTATATCCCCAGCCAGCATCTTTTTTATAATATTTTTGCTGTAATCCACATATAATAGCGAAAGTCGCCCTTACTGTTAGCTGCGTGGGTTTGGTTTACAGCACAAGTCCAAATATGTGAATATCTATCACCGCCATGTTCCTTTTTAAATCTGGGGTACATAAAATAACACGTCCACAAAAGTTTAATTGGCTTAGCTGTGGTGTAAATGCATATACTATACAGTTAAAAATATTCGGATAGTATGCTTTTAACCATTTGTAAACATGCTTCAAAATGAATATATTTTTGCTGTATAACCCTGAAAATAGGGTAAAGTAACACCCAAAAAATTCATGCATGTTCCGTTATTCTGCTTTGGTTAAAATATCCATGCTCAAACCACACCACTTCTTGAGAACTAAAGCAGGATGGCCTAAAGCGTGCATTATCTGGCTTTGTGGCCTTTGAAATACGTTCAAATGACCAATAATAATTTTTTCACATGAAAGTGTATCAGACTTAAACTATATAAAAAACATCATCCTATCTCACAGGATCCTTGCGATATAAAGCTGAGCGTACGTGAAGACGGATAAATGCCAAATGATTCAGTACTCTAGAGGTTTTCGTGTCCCTGTATGACACCTTTGTTTGCTATCAAACAACACTAAATGTCAAACTTATATGCGGAATACATGTGGATGTAGTATTTTCTGAGTTTTGGTTTACTTAATTCATGACATTTAGTGATGCAAACAATATTGTAAGCACACAGCCACTAAATGATGTGTGTGTGTGGGGGGGGGAGAGTAAAGTTAACTAGTCTAAATAAAGCATGAGAGTGATGCAAATGTTAGACGTTCCCAAATGTTCTTTGAACTATACGTAACGGTATCTAAACTGATCAGCACAAGTATTGTAATTCGTGGTAAATCACAGCTGCACCATATACATTGCAGATTTCAAAGACGAATTTGGTGTAAATAATATAATACAATACGTGGGCACCACATTTATAGATATTCATATGGTGTTATGCATAGTTTAAAGCTTCACAGAGTGTGTAGGCAATTTGGGTAGGTAAGACTCTAAATGAGTGTCGCCAAGCAGACACTACCAAGGCTATCAATACAACGAATCACGAGTGTATTTTCGAGCAACACTTTCAGACATACAGTTAATCTTGAATGGTTCTTCCATAATGATTCAAGGAAATATCGAAGGTTACAATAAAAATTAGAAGAGCCAAAACTGAAAAACATTTTTATGGTGCATTTCTTTCAGTGCCCCTTCTGAACTGATATTCCGTTATATTTGCCAAAAGTACCAATTGTAACACGAGTAATACATCAAGCAGCCTGCAAAATCGATCATCACATGCCAGTTCTCATTAAGGATTTCAAATAAAAAATGTTGCGTATTTGTTAAAATCTGAGTTAATGGGGGCAGTTTAGGTGACCTTCAAATGAGAGCTACTTTATTAAGTATAGTTAAGATTTTATTCTCAATATTATTTATTTTATACTTTCAACTTGAAAGTTTTGCGGGGGGGGATTGTTTTTTTTTGGGGGGGGGTTGTTTTGTTTTTTTTTCCTTTTTGTTTTGTTTGTCTGATTGTTTTTTGTTTGTTTTTGTTTTTTTGTCAAATTCACCAAGCTTGGAAAAATATAAGCACTGTCATATCAGTAGGGTTGTTGGATCTAGTCTCAATGTTTTTTTCCTTGCAAAAGAACAAAAATGCCCCATGTGCATCTAGGATGCACTTGAATAGTTAGGTATGTTAAGCAATAAGCTTAAATGAAAAATTTTCGTTTCCATATTTTCCACATTAATCTTGAACTTTGTTTCTGTTGGGAAATGTGCTGAACTATATGGATCCAGCACATTTCTTTGTAAAATACCCCAACCCTTGCAAAACACCAAGGAAGAAAACTACGGCATGACGTGCGTATTGAGGGATTACATGCCCATTGTTACTGACACATGGACTGTTATCAGACAACAGTATGGTGCAAGATTCTTCATGTAGAATATTGACATCAATCGAAACTTATAAAGTACCATAGGAAACAAATTGTTTACACAGTCTCTGTGCTGCAGATTTAGAATGAAAATAACCAAGGATACTATGTATGTGAAAGGTTAAAATGTTTCGTTTAGTTTTCAACTTCATGAATTACAAAGTCCTGATTTGCAAGAACTGCTCGCGTTCTTTCGCTTTCAAAGTCATTTCATTTAATTTTCATAACATTCCAAATTTCATGAAAACTCTCCATAACGATTTTTGTAAGGTAATTCTATATTACGAGGTTAGTGATTACGAGGTTAGTGAGGCCCATCGAATGAAGCTATCCGAGAAAATGCTGCATTGACCATTAAGCATGTTTGTGGATCAAGACATGCAACCATTCGCTGCGTTGTTGGTAAGTCTGTATTAGCTTCATTCAGTTAGAGGTAGAATGACACTGTATTCAAAGGTAATAATAATATTAGATTGCTTTGCCCTTTTCTGCCATACATCTCAAAGACCAGTCTTATGTGCATTCTTTAATTGGAGGGGAATGTGACTGTTTTTTTTGGTACAATTCATCGCTTCCTTGCACAAGTGATGTTGACCCTCTTAATGGTAGAGTACACTCAATGTGTTTACATAGACGTCAACAAAGGTCTTCGTGTAACAGTTGCAAAACTTTAATAGTATGCTGCATAACTACGGTTTCTTTATGTTATCTGGTTACGTCACTTTCGAATAGTCTGGTGATCCAACTTTTTGGCATATCATCAAAATTGGTCTAGCATTCCACAAAGGAGGATCCGAAAACTGATACCGTGCATGCAGCTGTGATGGCGCTAGAGTACCCAATGTAATTGTGGCTATACTGCACATTGAAGCCTGCTGTTAAAGCTTTGCAACCTTTGCGCACAGACTTCTGTTTGTGGTATTTCTTTCTTTCATCGGAACATGACAACTGTCATATGATTAATATTATTGTACCGTCCTGCACTATGTTTCTCAATTAAATATGGACCACTGTTTAAGAGGTGTCACCTTAGATGCTTTGTAAATGGCACATATATTAGATTGGGGGCGGGGGTTCTTTCTTGAAGTTACATATTGGTAACACTATTCATTTCAGACGTGTAAAGTTTGTGCATTACTTTCAAACTCCGCTTAACTTACCCGTGGTAAATTGCACTGCAATACATAATCAAGTAAACCTCAACAGCATAAAATTAGATTGGCCATTTTTTTTTTTTTTTTTTTTTTTTTTTTTTTTTTTTTTTTAGGGCCTTGCCTGGGGTGAGGGATAAAACTATACATGTGGCATGTAAAGCAAATTTGTGGTCCTTGGTTAGCTGAACATAATCCCCACAGTTCTCTTACAAATGTTTGCCGTTTTCCGGTCTGGAAAAACAATATCATTGATAATAATGCAATTAATGGTGTTCAACAACTATGTTTTTCATGTACATGTAGTCTCAGACGGAGACTCACACTCAAAACATCTTTATTTGACCGAAAATTTACAATGTAAGACTATATACATATATCATAACAGTGGTCAGGAGACCGTCATTAAGGCCTTAACAGCCGCTATCATGGGAGCCACCTAGATATACTACAAAGGAAGCATAGTTACAAATGTAAGAGAAGGTGTAAAGTGGATAAAAATGTCTTACTTGCTAATCTACAATTTATATGGTACAATATACATGTAGTACATGAAAAACACTCGGGCATGTCGGAAGTCTCTAATCATGTTGCTAGAATCATATTTCAGTGACACCAAGAGCAAACGTATACAAACTAAAGGCTATTTGCATATATATTTTTGCAATGCAATTTACATTTTCACAGGTAAGAGGAAATTTTTAACTTTTGACGATAAATGTGTTTGCGTTTATGAACCCAAGACAATCCTTATTAAACTGCCAAGTTGTGACTGTTCCCACAACTTCAGACATATTTTTTGACATAAAAGTGCAAATTTTGCGAGCAAATTAGTTTTAATTTGAGCTGGAGGCAGTCCCTTGGGTCATGGAAAGTTCTGCTCGAGAAGATAAAAATGATGCCAAATTGTGCGCACGCACAAATAAAGGTTCATTTTGAAGTTCCGATTTGTGTATTTTCTTGCCATTCATGCAGCATCCACGCTGGACCCGGCTGCTGCATGAATACCATAATTTCCGTTCAAATGAAAGTGATGAAGCTATTAAAATTCAACTAAACAAGGCAACCGGCTCAATTCACAACTTTCCATTTCAAATCTTTCTTCTGTCTCGACTTTGTCTGTTTGCAAAGCATGACACCTGAAAATTACACAATAATTATTCAGGTAAAAGGCCATTTTATGTTGTGCACTAAAAGTTGGCC
The DNA here is from genome assembly GCA_964020975.1 of Hermodice carunculata. Taxonomy (NCBI): domain Eukaryota; kingdom Metazoa; phylum Annelida; class Polychaeta; order Eunicida; family Amphinomidae; genus Hermodice; species Hermodice carunculata. Next base: position 1,178,789 of record CAXHWN010001018.1, on the reverse strand, counting down.
CTCTACTCGGGCATATGTGTGATATTGACATCGTAAGATAAACCTAAGATATCAGAACCCCCCCCCCCCAAAAAAAAAAAAAAAAAAAAAATTACTACCCAGAATAGTGGGATTTAAGGATAAACTAAAACTTGAGCAAACGTTAAAAATCACAGCCCATTTCTCATAAACTTTATAATGGGAAGCCAAAGTTACAGCCTTAAAATGTAAAGGCCTGGCCTTTTTTTAAGGGCGGGGAGATTAGTTCATTGTCTGTTCCAACCAAATACTTATATCTTTATTGTCCCATTCAAACATATTTTAACGTTCGCTGCCTTTACTTTATTCTATACTTGATAGGACATAAAGTCTTAACTCTTTCAATGACAAGTTTTGGTCTGAGTCAACAACTTTCCTCGAAAGACTTTGGGCACATGGCCCCCAAAGCAGGTTGAGGAGAGCTGTTTTTAATACTTTTTGATGCGTGAAAAATTCATTGCCGCATCAAAAAGTATAAAAAGTAAGAAAACTTCTTCAAATACACCACTGCTCGATTTCGGAGGGCTTTTTGTGCATGTAGTAATTTGCCAGCACTTTGTTTCAGTTTGTTAAAGATCAGCCCCTTTATAAGCAAACATAATTGGGTTGATGCTGACCCACTCAGAAACAACTCTGACTAAAGTGGCCTAGGTCAACAGCTCTCATCAACGTGCTTTGGGGGTCATGTGCCCAAAGTCTTTCGAGGAAAGTTGTTGACTCAGACCAAAACTTGTCATTGAAAGAGTTAAGACTTTATGTCCTATCAAGTATAGAATAAAGTAAAGGCAGTGAACGTTAAAATATGTTTGAATGGGACAATAAAGATATAAGTATTTGGTTGGAACAGACAATGAACTAATCTCCCCGCCCTTAAAAAAAGGCCAGGCCTTTACATTTTAAGGCTGTAACTTTGGCTTCCCATTATAAAGTTTATGAGAAATGGGCTGTGATTTTTAACGTTTGCTCAAGTTTTAGTTTATCCTTAAATCCCACTATTCTGGGTAGTAATTTTTTTTTTTTTGGGGGGGGGGGGTTCTGATATCTTAGGTTTATCTTACGATGTCAATATCACACATATGCCCGAGTAAAGGGCCAACTTATAGTGCACAACATAAAATGGCCTTTTACCTGAATAATTATTGTGTAATTTTCAGGTGTCATGCTTTGCAAACAGACAAAGTCGAGACAGAAGAAAGATTTGAAATGGAAAGTTGTGAATTGAGCCGGTTGCCTTGTTTAGTTGAATTTTAATAGCTTCATCACTTTCATTTGAACGGAAATTATGGTATTCATGCAGCAGCCGGGTCCAGCGTGGATGCTGCATGAATGGCAAGAAAATACACAAATCGGAACTTCAAAATGAACCTTTATTTGTGCGCGCGCACAATTTGGCATCATTTTTATCTTCTGGAGCAAAACTTTCCATGACCCAAGGGACTGCCTCCAGCTCAAATTAAAACTAATTTGCTCGCAAAATTTGCACTTTTATGTCAAAAAAAAATGTCTGAAGTTGTAGGAACAGTCACAACTTCGCAGTTTAATAAGGATTGTCTTGGGTTCATAAACGCAAACACATTTATCGTCAAAGGTTAAAAATTTCCTCTTACCTGTGAAAATGTAAATTGCATTGCAAAAATATATATGCAAATAGCCTTTAGTTTGTATACGTTTGCTCTTGGTGTCACTGAAATATGATTCTAGCAACATGATTAGAGACTTCTGACATGCCCGAGTGTTTTTCATGTACTACATGTACATTGTACCATATAAATTGTAGATTAGCAAGTAAGACATTTTTATCCACTTTACACCTTCTCTTACATTTGTAACTATACTTCCTTTGTAGTATATCTAGGTGGCTCCCATGATAGCGGCTGTTAAGGCCTTAATGACGGTCTCCTGACCACTGTTATGATATATGTATATAGTCTTACATTGTATATTTTCGGTCAAATAAAGGTGTTTTGAGTGTGAGTCACCGTCTGAGACTACATGTACATGAAAAACATAGTTGTTGAACACCATTAATTGTGGAACATCGGCGTCACTGGATGCCCCAGCTGACATAAATTCATGAGTGTCCCTGTTTTTTCTCCTGTCGATCACCGGCTTACGTTGATTTTGAGGCTTAGCAGCAACTGCTGCATCGGTGTTACTGGACGTTTCTGCTTTGATTAAGGGGTCGGGCAGATTTAGAACACGCGAAATTTTCTTCTGCTGCACACTTAAAGCCACCTTGTATGCCTGAACAGACCTACTCAGGTGCCCAGTGCGACAGTCATTATTTGCTCGTCAACGCCAGCTTGAAATAAATAGCGTAGCGCATGTTGTTGTGCCGTAACGATTTGTACAAATACCAGCAAAACAAGCTTCGTAGCATTTTCCTTCGTAAGTATACCAAGTTTGTTCACACCAACAGCAGCTTTTGAATATCGCGATGTATGTCCATCCAAGGGACGCCAGTAAAATGGCCACTCTTTGTCAATGGAACTCAAGTAGGCCTCCGTCTATGTAATGTAAATGCTCACAATGTACCTGTGACTGTCAGGTGGAACACTGCCACTAACGTAATGCTTTGTGTTCTTGGTCTTCAGCTTTCTTTGCTTCATTCCCCCGTGAAATATTTTTGAAGCACGGCTGTGATAAAGGACATATGAACCATGGTTATCCTGACCAATCTCAAACTGATTACACCATAGTTCTCTATGTTCGTCCATCCCGCGAAGACCAAACAGTTAACAGTTATAGTAGAAAACCGTTCAGGCAAACTGAAAGAATTTGCCATGCATAGTTCTCCCGTCTGTCACAAAATTCTCTCTTTGTTGAGCATAATAGGTTTAGCTCATCTTCTCTCCATTCCAACCACATGTTTGGTTTAGTAATTTTATTCTCGCATCCAAAGTCTTTTGAAAGTTTACAAATCGATGGGTTTTTTCATCCATGAAGTTAAATCTGCACTCGCCACTCTCCCGTAAATTACGGAGAAGCAACAAATGTTGCACAAAGCGTTCGGTGGATTAACTCGTCCGTCTGCATGTGGAACTTTCATTATTACAAATTTGCATGAAGCGTCGTCTATTTCAGCGGCATCTTTGATGAAGCGTAAATCGGGAATAAATGCAAATCCATCACGGCTGTATGTTCGAGCGTTATGTGAGTAACACCACTGGGACCAAACGCGTGTAGCCCAATTTGTGTTCCTCTTCGTGTTTTTCAATTCTTTGATTTCTTTGTTGGTGACAGGATCAGCAAATCGAGAATCATTGTTATGCGGGGCATTTTCATTGTTCTTCTGCAGTAGCCATTCTGGGCCAAGTCAAACGGTGGATACACACTATCACCAGTTTGTTCAAAATGTGGGACGGTTTGGCTCAACTGAATGCCATTCAACTCCAAATCATCATTGTCAACTGCCGTTAAAATAGTAGCTGTCACCGACAGGTTGTCATGATCATAATTCTCGTATAAATCCAAAGTCCGTGGTGATAACAAAACCTGTAGTTTGATACCAAACCTTGAGTTTCGCAAACAAAATAAAAAAAATTGGTCTGCAAAACCTTGGGTTGTGTAATGAAACCCAGGGTTGGATTCGTAATAATATTCAAGTTTTGTGCATATTATTGAACTTTTTTTTTCTTTAAATTGAGATTCTTTTTGTCATCCTGCGTAGTTTAGAAAACTCTGGGATCTGTAAGCAAAACACAGAGTATTGTTACAAAACTCATGGTTTTACATATAACATCCCGGGAGGTGGGAGGCCAGGATAACACAGGCATGTCCCAGACCGCTTGTTTCTTTTTTCTTACAGCTTACTCTGCCATTTTTGCATCATACATGGACCCTTCTTTATCCCTAAGCCCAATCAGTTCATCTGTGTACACCCCACAACCATATTTATTATGGCAAGGTGCAATCTAACAGCTGGTAGCATCTGTGTCTCGCTAATCATGTTTTGCTGTCATATCAAATGAGATTTGGGACACACCGAGCAGCAGAGAGATAACCTGCAAATTACATATCTTCCCTAGCTGAAAATAGAAACTATCCTTACACTGTATCAGTAACTATATATTTCTCCTAAAATATCAATTGAATGTGAGAATGGAACAAGTACCTGCATATAAAGGTTCAGGTTTCAAGTTACACATATACAGGTACATATTCTGACGTGTGCACACCACGCGTCCTCCCCTCAAATAAAATGATCCTGAATCGGTACTAGCTGCACCTAATGTGTCTTTTGCAATCAGGAATATGTATCCATAGATGACAGCCATCGGCTCATGACTGTTTTCGAAGGAAGGCCTTAGACTTTCCGCAATATATTTAATTATTTGTAAATCTTCTAAAACTGTAAGCGCTACCTGAATACCGTGCTTGTATAGTTGAAGATAAGCTGCTCCATCAACGAAATCATGAAAAAATTTATATGCCCAGATTTAAAGCACTCAGGCATATCTTCGGTTTCCTGTGAGACTCCAAGCTAATTATTATCCATACATTTTGGCCAATCACATTTATACAACATGCGCCTAAAGCAATGCAGGCCCCACAGCGGTACCGCTATGGCCACACCACTGTTTTTTGTTTTGTTTTTTTATTAGTAAGGGAGTAGTGTTCAAAAAACGATGTATGAGTCTCACTCTAATTATGTGTAAACATTACTTTGTTTTTAAATTTCATTGTTACATACAATGTTAACCTTATCCCAAGTCACAACCGCCACTTCAGTCACCAGAAAACGTGTGTTGTGTTCAGAGTGTTTAACAAAACTGCATATTTCATGGATTTGAATAGCAGGTCATTTTTTGTTGCATGATGCTACTATACGTATCTTCTGCTGTAATAAAATCTAGGTCGATATGACCTACAATTTCAAGCTCACAGTCACTGATTTTTTGGGATGCCAGACCTCTTTGGTCCAGAATGTTCAGCACTGCCAATGCACTTTATTTTGTTACGTTCATTATGTTAAGTGATCAAACTGTAAAGCAGTGTCACATTGAAATATTGATTGTATCATCTTGCGGTGTTTATGTACATGTAGATTATGTTGGAATAGGGCAAGTCTACAGACAGAACAAAATGTGTATGTGGCTAAGTATTTCATGACGGTTTTTCTGTCCATGAATCTAATTACCACAAACTGATGCTCTTATGATCGTCCCGTCAGTTGTATGAGATGATCTCTGGAATATATTTAAATTTTTTTTCATCATTTTAGGACTTATCTTTTATTGTTTTCTGTTGGGGTAAGCTTGCATGATAATCCAGTTAGCGATGTCCTCCTTCTTCTCAATTAGCATGGTCAACCTATCGTCTTCACATTTGATCCCGTTATTGTTAAACATGATAAAATTCAATAGTGCCCTGTATTCTATCTATTCTAAAATCGATGGACAGATAGCGTCAAAATTGTACAGGAACAATTAAGGGTGCCCTGAGACCCGAATTACTTGAACAGAAGGCACCCACTTTGTCGTCAATGTATTTTTATGCTTATGTGCTTACAAATAAACACAAAACCTGATTTTTTCCCGACTCACACTCTATTCAATTAGGATTGGAATAATTAGGTTTTGAATGTGGCGAGGAATGCTCGTCTACAATCATCATACAGATAACTTGATCTTTTTGGCAAACCCTTCATGCACCATTTGTTTGCAATTAGATAACTGACATTAAAATGCACCAAACTCAAACTCCTGCACGAATAAAAATATTGTATTCTGCAATAATATTGGGGAAAAATGCCGTTTCTCTTAGAGTATGTAAAGTCTCTCTCTAATTTGTAGTTTCCTGATCCTGGTGCCAGGAGGAATCCCATGATCATTTCACTGCAGCATATTTTGATCAGATACCCAAGTAAAGTTGCAGAGGTGTTGCATATGTTTACAAAAATCGTTTATGGCCAATGATATTATTAATTTTAATTACTTCGATAAAATATTCGTTACATACCTGTGGTAACTCTGCCCCTATTGTAATGCACTGTAAGCATGTGTTATCTGTATTGACCACATTTCCTTAAAAATTCAAAATCAGTAAAATTAAATGGACAGAAACGGACAGGCAGTCAGGCAGACAGACAGACAGACAGGCAGCCAGACCGACCGACCGACCGACGGACAGACAGACAGATATATATATATATATATATATATATATATATATATATATATATATATAGATAGATAGATAGATAGATAGATAGATAGATAGATAGATAGATAGATAGATCAGCAGTACTCGTAAATTATTTGGAAGAGAATTTTGAGTTTGAGAAGCATTGACGACATTATGCTAATTTTTTAACATAAAAAGTTTGGTATCAAAGACACAATACCATCATTCTCTGAGATGAACTGACACTATCTGCATTACAACTCGTACAACATGGTCACATTATCATATTGCCGTTGGTCAATGCTATGATAAGTTAGGACACTTCCATTTCGTCTTTGAAAAAATGTACCTTCAAGACGTTCTATGGCAAGATCCAACATTCACAAAATATAAAATGTCTCTGAAATTTTTTAATCATTTTGCAAACAAACAAAAGGAAGTTACTGGCTTGGCAAAAACTTCATCCCCGCTATATTTTAGGCGCCGATCTTTTCAGCTGAAAATATGAGAACATCAGTTCTGTAAAAAGGACATGATTTGATGGCACATTTAGTAGCAATTTCTCAAGAGTGACGACTTACGTCAATAGCTTTGAAATAAAAGAAAAATCAGTGAAGTAGCCGTGGCCCACATTGTGCGCTTCCTATGCAACAAGAGAGGTGACTCTTTGATTATCTCCAAATATCTGATAGCATGTTCCTCCAGTGTGTACATATTTTTACCCCGAGAAGGAAAGAAATCGAATGCAATCCCACTTATGCAAAAAAACTATGGATACATGAGGAAAAGTGCTAAATGAAAATAAAAGAGGTTGACCTGGGTATTAGGAGTCGACTTGAGTATTCAGATTCACAGTGTACATGCCCTGACAATGACTCTTGTGATAGGACAGTCGTAAGTGAACACCGTAAGCCGATTAGCTCATCGACACCTAAAAGATATTCCATGTACTGATCAAAATATAACAAAGGACCATTATTTTTATCTTGCTCTCGATACTTGGAATACACTAAAGGGACTGAGGCCAAGATGGTGGATTACATAGTGTTCAAATTTTATGAGAGAACTAGATTGTGGGTTACGAGAAATTTGTAAATACCGTAGTAACACGTTTTCATTACTTCTTTTTATAAAACGCTAAGGTCATTTTGATGTGTGTGCATGCGGGACTATGAAAGCGATTTTTAAGCATGCTGAACAAATAGTCGAATTGATCTCTTTACCAGTAAGAATGTTCTACTAAAAGGGCACAAATGTTTCATGAGTGACAGGTTGGTAGTGACGGTCAGGGTAAACCAAAATATACAAAGAAAACTCGATAAGGACCAAAATCGTGTCATAAATAACGGTTGTATACAATGAGAAATGAAAGACAATTACCATAATTTAATCATGAATAGCATGACTAGACCGACGAAGCAACTCAGATATGAGAAGGTCAACGTTGTACAGTCCTGCAACCAAATGCGTTACATTCAGGACTGACGCTGCACACTTTTATGCTTGGCTCTGTGCATTCTGCATAGGGGTATCATGATACTGTTGGCAAAATGATAATTTTCACTTGATATGGCGGAACTGTTATGTCAGAGGGACAAAAGAGATTTTGCGAAGTAAAGATAGTTGTTAGCCACAAACGTTAGTAAAAAGAACTTGTGAAATTGTTGACTTCACAATTCACTTGACTACCCTGGCCATCATAACCCAAGGAAACCATGTTCAGTACATTGCTGAATCTGATTTGCCTGCTGTGAAAGTGTTGGTTGACCATATATGCCAACTACAAATGAAAGAGGACAGCACAGTGGCTAATATGTCATAGATTACTCCCAACAGTGTCGGTGATGATGACAAGATCCGCTCTGATCAGTTTTATGACTTAAACAACATTGCTCAGGACTCTATAACAAGCATTTTCATGGTGCCTGTGAAAGACCTGCGAATGACAGAACAGGTGGAAATAAACCCCGTGAAGGGTTCAAGAAGGACAGATGCATGGAGACACTAGGTCACACCACCCACGAATCTGTGACTGTGAGTGTGTGCTATCTGAAACATATCTATGAATGTTTGACATGTTTTACCAGTGTCAAGAACTTAGTCGCCAATCTACAATCATAATTAGTAAACAAGATGGTCAATCTCAAAAGTGAATACCACCTTGAACTAGAACTTGATAACATCAAAAGAAACTCCATGGTGCAAACACAAAAGAAAAGCAAACAGCAAAAGTGCTAGAAGCCCTAAAGCAAGAAAATTCAAAAATTGCGTAAAGATATTGTAGAACTTCAGAAATATGCCAAGAATGAACACAAATGTGATGCACAACATATTTTCAGTAATCTGAAGCTCGAATTAGAACTGCCTTGGAAAGTAACAAATGCAATCGGGGGTCAAGGTCAGCCAGATACGGGTGTGCATGTGTCATCAGACCTTGGAGGAGGGTTTCAAAGTTTTCCATGTCGAAAAAGCCAGTATTTGGGGAGCTGAAGTGCACAGAAGACCTGTGAAGGTACCTGGACTGCTGTGGAAATATTTTTGATGGAGTTCTCCATAGTATTTATGTGAATCTACAGAGCCTTCCTCCCAGGCTTGGCAGTGTGGCATGAGCAGTGGAGCCATGTTGAGCAACCAGGCATGACCAGTGCATTAGGGGCAGAGTGTGTGTTCAGCAGGCTGGGGTTCAGATGCATGCATGAGGCTGAGGGAAGCCTGTCTTGAATATACATATATGTTCATGCAAGCAGAAAGAAGAAAAAGGCAAAGAAGTAGCACTTCTAGCACAGAAACAACATCCCCACAAATGGACTTTAAGAGAATCAAGAAAATTTTAGCACTTTCTAGTTGCAGTGAAAGTAAAAATAGAAACAGTGACAGTAGTGACAGTGACCTTGAAGTGAACCTGGTGGTAGAGCACGCACCCAGGGTTTGTACAGACATGTCCAGTATGGAGGGGCTGAGCAAGAAAAGGGAGTTCATGTTCAATGCCTTGAAGGTGGAACTTTTAGAGGAAATTAAAAAGACAATAAATGATAGTCGAGGCCATGGAAGAGCGGGTGGTTACTCTAGAGCATAAGTGTTTGTCTCCACAGGAGGACCTGGAGATGCAGAGAGAAAAATCCAGGGAGTATATTACCAGTGATTTTCACAATAAAATCCTTCTGGAGACAAAGGCCCTTGCTGTGGCCAACGAGCAACACTCTAGAAAGTCCAACATACCTATTTTTGGACTGAAACAAGAAAGTAATGAGGATTGTGTAAAAGTTGTGTTGCAGCTCCTGAACAACAAATTGAAGGTGAACCTCCAGGAAGAGGATATTGATGTGGCCCATCGAGTTGGGAGGCAGTCCGAGAAACCAAGGGCAATGATTGTGAAATTTATGAGGCGTAAACACAGATTTGTGGTGATGCGTAAGAGAAAAGTTTTAAAAGGGTCAGGCATGACAATCGCTGATGACCTAGCAAGGGGGATCCACCAGCTTTATAACCGAGTGCGAGACTATGTTGATGTAACTGATGCTTGGACCTGGGATGGTAAAGTTTATATCAAAGACTATCCGGGGAAAGTGTACCAAATTAAATATGGACAGACAGTGGATGATGTGTTTGCTGCGGACTGAGGCCAATGCATAGCCTCATGTGCATGTCTTTGCATTGACCTAGTCAACCTCAAATGGACTTACATGTATACCCAGCGGCAAGGATGGAGATCATGTATGCTGTGGATAGAGGTTCATTTATAATTTCCTATGAGAACGAAAACTTACTTTGATGCATTGGCCATATTGATCAAACAGAAATGGAACTTACAAACTGCTAGATCTTTTGCTTTTGTCTTTTTGTCTTTCTTCATCGAATATTGGCGGAGTAAAATAAACACATGTATGTACTGTACATAAAGTTATAAATAGCCTTTCTTAAGGATATACTTTTTACAGGTACAGATCCGTGTCCCTGGCAGCGCCTCCTCCTCCGGGTGGCCACTTTGGCCTGAGGATTGGTTTGCATTACATGCACTATATAGTACAGCACTTGTACTTTACATTCATGATACAATAATGAGGTATACTATGGACCAGGTTGCACTTATATGAGTACAATTGTACATGTATTTTTGCTTGATGAGTTACTACATATATGTTGGAAATGAATAAGTAGAGATACAATGATATTGTACTGTCCATACCTCCGGTGGGTCCAAGCAAATATTTGAATTCATACATACCCAGACCACAATGGCAGATCACTAGACATATTTGGGGTTTGCTTCAAATCAGTATCAAAATTTCAGTTTCATGAATTGAAAAAATTGAGTGCATGGACTCTCTGTTCCATTTATTTATGAACCTATATTCTTATTATGTATTGGTAAACCCCGTGGTGAGTTGTTAAATAATTGAACTATTGAGAGTTATATTTTATCAAGTTGGACCATGAGGCTTGTATTGCAACTTACATAGTTCGTTGTTAATTATGCAAATGATATGCACTAATCTGTGGGTGATCCCATTGTGCTGAGCTGTTTGTGCCTGCCTGATACATCGCCTTGTACATGTTGTATGGGGACGCACTGGGGGGCGGGGGGGTTGTTCTCAATTTGAGATATACCTTTAATGGGTTTCTAGGTACACCACCATTATGATTATGAGGCAGTGTTCATTCTATAGGCATGCCCTTTTTTGTGTTTAGATGAATTGAGTTGTTCAATGATACACACTTGCCCGCTAGGCCAGTTTGAAAACTTGCAATCCTTATATATTTAATAATTGTCAATGCAGATTGATTTTATGTGATCTAAATGTGTCACGAGGGGGAAGGGGGTGGGATTACTGGGTTTACAGGGACCGATCACTGATTTGTGGATTAATATATGGGAAGACTGCTATATCATGATACACGTGTACAGGTGTTGATTACTGCATATGCTGGCACATAGAACTATATAACTTTTGGTATTGATGCAACATTTCAGTATATTGTTCAACTGACAAGGTTGACGTGTAACTGTGAGTTTGACACATTTCTTTGTTGTAGCTGGGGCATCCTCGGGTAGTTTGAGATGATTTTTTTTTTAGATTTGAGATGATGGTTGATGATTAATTCACTTACTTAATTGCAATTTATTTTAAGACCGAATGTGGTAGGTTTCAGAGCTCTTCAACTGTTTTTTGTGCAGGGACACAGGGACTTACATCAGCATTTTGAGGATCAATATGTATCTGTAGACTAGCATGCCACACTGCCAGTAGGATTTGTGTCACACTAAGGCAAAGGTCGAACATTCAGGTTTGAATGGTTGCGCTGTGCATCTGAGCTGGTGTTTTTTGTTTTTTTTGTTTTTTGTTTTTTTTCCCCAACTTACGTACATGGGGGTGCTTTTTCTGCACCGGCCGGACATTATTTTAGGGGTCTACAAGTTGGCTCCAACAGTTACAGTATTTAAACATGTTAAAGTTTTTTGGTCTCCCTTTTCTTGTTTTTTTTTTGTTTTTTTTTTTGTTTTTTTTTTTTTGTTTTTTGTTTTTTGTTTTTGACTGGTTGTTCTTATTTTACATTTGACCGACACACTGCCTAATGCCAGACCTCCCTTGCCTTATGCTTAGCATTATTGTGTTCACCTGTCTCGGTTTGGGGTTAAAGCCTAGCAGGTTTTGTGGGGATTTCAATTTTGTACTAGATATAGATAAGGATAAAAGAGGTGGCAATCCTCACACACATGCAAAAGCCCAGGCAGTGGTAACAGCTTGGATGAAAGACACTGATCTCATAGACATATGGAGAATACAAAATCCTGATAAATTCAGATTCACCTGGTACACAAATAATCCGAATGCTATTTTTGTAGACTGGATTTCTTTTTGGTGTCCTTTAGCTTATCCTCGTGTATAAAAAACACAGATATTAGGCCAGGATTCAGAACGGATCATTCTATGATTACTCTGAAATTGTCAACTGAAAATACAGAGAGGGGCAAGGGTTTTTGGAAACGAAACTGTTCATTTTTGACTGACAAGGAATACATTGATTTGATAAAACAGAATATAACAGAAACAGCGCAGTTGAACACTGAAGCAAATACCACACTTTTGTGGGATACAGTAAAAGCTTTAGTAAGAGGTGAAACAACTAAATATGCATCTAAAAAAACAGAAAAAGGAGGAGAGAATCAACAGGATTAAAAAATATGAGGACAAATTGCAGAATTTGGAAGAGTTGCAGCAAAATGATGCTGACCCTGATAAGTTCAAGGATGAAATTCAGTTAACGTAAGATAATTTAGAAAAAGAGATAGAGTATAAAACTAAAGGGGCACTAATCAGATGTAAAGTGCAATGGTACGAGGAAGGAGAAAAACCAACTAAATATTTCTTGAACCTTGAAAAGCGTAATTATAAAAACAAAGTTATAGGACAGTTAAGGTTAGCAAATGGGATGGTAACTATGGATAGAAAAACAAATTTTGAATGAACAAGCAAGGTTTTATAAAAAAAATTATATTCAGCACAGGCAACAGAAGATGCAGTATTAGAAGAGGTGATATCTGATATAGAAAGAGTAAGTAAATTGTCAGAGAATCAGAAAGCTGTATGTGAGGGTCCCATAACAGAGCAAGAAATTTGTAACATTATTAAGACTTTTAAAAATAACAAAAGTCCAGGAACAGATGGGCTTCCAATAGAATTTTATAAAAATTTTGGGAATGAAGTGAAGGATTTGTTGGTTAAGGCTATAAATTATGCAGATGAAAGTGGATCCCTGCCAATTTCTCAGCGCCAAGGCATTATTACTCTTTAACCTAGAAACGATAGGGATCCACTTTCACTGAAAAACTGGAGACCGATATCTTTGCCTAACACAGACTATAAAATTATAACAAAATGTTTGGCTCAGAGAATGAGGAAAGTTTTACTTGATAACATTGAAAGTGACCAGACAGGTTTTTTACAAAACCGATGCATAGGTGAAAATATAATGCGCATGCTGGATATATTGGAACACACAGAGAGTGAAGACATCCCTGCTTTGGCAATGTTTATTGATTTTGAAAAAGCATTTGATAGGTTAGATTGGAAATTTGTACAAAAAACACTAGAATTCTTTAATTTTGCCCCTCAATTCCGGCATTAGATAGATGCAATCTATAATAATGCTAGCAGCCAAGTTCTAAATAACGGGTGGGCCACAACTCCATTTAGTTTGTCCCGCGGAGTGCGTCAAGGTTGTCCACTGTCACCGTATTTGTTTTTGATTGGAGCAGAAATTCTGGGAATTATTATGAGACGAAATAATAATATTGAAGGTATTCAGATGGAAGATAAAGAATATAAAATAAGCCAATATGATGACGGTACATGCCTTACTATTAAGTCTAGACAACATAGTCTACAAGAAGTTCTTAATGTATTTGAAAAATTTGAAAAATTCTTTGGCCTTAAAGTTAATTATGACAAGACTGAAATAATGCCAAAAGGCAGCTTGAAAGACTCGCATTTTAAGCTAAATACACATAAAGACATTATATGGATAGATGGACCAGTTAAGTTGTTAGGAATAATGATAAGCGCAGGTACAAATAAACTGGCAAATTTGAATTATAACCCACTGCTACAAACGATTAAGAATCAGTTAAACATGTGGTCACAACGTACTTTTTCCTGATATGGGAAAATTACAGTGTTGATAACATTTGCCTTATCCCAATTAATTTATGTTATGACAGTTGTCCCAAGCCCAACGTCTAATAGTATACAGGATAATTTCTTCGAAAAAGTAGAAACACTTTTATATACCTTTCTGTGGGGAGGACCCCACAGAGAGAAAATAAATCGTATAACTATTATAGGTTTTTATGAAGAAGGTGGTCTGAAAATGCTTCACATCAGTTCACAAAACCAGGCTCTAAAACTAAGTTGGGTTAAAAGATTACTTTGCCAAGATACTGTAGGAAAATGGAAAAAAATTATTTCACACGAAATGCCACGTTTCAGAGATATATGGAAATGTAATATTCATTTTAAAGACGTGGATGTATTCAAAAATGTGAAGAGACTGTTTTGGAAAGAAGTTTTTAAAATCTGGTGTATGGTCAATTATTTTAAGCCCAAAAATCAAAAGGAGGTTGCTCATCAATATTTGTGGTACAATTCATGGATTCGAATTGATAGTAAAATAGTTTTCTATGCAAACTGGAGTAGAGAAGGCACAGAATGGTGAGAGATCTAATTGATGCTAATGGTAATTTTTATGACTTATGCTGCCTTCTGTGTGAAATATCCTAATTTACTAACCAATATTTGTACTTATCAAGGTTTACTTGCAGCGATACCTAGACAATGGAAAATGATACTACATGAATTGGATGCTGAAAATGTTGAACCATATGTATATTTAGTGGAAAAAATGATGAAGGTTGAAAAAGCATCAAGATTTTTCTATTCGCTACTCATTGAAAAGATTTTTATACCACCAACAAATGTACGTAATAAGTGGAATGCAGACTTAAACAATATAATTGATGAAGAGTACTGGGAAAGCTGCTTTACACTAATATATAAATGTACAATTTCTGCTACATTGAGAGCCTTTCAATACAGATTCCTGCATAGAATTATATATACAAATTCAAAACTATTTAATTGTGGTATCAAAGAGAGTGCTATTTGTTTTTTATGTAATGAAGAAGAGGAAACGTTTATCCATTATTTTTATGAATGCGAAGTCACACAGCGATTTTGGCGGGAGATTCTAAACTGGGTTAAAGAGCAGATGAAAAGTAACATTACCTTTTCCAAATCTGAAATTTTATTGGGAATCCAGACAGACGGAATGATTTTTTGGTCAATTATCTCTTTAATTGATAAATACTATTTTTTCCTCTGTCATGATGAAGAATGGCCAAATGTGGAAAATTTTAAAAATAAAGTGAATGAAATTAGACTGATAGAATGTAATGTAGCAGTGAATTGTGACAAACTGAAAAAAACATAATTCAAAATGGAAATTTCTATCTCAGTAACATATTAGTAAACAACAATGGATACTTAACTGAATCTGGGATACTATGTATACAGACTGTATGAGAGGTTCAACAAACTGTAACACTGTATTTGAAAATGTGACTTATTATATATGAATTTTTAAGTTTGTAATACTGAGTAGTTATTCCATTGCCTGTAAATGCTTGATGTTATGTATACCACTCCTATGTAACTTGTTATAGAATAAAAAAACATTAAACAAAAGTCACAAATGCAAGGCTAACAACTCGGACAAACAGTGTAAACTGAGCTTGGAATCCAAAATCGGAATTTTAAGCAATGTACGAAATAATAATTTTCGTGGTATGTTTCAGTTCCAGACGGTCAATGAATTACACATAAGGTGAACTTTAAAATATACTAGGAACACTGAAATATGAAGCGTTTTTTTTTCTGCTTAAATAGTATTTTGTATCTGAAAAAGTTCTTTTTTGTTCAAATGCAAATGAAGTGCAAAGTTTCTCCTTATTCTATTGTGAAATTGGATACTTAATATTCATATGCCTGTACTATTGACATATGAAATTATATGTTCTTGCTATATTATTTCAAATCAATACTGTCAATTACACATGACAGGCAGAGTTGAATGCTGAAATTCAGTAGGAACATTAAACTATGAAAAATACTATATTTTACAGGCTTAACTGTGCATTTTGAAGCTGAAAAGGTTCTTTTTTGTTTATTCGTAAACAAAATGCAAAGTTACTCCTCACTTCATTGTTGAATTGGACACTTAACATCTATGTGTCTATACTATTGACATATGAAATAAATGTTCTCTTACTCTATTATTACTATTCCATTCTGTAAAATACACATGACAGGTAAAGTTGAATTTTGAAATACACTAGGAACATTGAAATACGAAATAATACATTGTTACCTGCTTAACTGTGCATTTCAAAGTAAAAAGTTCATTTTTGTTTGTATATAAAAGAAATGCGAAGGTTTTCTTCATAACAGAGTGCTCTTGGACATTTGACAATCATGAACATTCTTGTTTGCAAAAACATTAACAACCATATTTTGTTACATTTACATTTCTGGAAAAAATTAACAACCATATTTTTCACACTTACATTTCTGGAAATAAATCGGAATTTGTGTATTCAATAATATGTTATATTCATTTCTAATATAATTTAGATATTGACATGTGTTAACCGAAAATGTATGCATGTGAGAGCATGCAATCACAATAAAATGAAAAATTAAACCACGTTGTGTTTTTGCGGTTCATGAATTGATCTATAAACTTGTATATGCATAGATTTGTCAAACCAAATGTTTGTGGATGCACGGCTCTAATTGATTGTGAGGATTCACTGCTTTCTGACAAGCTGGTTTTGTGTGTGTGTGTCTGTGTGTGGTTTTTTTTGTTTGTTTGTTTGTTTGTTTGTTGTGCTCTATTGTAAGAAAGAAAGATCACAAGTTATTTGTCGGTGAAAAATTATAGAGAAAACTTTCAAATAGCTGCATCATTTTCAACGTGTCCATGTATGTGCAAGGCTTACCAGAATAATATGTGTGTTTATGGCCCACTTTCACAAAATATCAGGTTAGGTCGGTATGATAAACATTTTGACTTTATCGTCACAGTCAACAGTATAGAGAAACCTTTTCACCCACGAACATTATTATTTGTCAAACTGTTCAAGTACTTATTAATTGGAGTGCTCAAATATTGTTAACATGGACTAGACAAAAAAATAAAAACTTTAACAGTTGGTTTAACAAGAAACGCAAACATATTCCTTCTAGACCCGAGGCCTAAGAAAAAGGGTCTTAGTTTCCTGTTACCCTGCCTACCCCAACATTTTGTCCCTACTGCAACTAAGGAATTTATTGATGTTGACATGAAGCATATAGCACAACATAAATGTAGAGCATTCCCAAGTTAGTAATGATAATTTGGGGTCCGAATAGCAAGAAAAGAAATATTTGGTACTCAAATGGTAAAACTGACCCACAAATAAAACACTTTACGGTGAAGGTTACATAACGCAAACATTCTTTTATGATAAGCTTCACCTTTTTGTACTGGACTTGAATCACACATGAAAATGTAAAAGCATATGAGTGGTCAATTAGAAAAATAAGTGAAATTCCCCAAATTTGGAAAACTTCCTTGTTCTCTTGGCTGGGTCGAGCTCTTCATTGCCACTATCGAATGCGTCCACTTTGTAGTCCCTCTGCTCCCCATGAAGGGCATCCAAACCCATAGTATCGTCATCCCATGGCAGATAATCGTCTTTTGATATCTTGAAAGCAAACTCTAGAAAGTGTCAATTGATAACTTATCATATATTTTTGGAAACAAGGATACACATCCAACCCGGCAACCGCATCAACCATAAAAAAAAAAAAAAAAAAAAAACGGAAAACAGCTGTACCCACAATGGGCATGCACGCCGGCACTCTTTGTTGGTGGAGAGGAGAAAACTCCCGCATCAGTGCAATTATACAAATGGTCAGGGCTATGCACAACAGGGCAATTAGTATGATAAGTTAGCTGATAAGGCGGACCTGCAGCAGTGACCACCTGAAAACCAGCCTTGAGAGACGCATCCCTCTCAGTTGTCTTGGTCTCAGGCAGACTCTAGTTCCTGCAAGTTTTTTCTCTTGTCAAGCTGATGCAATCCATCCCATAAGTTACGGAACAGATGCCCACACTTTGCCATAGGTAACTTATGGCCTCATTGGAGAGACCGGGCTAGCTCCAGCCAACTTTGTGGAACCTGAAAATTGCACGCCTGGCTGCACTAATTATATTTAAGACATGACCTGTAGTTATTATTTTATGATGCGCAATAAGTAGCACCCAGAAGGGTAAACTCTGGTGCAGTACCAATAAATTACTGGGCTCTTCCAGATACCACTAGGGCTGTGTTAAAGGGATTTATACCACCAGCGAGGGGTTTGTGCCTGGACCCTGACCGGGCCATCAGCACAACGCTGGAGCCCAAGGCAAGGGTGTTGTTCTGGTGGCCGCGTCAGGTTCCAGGCACAAACCCCGAGTTAAAGGTTTTAATCACTTTCCTATCATGATGAACTGCTTAAAGGCATTAAAAATAACACTTGCACAACAAACATCAACATCATGTCCAGGCCCTTCAGTCTGAACATTAAAATTACTGCCATTTAGTGGGTTTTTTTTAAATAATTGCCTCAGATAACAAGGACGACAAGCATGGCTACAATACGTCTAACACCTGCAGGATTGTGGCAATTTCACATACGGCAAGTAAACTTTAAGGATGTACTTTGCCACTGAAGCACGTTATTATGAGCAGAGAACATGGGGACTATCTACAGAGAGCACTGGAAAATTTTATGGTGAACGAAAGTGAAAGGAGAACATGACTGTAATGTGACTTTTGAACACGATTTACAAGGTGAAGTCTATGGAATTATTGACCCTTTCACACAGATGGCGCAACAAGCATGTTAACATGGAGGTGGAACTGCTTTCCTCCCCAAGCAGTTCGCCCATTGTTGGACTTTGCTGTAAATTGTCCAGCAATATTGTTCAATTCTTTGTTGCTTGGACGAGCAAATCATTCCGTGTGTATGGATGGAGGGGCAGAAGGATTCTTAGAAGCAGTTTGACTTGTCATGTCAGCCATGCCTGACCCCTCGTCCATAGAATCGCCATCGGCATCGAGTAGGCCTAGTAGCAAGAGCGCTTCACCATGGAATGTCCTTTTGTAGAGTTTGTGTATATGGCCCCTAGTACTGTTACCAGTGTCAAGGTTCATTACTTGGTAGGAGTCGATTCCCAATTCATTGATTATGGAAACAATAATCACTCCCCTTAAAATGCACAATTTCACCAACTTCATGCTGGAGAGGACCCATGAGAAACCTTTCCGTAGCCATGTTGACAGATACTGCAACAGAGCCCCAAAATATGCACAACCCTTGGCAAAATTTATAAATGTATGCTTATTTTTTATAACTTTCACATGAATAAAGCTAAGTCTAAAAAATAAAATCTGTCCTTACTCTCTATTTGAACAAATAGTCTGGGAGGTCGTTGTACTGGTATTTTTCTATCGTGATGAACCGCCTAAATGTCTGTAAAATCTAGCAATACTGTGTATCTATTGGATGGTCCTTGGTTATGGGGTAACATCATGACAGAAATAGAACTGAGCATAACTAATATGCAACGTTTTGGGTTTCCGAGTATCAAAAGCAAATCTCCAGGTATCAGCATAAGATGTGCATATGTTAATGAGTCTTTGTACGGGTGACACTAGAACACAGAAGCGTGATATCATCTGCACAGGGTACCCATTCACTCCTGTCTTACCAACCTTTAAACCACAACCAGAGTCATTTAACTGAATTTAGAAATCATTCACAAAAACATTAAAAACGTGGGAGAAAGCACACTTCCTTGACGGAGTACTCCTTGTTACATTCAAAACATGGCTGTACTTTTAATTCCATTTAACCATTGCATTTCAAACGTTATGCCATTTACAGAGAAATACGCAATGTTGTAAAAGAATTACATCAATTAATTAGAGGAAAAAGCCGGCCTGCCAGATTTTGTCGAAGCAACCTTCTGCATCTTAGCTTGCCACAAAACGTCCGACTTATTACATCTGAAATGTATGATAAAATTGTGTAGCAATGCACATCCAAAAAAAGGGCTTTGTATTTTCCCGGAATCAAAATGTAGTATGCATAGCTTGTCGGGCAGCACCATAAGTGGTTCGACAAGTGCTGAGTAACGCATACTGAGAGTTATAGGACGGTAACCATCAGTGTTATCTGAGTCCAGGCCGGGCTTTTTAAGAATTGGAACAATAATACCAAGGTTAAAATCATAAGGAACAATGTTATGTGTCAGAATGCAGGGGAATAGTGCAACTAAGTGTTTCCGCAGTATTAGGGGGTGCTGCCCCTTTAGGTCTTCCAGGGTTATGCTGTTACACCATTCGAAAATGTTTCCCTCTAATAATTTCATCACTTTATTGTTTTTTTTTTGGTTACAGTGCTGTCTTTACACTTGGGATACTTTCTACCTAATAATTATCAACTTTATTTGGTGTACATTCCTGTGCTTCCATAAAGGGAGAGGCAGGGTAATCGCGCATATTTTTTTTTTTTTTGTCTTGTTCTAGTTTTTTGTTTGTTTGTTTGTTTGTTTGTTTGTTTGTTTGTTTGTTTTCTTTTTTGTTTTTGTTTTTTTTTTTGTTTGTTTTGTTTTTGTTTTTGTTCTATTTTTGACCGATTCATCAAACTTGTAATTCCAGTTACATTAAGGGAGGGTTTAGCGGTTTTGAGGACTTTTTAACATGTTTGGCCCAATATACCTATGCCACAATTTTACAGAGGAATGTGTGCAATATGGACAACAGTACTTCCCTATGTATATTGGTTAGACAGTGACAGGTTAGCTTATGGAGAGTATAGAGTTGGGACTGTGGAACTGGGTAATGACTAAAAGGAGGCGTTTCTGGACAAAAAGACACAAATACAATGAAGTGGCAGTTACAGACCACAGTGCTAATCCTGAATATTAAGAAAAATCGAGACGACACAGCCATCTCAATACAGCATGGATATGGTGGTAAAGCCGTACTGCATAGGGCCATGGAAAAATTTGCGCACTGTCATATCAGCAGAGTTGTTAGATCTAGTCTCAATGTTTTTATCCTGAAAAAGACCAAAAATGCCCTATGTGTATCTACGATGCACTTGAAGAGTTAGATATGTAAAGCAAAAAGCTTAAATGGAAAACTTTCGTTTCAACATTTTCCACATTAATCTTGAACTTTGTTTCTGTTGGTAATTTTGTTGAACTTTATGGATCCTTTATGGATTTCTTTTCCAAATACCCCCAACCCTTGCAAGACAGCAGGGAAGAATACTGCAGCATGACGTGTGTATTTAATGGTTATATGCCCATTAAAGCTATTGTTCTACGATACTCGCATGTGGACTTACATTGAGTTTGCCTGTTATCAGACATCAATATGGTCCAAGATTTTTCATGTAGAATATAAACACCAATCAAACCTTTTAAGGTACCATAGGATACAGACTGTTTACACAGTCTCTGTGCTGCAGATTTAGAGATAAAATGACCAAAGATACTGTGTATGTGAAAGGTTAAAAGGGTTTCCATTAGTTTTCAACTTCCTGGATTACAAAGTCCTGATTTGTAAGAACTTTTCGCTTTTTTCGCTTTCGAAGCCGGTTCATTTAATTTTCATAACATTCCAAATTCCATGATAACTCTCCATAACGATTTTTTTGTAAGGTAATTCTTTATTACGAGGTTAGTGAGGCCCGTTGAGTGAAGCTTTCCTGGAAAATGCTACATTGACCAGAAGACGTTTTGCGGAACAAGAAATACAACCCGTGTTCGCTGCACTGTTGGTAAGTCTCTGTATCTCCTTCATTCAGTTCGACGCAGAAATGATAGTATATTCAAAGGTAACAATAACATTAGATTGCTTTTCCCTTCTCTGGCATGTGTCTTGAAGACCAGTCATATGTGCATTCTTTCATTGGAAGGGAGTTTGACTTCTTCTTTTTTTTTTTATAATACATCACTTCCTTGCACGAGTGATGTTGACCCTCTTAATGGTAGAGTACACTCAATGTGTTTACATAAACGTCGACAAAGGTTTTAGTGTAACAGTTGCAAAACTCTAATCGTATGCTTCAGTATGCTGCATAACTACTGTTTCTTTACGCTATCTGGTGACGTCACTTTCAAATTGTCTGGTGATCCAACTTTGTAGCATATCATCAATATTGGGCTAGCATTCCGCAAAGGAGGATCCCAAAACTGATACCATGCATACAGCAGTGATGGCGCTTGTGTACCTATAGTGATTGTGGCTATACCGCACATTGAAGTCGGCTGTTACAGGTATGCAATCTTTGCACACAGACCTCTGTTCATGGTTTTTCTTTCTTTCATTGGAACATGACAGCTCTGATATGATTAATATTATTGCAGAGTCTCTGCACGATGTTTCTCAATGAAATATGAACCATTGTTTAAGAGGTGTCACCTTAGATGCTTTATTAATGGCACATATATTAGTTTGGGAGAGGGGGGTTCTTTCTTGTAGTTACATATTGGTAACACTATTCTTTTCAGACGTGCAGCGTTTGGGCATTGCTTTCAAACTCCACTTTACTTACCCATGCTAAAATGAACTTCAATACATAATCAAGTAAACCTCAACAGCATTATGTTCATTTTTTTTTTTGAGAGGTCGGCCTGGGTTGGGGGTTAAAACTATACATGTGTCATGTGTAGCAAATATATGGTCCTGGGTTAGCTGAACATAACTCCCACGGTTCTCTTACAAAAGTTTGCTGTTTTCGCATTTTAAAAAAGAACATCATTGATAATGTTGGATATACTTTTTTAGTGTGGCTGTCTTTCTGAAAAAGGGGAAACAACCCCCATTTAAACATGTTTCAAGAAATGCCCAACAAAAATATGTGTATGGTTCCAGTAACCCGACTGATAATACTGCAAAGGCCCAACACTAAATAAATTTAATAAAAGAAAAAAAATAGTTTCAAGCCACTCTTCCCAAATAAAAATTGATCGACACTGGCTGAAAGATTTTATCGAGAACATGGTTCGTTGATATGTTTTTTAAAACATGACTTACTATCCTAACTTTATCTGCCACTTGGTTGTGCCTGAGGCAGTAATCATCGTTAGTTACAAATCCAAATGCGTCATGATACCATGAGCCGGCATATCATACACGTTGGTGAGTGCTATTTTGAACATGGCGCAATGCATTGCAAGATAGTCACACAAAAGGACATTTGATTTGGATATGAAAGTGAAACGTGGCCAAAGCATATATATTATAATTATTGATGCTCTGAAATATTTCAAAATGTATACTTTTGACCATATATATATATATATATATATATTACACACACCATGCCTCACACAAGATTGTGTCAATACTATCCTCATTTACAAACCATTGGATGCGGAATGCACAATTTTCAAAATGGCAGTCAAGTCCGTGGGTTGGTCCCAGTTGAAAATGTTGAAGAGGCAGTATCCAAAATATATGTGCGAGAAAGTTTAAGGGAAGGTTAATTAGTAGAATGAATGTAATGTAGAATAGATGATGGGACTTCCCCAGTGTGAGTGTTAGCTAAAAATGTAAATACAATGCCTTGTGGTCACCAGTTGTTGTCGCCCATGGGCGGCAGAATATTGTATAAGACACTGTTGTCTCCCCCCCCCCCCCCCGCCGAACTAAGCAGCACTGGACACAGGACCGATAACCCCCACTAAGTCCAAGTTGCAGCTCAGTTGAAAGGGTTGTCCCGATATTGAATACAGGTCCAAAAGTACCGGTGGGTTTTTATAATGATTGGTAATAATTGGTGACTATGTTTTGTGTTTTTGTGCTTAATTTGAAAAAAATGATGATTTTCCAATGATAATGTCGTTTTCAGAGTAACATGTGGAGATGCCTATAAGAGCTCTTCTTTAATTCTGAAAAATGCCTACGAAAGTTAATCTTGGAAGGCATAACCTGATACATGCATGAAAATGACAAGGAGAAACAATTTGCGCTCACAACTTGGTTTAATCACAAGCCCACTAATGAACTATGATGCGGGCCTAAAGTTGGTGACTAAGAGGCATAGATTTCATTTAGTTGAGTGAAATACATTGGAAGCTGAAAGTAACGCTCGGCTCTTAAGTGATCTGAACCCAAGCATTATTTGGCGGACTATTAATGTGAAGAGGAAATTATCACAGAAGACCAAAGAGAATTGAGATTTTATGTGGAATGAATGTGACAACAGCACCCACACTCAAACCTGTTCCATTCTGGGTCTGACTGTATATGATAAAGTGATCACAAAAAAATTATAAGTCCCATTATAAGTTAGATGTTTCTTGAACATACAACTGCAGGAATGGTACAATAGTTTTAAACTGCAGCATATAAATAGCATAGATAGTCACTCCCCAAAATAATTACACAGGTTATTCACTGAAAAATTATACATTAATTCAGTCCAGAAATCAAGACCTGCGCAAATTATAACTTTTTAGACCGCAATTGTAGAAATGTGTGCCTGTGCGTAGGTATGACATCATAAGTATTACAAAAGGTATTTGCCAGGACTTCTCTGCATAAGAAAAGGAAAAACCGATCCTCAGAGTTCACATTAAGAAAGTAATCCAAATGGAGTAGAAGAGACACTACAACCCTCATAAGTCACACTTCGTAACAAAGTTCGGTTTGTACAAATATTGTTCAGACGATGTGAGAAACGTTCCAGCAAAGACGACGAAAACAAGTTTAAGTAAAGGTTGCACAGTGAGCCTTTGACATTCTTGTTTCTGTACTATTTGAATCCTCACTCAAAGACTAATAAAACCGAAAAAATGGCGAACTCAGAAGCAAGTGGAATAGACGTCAGAATATACACATAAAATATAATCTGTATTTAATTTTCGTACAAAATTAATAAATTTGTCCAAACCCAAAAATTAAATACAAAACTCCTATCTGTAATGATTGACAAATGAAGAGCATTACATAAGGGATACTGGAAGACAGATTGCAAGAACGTTCAAAGTCTTTTAGAATATAAAACGAGAAACGTGTGATCTAATAATCTAAAGAACCAAAGATGTCGATTTTGATGACACCACAAGCGAAAAGAGTGAAATGATATACTACTGTTGCAAGGTGAAAAAGGGTGCCCTGATCTCCCACATAATACTGTTTTAATGAATGCTACCACAGTAACAGTCCTAAACCTGTCCACCAGTGGCGAAGAGCCTGGGACAGATAAGTATTGTTTGCGTTTTAACCAAAAGCGAAGTTAGACCCTGATCACCAATCCCATGAACTCGTTCAGTAGTTCATGGACAATATCGAAAAAAGGACCTATACATATCTATTTATCGTGGATATACTGCTCCAGTGGAGCCATTTTCAACGCTAATCTCATTTTTAATATACAAAACCGTGGAATTTGATTTGCGTACATTAATGTATGTTACAAAATTGTCTACTTTGTTAAAGTAAATTATTGTGACGACCATATATTTACAAAATTTGTTAAAAAATGGGTTGTATGTGAGGTGGAAAATAATTCAAGCATACTACAATCAATATGATTGTAACATCGAAATAGTGAGCAAACAGATGTAGACCATAGGAAGGAAAACAGTTTCAAAACAAGGACTTGTAGGTTTTGTGTATACATAAATGCGTCTGCTGATGCGTTTGTTGGCAACAGTATAAAGACAAGACATGTTACCAGTTCCCTGACTAGGGTATATCCATCACTAGATAGAAGCAAGGTTATGCATATACCCAAAAGCCATCCAATATTGATTACATATACCACACATATCCGCAATATCATATGAAAACTACCGGTAGATCGACCAGCCCTTTGTCGGCTTGTATATATGGCCACTATTATGCCAACTTAACAAACCGTATGTACACAAATAAACGCACAAGTAAGCAACGCAAAAATCAATGTTCAATGCGTACCACTTGAAAGAATTTACATTGAAGTCAATAAAAAGCACAGCCCATCTTTGATTTGTATTGGGCGGCTGGACAGAGGTAGCTCAGGCAGAGATAGTGAAGCTAAAGATATCTGTACTGCACAAACAGTGACTAGTAGGATGGAAAGCATTCGATGATTCATCTGACTGACTTTAAAAATCAACACAAGAAAAACAAACCTATACATGGTCATCAGCAAAAGTATTGTCACTTTCATTGTGGAAACCACATAGGAAATACCGATAGAGATTTTACAAAGTGTACTTCCCAACCACGTTTCCTCAAAGAATATAAAATCTTGATCGTAAGTAAAATCAATTATGAGAATGGTTGTGACGTAGATTCCATACATAAAATTGAAACTGGTCTGGCTTATTTTTAGTACATTTTCACTTTTACTGTATTGTTTCCATTTTTAAATGAACACATTACTTTTGCCTAAAAGACAGATGAATGTCAATGCAACGCTACATATTTTATTCACAACTGGTGTAATTAAACCATTGCAATATGATGTTCTTTCTTCATTGGTATGGTAGTCCACATCTTGAGTGAGTTGGCAGCACATTTTGTAATGATCAGCTTTTAAAGTTTTCAAGGATATCAAAGGCAGCATACTATCTCTGGCAATGAATGAGAGACGATAAGACTTAAATCAAGAAACTGGAGCTCCATTAAATTAAACGAACGATTTTGAGTGTATTTTGTCAATTTTGCTATCAGACAAGTTGAGAAATATCACAGACAGATTACTGGACTTTGGATTGTCAATATTTTGAGCATAAAGGCTATCTATTTCCAGCCACATTAGTCGAGGGAGGTACCCAAATACTGAAAAATCTACGACATACAATGGGTTACAAGAAAAATCTATCCTAACAAGCGTGACCAAACCCACAAACACATTACGCGAGAGGTTCATTATAAAAATTGTATTTAAGGTTAATGTATACCACATGGGTCGAATTGCTGAAGCTTTTCCAAAAAAATTCGTGTTACTATAATTTTGCTAAATCCAGTTTACCGAAAGATGATGAAGATTTGATTAGTGTGATTAGCTTATTACTACTTGGACTCACTACCACGTGCTTGGTAAGATTGGATATTGCGGGCACATCTGTCAATCCACTGTGTTTGCTTAAAATAATTGTGCCTGTGCATTTGCAAGGAAAAGGGCAGGCATGGCTATGACAAAGCTGCTCATCATCTTTTGAGGTACTGCAGTGCACGGATCCATCACATACATCAGCTTGGTGAAGGCAGAGAGGGCTGTGTCTGCAGCGGAAAAGCTAGGGACAAATAATATTTTCACAGATTTGTTCATCAGCGGGGCGAGTATAGTCCCATGCACAATCATAAACTCGGTGCAAAGGAATGCAATAAGCACTAAAGCATTTATACATTCATGGACACTTTGCAATTACACTTTGCTGCACATGTGCTCCGTCAGCACAATTTCTTATTTGTTTTCTCTGATTAAGTTCATAGACACAAACCTTAGACTTTAGGTAGCACGAGCGGGCTCCTCTTTGCGCACAGTCACAATTACGCGATTCATGACGACGCTTCGTTAACCTGGTTTCGTCTGCTGATTTGTGGATTTTAAGAACGAGATTTTGAACATCATTGTAAATGATCTGTCAGCTCCT
This sequence comes from Hermodice carunculata, assembly GCA_964020975.1. Lineage (NCBI taxonomy): Eukaryota > Metazoa > Annelida > Polychaeta > Eunicida > Amphinomidae > Hermodice > Hermodice carunculata. Next base: position 1,151,393 of record CAXHWN010001018.1, on the reverse strand, counting down.
CAGTAAGTGTTGTTGTTTATATATCTGGTCCAAAATATGCAAAGAACAACTTTCATAAACAGGATAACAGCTACCAGCAGCACGATGCTCATACCACCGACTACATGTACAATCTCTAATTACACGATTTATAACAGTAAGACGAATGCAGGGAATCCCCAATTTTTTATGGTTCAAACGGTTTCACAATTGTATTTATCAGTCCCGTCAATGCAATGTCTCAATAATAAAGCGTCCACACATCCGAATTAACAACGGACACCACGTCCTAGAGGAAAGCCTTTTATATTAACTCTTGACGGCCAGACACATAACATGGAATCCAGAGCGGTACACCACGCAAACGTTTGAACACACAAATTGGCCATTCCTGAGACATACAATATAATAATTTTACATAATCAGTACAAAAAAACAAACAAAACACCTAATCTCCAGTATAGGACATTTTAGCGCTGCACTAGCTTTATAGGCGCGTATAGCCTTATATGCCCATGCACCTTTAAATCTACTCCGATATATATCCGTAGATTTACTTTTAATATTCACTTTTCTTTATACTTAGCACATATTTTACACCTATACTAAGTTTACATATATACAAAGGCATTTCTATACATTCTACATCAAGCTAACTTTTACGTGTAATAATACATATATCTTTCACTAGAATTCTATTTAAACATATAACTTGTCATATATTATTACCTTAACATTAAATTATTACAAGGCTCAGCGCTCTGCAAATAAGAAAACATATTCACTTCAGCGTTAAATCCTACTAAAAAGGTAGACCACTTGAGAACACAAATATAATAATGCTCTTTTATAGGTGCTTCCTGGTGAATATAAAGTAAACTAATATTACGAGCCTGAATTCACATGTCTTTATAGCCTATTCAGCGACAGGTGACTTACTATAAATGCACCATGGAATCTACGCATAGACCCAGTATGCATTTTTAGAAAAACGCACATATTTATCTACTAAATATTTCAAACCTAAATAATAAAACGCTCACCGAAACTTTGGCTCTACAAGAATTTAATTTTAATAAATAACAATAAATTGAATTCAGAACAGAGCCCTCGACCACATAGCTCATTCTACAAATGCCCAAGGAAAAAATATATGCTCAACGTGAATCTATCACGCATTTAAATTATTATACCGCCGGGAAAATGACACAATGGTTATCCACATCACAAACATATGTGTCAAGAATGCATTCCTTGTTCTTACATTTAAACTGACCCAGAGAGCAATGTTTTTGTGTTCCTGTTGGATTGCCTCACAGAAGAGAGCAGGGGTTTCGTTTGGATACTGCCCTTTCTTTAACATGCTTAACTTTTGCAAGAGGAGGCATGGCAACTATTTCATCGTACAGTTTGCAGCTTGGTGTAGCTGTCGTAGTCCATATATCATACCAAATATTCCAGTCATACCATACAAGAGTAGACGTGAATTTGGCAACAGTTCTATTTTTATTCACGTAGTCAATTTTCTGTTTTGCGAAACGCTGCATGTATAAAAACTCTAGCAAATGCAAGAGTCCCGAGGCTTTCATGTCTTTTAATAACATACAGCATGACTGTCTTATTTACTCCAAAGACTGGTGCCTGTTCTTGTTCAAAAACAATTTAAACATTTTCGAAATATTCTGCCGAATGATCAAAGCTTCAGAAATTATGTTTACATTCCTGCGTGCACGTGACACAAAGCCTCCCCCGAACGAAAAACAATCACGTGTGTCATTCTGGTGATTGCTTTTGTAGAACCTCAAAGACAAACAACAAGATCCATGTAAATTCCAACCTTTGCGACATTCAAGCATTTCTGCGGAGGCCAAAACGTTCTTTGCCGGCATATTTTTTTTATAAAACTTTGAGATTCTTTTTCAGACATAAATGCCGTATTATGAAATACGGCAGTGCTGTTTATGATGTACCAATTTGAGCTCACCTGATGAGTGAGAAAAGTCGGGACGCGCATTTGTCGTCTGGTTGCAAAGGAGATGCAACTGTTGTACTCTAATCCACAAACGCAAACACTGAGGGGTTACTTAATTCTGTTAAAAAAGCATGTTCGCTTTCTTTTCTTCTTAATCCTGCATGTGGATTAATAAATATCACAAGTGAGTGGTATTCTGTGTGTGGCCGGAAGTGTGTGTAGGTCACCGGATCGCCATTGACCCAAACAATAGTTTGGCTCTAGAAGAAGAATCTCTTTGCCCTCATTGTTGGGTTTGGAATTTATGAATATGAGTCATGTTTTTCTGTACTATTTGATGAATAGTTCTAGAAGAAGAACACAGTATATTTTACAACTTAAAGATAAACCATTTCTTTATTCAAAACCAAAACCAAGTAGTTATCGCAGATAGACATTTTGAATTCATGGTGCCTGGTTACTGCTATTGCACTTCCTCAATCACAGTGTCAAAGTGGGCCAACTTCATCATAAATCCATGCAGACAGCCAATATCATGAGGTTCATGCACTTGCCAATATACAATTAAAAACAAATGGCCAAAAAACAACAGCTCTTTTTGCAGTTTCACTTAACTTAACTAACTTACTATCTGACTAATAAATAACTAGCCAGCTAACCAACCAACCAACCAACTAAATAAATAAATCAATAAAGTGATACGCCTACCAGGTTTCTTTTTATTTGTGGCACAAGTAATACAATTTTGGTTTTGAGTAGTTAAGCCCAAGCATTTTGGAACCCTTTTGTCTGTAATTAATGACAGGTCTCTCTTTTGCTTGTGGCACAAGTAATAAAATTTCGGTTCTGAGTGGTTAAGCCTAAGCATTTTGGAACTCTATAGTCTGTAATTAATGAAGAGTATTTCAAAGGATGAGAGGACCGGTTGAAAACCACAAGTTGCCTTTTACGGGTGACTGCCTGTCTCAAGTCAGGAATGAAATTTGTGTCTTTAAATTGGTATTGGAAGATGAGTGTTGATGCATTGGTAACTCTGGAATCTCTTTGCTCTCATTGTTGGGTTTGGAATTTATGAATATGAGTCATGTTTTTCTGTACTATTTGATGAATCGTTCATTGGCTATGTTGTGCTGTGGGCTGTGTTCTCCGACTCATAGTTGTAATGGAGGTACAGTATGTTTATAATGTTGCAGCTACATAAATATCACAAAAACGATGTAGGCCTACTTTCTTCTTTTGCTGTACGTCAAAGTGAAGTATACGTCTCGTGGATATGCTTTGCACAATCAGTGAAGCTTAATGAGTAAAATGAGTTTAAGATGCGAGGAGAAATAAGACAAATATATCGATGCCGTTCTTCCATGGGCTGGACCATTGTGGCCAGTCGTGGCATCGTAAATCCCTTATAGGAAGGAAACCATGCGGGCTTTACATCCGATGTTACTAAGACCATTAGTGTCAACCTCACTTCACTTTTTATCTGGTCATAACGACATTTCATCTGGTTCGGACGAATTTTATGTGATCATAACGACATTAAAAGTGGTCCGGGGGACTTTTTACCTGGTCATAACGACATTTCATCTGGTTTGGACGACTTTTAATGTGGTCATAACGACATTGTATGTGGTTCGGACGACTTTTTATGCGGTCAAAACGACGTGATATGTGATAAAAACGACTTTTTATGTGGTTCTGACGACATTTTATCTGGTCGTAGCGACATTTTATCAGGTCCGGACGACATTTTATCTGGTCGTAACGACACAGTATGTGGTCATAACGACATTTTATCTGGTTAGGATGACATTTTATCTGGTCATAATGACAATTTATGTGGTCATAACAACGTTTTATCTGGTCATAACAACATTTTATCTGGTTCGGACAGTTTTTTTGGTCATAATGACATTGTATCTGGTTAAGACGACATTTTATATGGTCATAACGACATTTTATGTGGTTCGGACAACTTTGTATGTGGTCATGCCGACATCTTATCTGGTTCGGACGACATTTTATGTGGTCAGAACGACATAATATGTGGTAATAAAGACATTTATGTGGTTCGGACGACTTTTTATTTTTTTTATGACTGCATGTTACCTTTAGCACGAAACCTGTATTTTTGCCATTTCTGTGACTAGTATGTTGCTTTAAAACTGGAGAGATAAAGGGTGTCAGCAAAACGTTTTTTTGACCACAAATTATTTGGTTAACTCGTTCACTGCCAACTGCGACTTAAGTCGAACTACTACATACTGCGGCAAGTACTCTGAATGATAAAAAAACTACTAGACTCAAATTCCTTGTAGAAAGACCTTTCATTCAATTTTATATACCGACATGCTCATATATCCAGAAAAAAATAATAGTCCGGATCAACAGCTTTCCTCGAGACGCTTTGGACGCAGCGCGTAAAAGAGCGTCGAGGAGAAATGTGATTCAGTCCACAATTAAGAAAAAAATAAAAATACAATGCCACTAATTTCAAGTTGAAAAGTTCATTTGCGAATTTCTCATACTTATATAAAGTATATGGGCGTGAAAGAGTCAAAGAGCGTCGAGGAGAAGCTGTGAGTCAGTCCACAATTAAGAAAAAAAAATTTTTTAAATGCCACTTATTTCAAGTGGAAAAGTACAGTTGCGAATTTCTCGTACGTATGTAAAGTATATGCGCGAGAAAGAGTTAAGTCATATTTATTGATCGAAAAATGGGCAAGTGACGACAGGCTTTCACTCATTTCCCACAGCGTCAGGAGTCATTGGGGGCCAGAGGCGTGGTGAATGCGAAGGCCTGCATAATTCACGCATTCAGGTTGTATTTGAGACCTGTCCTACACGTGGCAATTGAGGGCTGCTAATTCTTCTGCAGAACTGTCACTCTTATTAAGCTGAAACTTGGTGGATATATTCCTTGTGGAAGGGCCTAGGTTCACTAGGTGGCACTACTGTGGGTTCCTGATTTTTTTACGATTTTTTTTTTCAATTCGGGTACTTATCGGTCAATGCACCTTTCCTATTGATTACTTTGTATGTCATTAGGCATTCGACTTCTTCTCCAAAACCGTCATCCAGATTGACTTCAAACTTGGTGGCAATGTACCTTGGGTGGGTTTCTACCAGGTTTGTTCACATCTTTTAGAAAAATCTTTTTCTTCATGACTGCTTACCCAATTACTTTGATATCAAACACGAACACTCCACGGGACTCCTAATTCTTACGTTGTTCACCAAGTGATGCTGCATTTTGTTTGCAGTTCTGTTATGAATTTTTGTATGTTTTGGTTACTTATGACGTATACTCCAGAACGTTACTCAGATTAAATTGAAACTTTGTGAACATGTTCTTTGTGAAAGGTTCAATCAAAGATGTTCAGTAAGTAGCACTGCTGAGGAATCCTGATCTTTAACATTTTTTTTTTTTTTCAATTCGGGTACTTATCGGTAAATGCGCCTTCTCGATCACTTACTGTGCAAGTCAATGGGCAATCTAATGCATTCTTAAGGTAATTTACATTTTGGACATATCAGAAGAAATTGTCTGTCAGATTCACTTCAAACTTGGTGGTAAAGTACCTTGGGTAGGGCTCTACCAAGTTTGATCAAATGGTCACGCTACAGTGACTTGGGACTTTTAATGATTTTTTCGAAAATCTTTACAAAAAAGGTTTAATAGGAAAGTTGAACATGGGGATTTCTTGTAATGGTTAAATCCTAAATAAAATTGTTCGAATTTGTGCCGAACTTGGTGGGGATTTAAATTTTATATGTGTCTTCCTATTTTGTGCAAATGGTCATGATCCAGTAATGTTTGGACCTTGACTTCCTTCCCAAGGTCACAAGACAACTGACACGAAATGTACTGCATGTGTACTTGATAACTATAGCTTGAGATCGGCTTTGATTAGGACCTTCATGTTGCGCATGTTAATGTTTCTCTATGGAGGTCACGGTCAGACAGTATATGGGTGACCTTGACCTCGTTTGTGGGGTCACAGTAGAACATACATGAATTTTACTCTTCCGTAAAACTTGAGAATTACTTGATCTGGGACCTTGCTGTCGCGCATGTTAGTGTTCTTCTTTAAAGGACAGACTTACTCAGCAGAGGGGTGACCTTGGTCTTATCCGAAGTTCACAGAGCTCCAAGTGTGATGAATATCTTGGTCAGCTGAGCATGGGCTGTTCACACAGCCCTCTTGTTTCAGTTCATGTTCAACTGATCTCACCAACTTGTTTTAATTTAAATTATACATCAACCACCCAAGAAGCCTGCTGCTCAGCCTTTTGTTTCCCTGCAAACACAGGCAAAACAAAATTACATGAACGCATCACTGCCAAAGTTTACAGAATTAAGTTGACAAAATGATTTAATGTACAATTTCTTACGACATGTTTCTATATTCACGGTATATGTCTTCGTGTAGTCTCGTATGCAAACATACATGCTAAAATACTTTCGTTGGGGAATTAAAATTATACAACAAACCTGAATAATGTGAACTGAAAAGATTGGAAATATAGAGTCTATAAGTAATATATCATAATACATCAAGTGCATTTCTACCAGTTCAAGTCGAATTTTATCTTGAAACAGAATACCAGATACGTTAACGAATTTTTGTTGATTGATCAATGCATTACCGTTGCTGGGTTCCCTCTGCCAAGCACACACTCAAGCTTGTATATGTTTCAGTCCAGCTCATCTCTGACCCGGCAAGGCCTTGAAAAGCCTTCGACAAACCACAGATTTATCAAACCAATCCACTTGTGGCCAAATTGCACGATAACACCAAGTCTGTGTCAATGTGTACACCAGCAGAAGCATTAGAATATATATGGTTTTCTTTGCATGCATCAGTACACCATGCCGTAATATGGTAGTTTTAGGATAAGGAATTGACACATTTATAGCACAAGTCTTTTAAAGTCATTATTAACTTAGATAAGAAACATACGTGGCCTCAATGCAAACAATCTTTGAAAAACCTTTGCTAAGCTAGCATTTGACTTACCGTAAATTGCTTGTCAAAAATAAATTTGTTAATGTGTATGTCAACCTAGCCACTTAGAGGACTTTTTGGAGCTCATATCATTTTGTTTAGTCGGGATGCTGTCACTGAAGCATGGAATGCAACCAACTTACTTCATGTTCATTTGGCCAGCATCGTGAAATGTACTTGATCCTCTCCTTTGGCAAAGCTGGTGTTTTTCATTTTTGCTTATGCACGAAATATATGTGATACAATTTTCCCAATATTTTGTTGTCTGCTTTTGTCACTTTATTATCCAGTAAAATGCCTCTGACCTTGAATGTTATGATCTGTCATATTAATCACCGAATAGTTCAATTATTATTTCTAACCAGGAACCTTTTGTTAACCTTGTAAATTGCTTATTGATGTGCATGCGTCGATGACGGTGTATGTCTGACATACTGTTAGAAATATTGCAATAAGTGTAAAATTTCACTTTTTTATTTATTGCCTGATATCTCTGTCAGAGTATTGAGAATGTTTTTCTGTGTTGAAAGCCTCAGTGACAGTGCTTGAATGTGAATAACATCATGGTGACTGATGTATATGTTTCAGCTGAACTCTTTGACCTGCTAAATGATCAGCTGGCTGCCCACAACGCTGGGTGTGATGTGCACACCTTATTTTTATTATCACTATAATATATATTGGTCATTCTTTAAATGAATATATATATATTGCATTACCAAAAGACCATGTGTGTCTTACTCTGTTTACATTTGACTTTTTATGATGCCCTTACCGGGTCCACAATCAGCGTACCCAGCCGAGCGTGGCGTGTGTCACCTCACTGTCCGAGGTCAGCTGCGAGTTGGATGCTCGTAATTTACTGTTCGAATCATTCGTTTGGTTAAAGAAAGAAAGACATAAAAAATGTTTTTCATTCAATAGTAAGTAGACCTTAGGGTCAAAGCCTCGCCAGGGGTCCTTTTGTGCACGCCTCTCAATCAACCATTCGTCGTAAGTGCATTTCTCTCTCCGTTATCACCACTGACATAAACAGGCACAGGTAACCCGAACATGTCCCACTAAGATTTTGAACAGTTAAGTGGTAACTGCATGTTAAGAGCCAGGGGCGAATTTTTTTGGATCGGCCGGGGTTTGAACCGCGCAACCCTCACACACAAAGCGAGGACCATAACCACTTGGCCATTGCTCTATTTATTGCAGCGGAGAAGTGTTACATGGACACTTCCACTGTGTTGTCCTGCGGGAACATGTTCTCAGCTGCCAGCCAATGTTGGTCAAATGTAAAATTCGCTGCATTATTAATTGGTGAAGATCGAGTAATTTACTCGACCCCTCCCCCTCTTGCCAAACGTGGTCTCTTTTAATTTTTACTGTGGCATGAAGACATGCAATACAATTTCTTTGTTATAATTTATTAACTAGCCGAACGTGGAATACAATGTTCCCAACATTTTTTATAGCTATGGCCACTTTCATTATCATTTAAGTATAGCAATTGAGCACTTTAATTGTGTCAGGCTTAGCCCCCCCCCCCCCACCCGGGGGGGGGGATTTTCTCTTACGGCTTTCCATCGAGTTCTTGTTGTTAATTTCGATATGAGCCGCCTTTTGTGAGATGGTCTAAATTTAAAGATCATGGTATGCTTGACGCATCCATTTGTTTTGTTTGTAATAAAATTTCATGTTGTGTGTTTTAAGTATTTGAATGTTCTGTTACATGTCGGGGCCTAATGTATTGTTTTTCTTGTGAATATTTTTGTGTACTACCTATATTTTTGTATATATATATATATATATATATATATATATATATATATATATATATATATATATATATATATATGTGTGTGTGTGTGTGTGTGTGTGTGTGTGTGTGATTTCCATCCTGGTGGACATTCCAAGTATCATGAACATTGCTTTTTGTATGGTAATTCGTTGTTTGTCGAAATGATTTTTGTATGCCATATGTCTAAATATTGCAGCTCCCATGTAAATATATATTCCTATAATTACTAATTTTTCACGCTGTATGTTCCGGTTATATAATGAAAATTATGTTGTTACAACTAGTGTAATTTCACTTACTTTTTTCATGGAATTATTTGTATATTATAAGTCATTGTGCATTGCTAGCACGGTGCTATATACTTTAAGGGTTTGGAGCTTTCATGGGTGTACAAGATGTATTTTATTTTGAGTATTTCCTGGTTTGTGTTTAGAATGGCGACTTACTACTTATATTACGTTTTGTGTGATAACCGCTTTTGCCTTTTGTGGTTACCACGATTTATGTAGAGTCTATATTTCTGAGAGAGTTTGCACCACTTGAATATGTCGCTGGTGTCATGTTAACATACATTATTTTCGCTTGGCTTACTTTGTATTTGTATTTTCTAGAAAAAAGAGGGCCTTAGTTTCTTTGTTCATTATGGTAACTACCAATTCAAATTTGAATACATATTCCTTGCCAGAGCCTTATTGATACTTTATGCGGCGACGTCCAGACGAACCCTGGTCCCGTGCAGTATATGAGCAAAATTTTACTTTGTCACGTCAATATCCGCAGTCTCTCAAGTATAAATGTAGGTGTATTCACTCAGATCTTGAGCCCGATTTTGACATAATCTCGCTGTCATCAACATTTTCTCATAATTCTTCTGCCGGAGGTTGAGTTCTGTCTGGTTATCACACTATCTTAAGAAGATATCACCTTAACGTTGTTATGGGGGGGGGGGGTATCGCCCTCTGTATTCACAAATCTTTACATCTGTCTCGGCGTAGGGATGTGGAATTGCCCGATCTGGAACTCTTGTGGTCCGTCATTAGGTCGAATAACCATAAAGTTTAACTTGGTGTTGTTTATAAGCCACCTAACTGTCCGGTTTCCTTCTGGGATAAATTTCAGGACAGTCCTGACTAAGCGAAAAGCTCAGGTATTCAAAATATTATTTTGACAGGGGATCTGAACACCCATTTTAATACTCAGTCAGGCTATAGGCTTGATCAGTTTGCAAGTTCTAATATCTTAACCTCACATATAAACGAACCTACACGCATAACTGAACATTCAGCTACTTGCCTAGACCAGATTTTGTAAAATATACCCAGCTATCTTCGTGAAATCCGTGTGCTTTCTCCCATTTCTAACAGTGATCATTTTGTGGTGGGCGCCAACTTGTTGCAAAGAACTACCCTGTTTTTAAAAGGCGTATATGGGACTACAGCAAAGATAATTTTGCTATGTTTAGAGGATTTCTAAGTGATGTGGACTGGAACTCATGCTTTGATTGGGAGGATGTTGATATATGTTGTAATTCTTGGACCACGTTATTTATGGAAACAGCACGACAGTGTAAACCTAACAAAGAAATCAAAGTCATACCATCAGACTTGCCCTGATATAATTCTCAACTTCGTTGTCTCAAGCAAACTGTTAAGAGGACATACATCAGGACTTTGAGGACATACATCAGGCCCAAAGTCTTGGCTTTAAAACTAATGTGTGTTCATCCCTTTGCCAAGTCCGAAATCAGTATCAACAAGAACTAAAACAAGCCGAGGAAGAGTATTATAAAAAGTTGCGAGTTGGCTTGAACTACCCTAATCGGAAAAGTAAAAGTTGGTGGCATACTGTAAAGTATTTTAAATCGGAATCAGTCCACATCTATTCCCTTTCTCTCCTACATGATGATAAACATATTTCTGACAGCTTGTCCAAAGCTGAAATTTTGAACTTTTTCCTGCAACAGTGCAATGTTGAAACCCATCAGCTTCTCTGGCCGTCTATACGGAGCCCCCGACTTCTATTATTGATCGTCTAATTATATCACAAAACTGAAGTCCTTGAATCTTTATTTAGTCTGGACGTAACTAAGGCGCCTGATGGTGTAAGTGTCATGCTTCTGACACAAGCAGCACCTACCATTTCTTCTTCACTTACTGGATTATTTCAACTCTCGCTGGACAATAGGGCATTTCCTTCAGTCTGGAAAAGGGCTAATGTTACACCACTACAAAAGAAGGCCCCGGTGAATCATGCAATAATTATAGACCTGTATCATGTGTTAGCTGTATTGGCAAGGACTTCGAAAGGATAGTTTTTAAACACGTTTTCAACTTTTTTCAGGGACAATTGTGTTGCAAACTCAAAGAGACACATAGATACCCTAATTTTTTCCATTGCGCATTAAGGTCATAAGCCAATTCTAAAGTGGATGTCGAGTCCTTTTAGGCGAGGTATACATATACTGACGGCCATGAATGTACATGCACATAATCATTATTCATGTCAGCGTATATCAGTGAAGTAAGAGGTCAGCATAACACTGGACTGACCTAGTCGTTGTGTCTCTTTTTCCTTTCAGTTTACTCTGCAATACTTGCAACATACATGAGCTGTCCTTTATCCTTAAGCCTCACTAGTTCATCTGTGTGTATCCTACAGCGATACTTACGATGCCTGGATTCAATCTAAAACCTGGTAGCATCAGTCATCGGTGTTTCGTTAGACCTTTTTGCTGGCATTTGATGTGAGATTTTGGACACACCCAGCCACAACAGAGACATGACTTGTAAATTTTTTCTCTCTTCCATAGATGAAAGTGAAATTACCCTCGAAACTCCAGCATTAAGCATATTTTTCCACAAGATCATTAAGAATGAGTGTGAGAATGGAACAAGTACTTGCTTGTGAAGATTCAGGTTTCAGGTTATGCATGGACGCATATAGTCTGGCGTGTTGACACCTAGGTATCTGTCTCATCCTCACCAAGAAATGATCCCGACTCATACTAGCTGCACCTAACGTCATGCAGGACTTTTGCAATCATGGATACGAATTTATAGATTAGCAGTCATCGGTTTATGAATGTTTCAGAAGGACGGACAAGTCATTCTGCTAACTGGCGCCACCATGTTTGCATTTCCAATACAAACATCTCGAGCAGATGTATTACGGAATAAGGCAAATATGATGTTCCTGTCTTGATAGAGCTAATTAATAATGTAGCCGACATTATATAAACATAGTCATGCTACTTCTACTTTAATTAAGTGTAGTAAACCCCACACTTACCCAGAGCGCTTGGGCTTTGAACAGACCCAACTAGGCCTACTTGAGGGAGTAACGAGATTAAATGAAAAACAGTACTTTAATTTTAAGTAAAAACGCAAATGCAGTAAGGTGACAGACAAGAGTCACGCAATTGATTGAATCATACCTGGAAACTGGTCTGATCAACGCTGTTGTGTTTCAGGGGGAAAATAGGCCTACGTATTATAAATTCATTGTATTTTACACCCAATGCAGTCTCTAAGGGGTTGGGAGGAGGGTTTATTGTACTTTTTAGAGGGACTATCCATGTGCAATATTTTCATTTCTTTTAATGAAAATCCTTGCTAAATATATGTTAAAATCAAATAATAAAAACCATGTATTATGTGCTTGAAGCTCAAAAAGGGAGTGGTGTTCAACTATCGATATAAAAAGCCTGCTGTATTTATGTATGAACACAATTTTGTTTTCAATTTTTATACGTTTTAAACCTTTTCCCAAGCCACAAAAGTGAAGTCCGTCACCACAAGACGGATATGTAGCGTTTTGAATTTTATAATTCATGGATTTGTACTCTCTCTCATATTTCGGTGCATGAAGCTACAATATGTGTCTTCTCCCAAAACAAAATTTAGGTCACTATGACCGACATTTTACGCTTCATTGCTTTTGTCACCTTTAATTAGGTGATCTGGTGAGAGGTAAATTAGAAGTCCATGGTTTGGGATCGACCCATCCTTTATTGCCTGCCGTGTCTGTTGTACATAGAAGTCACTCACTCTCGATCTTGTTCTGTTCTCCTCTCCCTTTTCTTTTTCTTATTTGTTATTAAGCCATAAACTTAAGTAGTGATGTGTTTAGTACGTGCCGTGTCAAAGTTCTGTCTACAGTTAGATCAACTAACTCACCCATTCTCCTAATAGTCAATTAAATAAGATAATAGAGTTACTGTACGTCTTCAGCGAAAACAATATGATAAGTTTTGGAACACAGAGTAACCAAGATTTCCTACACATATCTACTGTCTTGTTGGCACATACTAAACCCAAGCCTATTAAAATAATTGTCCATTCTATCACACATTATGAAATATCTACTATATAATTTCTCCTACGCATTGCTATTTTATGCCAATTTTCCGTCGCGCATTTTCAATATGACAATTTTCCGTCGCGCTAATATTGGCGTCCCGCCAATATATAGTCGCACTAGGGATAGATATCGAAACAGAAAAAGAAAAAGGTTGCAAGCAACATAATGAAAAGTACATTTGGAAAAATGTTTACCTTGAACATCACACCAAATATATTGAATATATATAGAGCATTGTGGAATATATAGACAAGCTACAGTTATGTGAGAGAATTGTTAAATAGAGAAGGTAAATGAGCACACAATTAGTAAGTAATAAATATATATATCGACCCATCCTTTATTGCCTGCCGTGTCTGTTGTACATAGAAGTCACTCACTCTCGATCTTGTTCTGTTCTCCACTCCCTTTTCTTTTTCTTATTTGTTATCTCTCTAAGCTTACGGCTCCTTATGAATATCTACCAATGGGGTTCACTATTTTCCCCACGTGACTTATTTCATTGTGTTCTATTTATTGTAAATTTCTCTAAGTTTCCACTAGATGGGACTGTTAAAGATTAATGCTTTTTTGAGCTGTCAAATAAACACAAAGGGTGTGACGTCAAACAATAGAATACCAAATAGCCAAAGGTCCTGTACTCAGGCGAGAGGGTTGTAGAAGCCATAAACTTAAGTAGTGATGTTTTTAGTAAGTTCTGTCTACAGTTAGATCAACTAACTCACCCGTTCTCCTAATAGTCAATTAAATAAGATAAAAGAGTTACTGTACGTCTTCAGCGAAAACAATATGATAAGTTTTGGAACACAGAGTAACCAAGATTTCCTACACATATCTACTGTCTTGTTGGCACATACTAAGCCCAAGCCTGTTAAAATAATTGTCCATTCTATCACACGTTATGAAATAACTACTATATAATTTCTTCTACGCATTGCTATTTTATGCCAATTTTCCGTCGCGCATTTTCGATATGACAATTTTATTGATACCCAGTAAAGAACTTTTCTATAGCGGGACTTTTTTAGTCCAGAATGCTGAGCTCCTATATTCATTATATTTAAATGTGTAGCAACACCGATGCACTTTGTTAGGTATGTAAATAATTTATTACGCATATATATATATATATATATATATATATATATATATATATATATATATATATATATATATATATATATGTATATATTTATGATAATGTAATGGTCACAAAACTAAAATGAGTTAAAATGTATAAGTACTAAGATTTGAGTATATCATTCATTTTCATGCATCAGTGATTCACAATAACCTTTAGCTTAAACAGGAAGTTAGAGAATTAGTAGAATAATGTACCTGCATTTGTACGTGCTGATGCATTGTATCATTGGATCGTGTGAACACCTGGATCTGATTGGGTAAGTGAGGTCGGGTCACTAAGTAAAAGTGTTTAAAGCAAGCGAAAGGAATCTCCCTGGCTGCAAGAAATAGAGGGCCAGAAATGAGATCTTGGTCAGATGCACATAAGTGGCTGGCCCGAGTATACATTGACAACGATTTTGGTAGATGCACATAAAATTTGATGTTCCTGTGGTTCAATGGGTTCCAGATTCAGGCATTTGCGTGTACATTGTAGGCCGTAGTGCTCCATGTTATGTGTGAATTTTAATATTAAATGGCAGGTCTTTAAAAAGCCAAATTATCGTAAGTTGTGAGCTGTAAAAAAGCTCCAATGTAGGTCGGTAACCTGCCAATTTAATTAATATTGGCCTGAGTGTTTACGCACACACAAATTATGTATATTATGTTATATATTGATTTGTGATTTTTCTTGTTGTTGTGTGATGTCACAGTAAATCCTCAAATTAAATACGTCTTGAGTTTGGCAGCTTGTTGACGTAAGAATCTAAATTCATTTTGGCAAGATACATGTAGAAATATATTTTAAAAATAAATTTGTAAGGCTCAAGTTTCAGATATATTTTCCCTTTTCTGATATTGTGCTTTGAATTTAAGTTGAAGCCCAAAGTGAGCGGTGGTAGGTCAAGCGGGGCTCCTACAGAGATAAACAGACAACCCAGCCCGATTTCAGTCAATACATATGGTCAACCTATGTTCACACTCAGACTCAGAATTAGTTTATGTCACATCACAGTGTACATGGGTTTTTTCATGAATAAGATGAAATGACAATTAGGACAAACATGTGGCAATCTAGACAATGTCAGAAGACAATTCATTGAGGCAGAAAAGAGTGCCACTATCTTGGATGCCACCTGATGATTATAGAGGGTACATTACATTCTGCAGGTTAGAACAAATGAGTAGCATGAAACTGCTTACACAATGAGACATCATGTAGTAACCCGGGAAAATTAAAGAAAATATACAATAAGTAACATTATATCCATGGCAGCACCGCTTAAGCATCAGGTTCACAAGTATAATCATCATTCGAGAATCGAGTTTACAAACATAGCACTTTGGGATTGAACATTTTAATTTACACTGCAAAATGTGCCAGTTTTTCACATAGTCGGAGCAACCTTTATAACAATGACAACTTTGCGTCTTAATTTTGTTTCAAATACATACATTTGTTTTATAACATAATTTCTTCCAATACGATTTTCTGTAAATTTCCGATCAACTCAATTTGGACACTGGAGATTTTTTTTTTTTTGAGGGGGGGGGGGGGGAGTGCATCATTCTGGTAAACTTCGGATGTAGCCTGAGTTCTATAGTTTGGGAATAAAAAGGAAGAGATTTGTTCTGGTGTTTGAAAGAGAATTGAAAGACACGACATTTAAATATATTTTCTATTTTCCTTCCCATTAGATCCGCTCATTGTATAACATGTTGAAATCATGTCATGGTCTGCCTTCTATCTATTCTAAAATCGCTGGCTGAATAGGGTCAAAATTGCAAAGGAAGAATTCTGGGTGCCCTAAGACCCGAATTTGTTCAACAGGAGGCACCCATTTTTTTATTTGTCAATTTTATTGATGTGTACGTATGTGCTTACACATAAACACGCAATCTGATTTTCTTTTCCCCGACCCACCTGCTATATTCTTTCCAATAATGTTGGGACCAATTGATTTTTCATGTGGTGTTGAGTGCACTGTTTATAATGATCACACAGAGAACGCTTTACTATGACTGGCATCAATTAACAAATCACCATATCTTAACAGTTAAAAGAAAAATATCATTTTACTTCCATGCATTTTGACTTCGATACGATTTGAATGTGCGAGGCAAATTAACACATAATGTTTTTTGTGACGCATCCATGTTTATTTCACATAGCCATTCTTGCTCATTTTGTGGGTTACTTGATATGTGCACACCGTTCGTTTGCACGACTTGTATGCTGGAAACATATACACTTGCTTGCTTTTATTCAATGTCTACTCATTGTCTATCGGGAACATAGATCGATGCCCCATTTAAAACGATGCAGTTCTTGTACCAGCTTAGATAGAGACTATTCCAATAAAGTAACTACACAACTTTTTGCATATTCCACTGAAGCGAATTTATAAATAAAGGTATATTGAACTTTCTTTCCTGGCTTAACTAGTTTTATAGCTCCCAAAAATACGATGGCAATCTGGTAACAAGCAAAAATGAAAAACAACAAAACAAAACAAAAACAAAAACAAACAAAACAAAAAACAAACAAACAAAAACAAAAAAACAAAAAACTTGTGTGAATATATCTTACCTGTTTCTGTTCCCTTTAACTCATTTAAGCATAATTACCTAAGACCCCTGTTTCCTTGTTTACTCGAATCGAAAAAGAAACTATAAATATAGATTTCTTTTGTGTAATTTACCTCCAGATAAGTGCTATATATTTAATAAAGTACAGTAACAGTGACCTACAGTTGAGCGCCAAGCTTAAATTGATTGAGCAATCAAACAACCAGGTAAAAGTTTCGTCAGAATTTCGATCTAGAAGCACAGCTTTTATATTCAGATGCCAAGTAAACATTCCATTGTTTTTTGTATTTTTTTTTTTCTTTTTTTGGTTATGAAATAGAATTTTTTTTGTTATGAAATAGAAGCTGAAGTTTGCATGTAAACGAAGAAGCGTGTTAGGATCCTTTATTGAAGCCATTAGACAGTTTTCCTCATGCACCTTTCTTTCCGGCAGTTAAAAGTGTACAGTTAAGCCAAACAATAATATCGTTATAACTGAGCATCAGGGCTTTAAAGGTACCTAAAGATTCCTTGGCAGGTAACTTTTTCCGCTTACTGTAGTGTCAGATTGTTTATTTCATTACTTGTAGTCAGGTATGCATGTATCCATGTATGTTTAACTTTTGTCGTCACTCTCTTTGAAGAATGGTGCTTTTATTGGGCTTTATTGGTGTTATCACACGATTGAGGCATACTGGATGCAGCTCTGTATGTTAATATCATGCATGTTTCAAGGAAACTATGAAGCAAAACTTCTTCCTCTGTTGAGTGTACCGAGACCTTTTATGACATTTTATCACATTGCACACAGACTATGGCCAATTGTTCTACATGATCCACCTTGAAATAAAGCATTCCCTTTTTGCACACCATTGTAATATATTTGTCCAGTATACAATAATAAGTACAATAGCTGTGGCCACCAACAAGCCCATCACAAGACCACATGCAACCCAGAACCAACCGCACCGGCGTTTGAACCTGGCGGCGCTATAGCTGCTACTTTTGTGGTCCACGTAGGCAAGAAGTGAACACAACAAGCCCATAAAACCACAAAATGGAGCGATACACCACAGAATCACGGCCGAACAGACTGTACTTCCCCATGACCAGTGTGGTTTATTACCCTCCTTGTAGCGCTCTATGTCAGTGTCTTGGACAGGTATCGGTACCTTCGTACTGACGGGAAGAACCTTACTGTAGCCAATAGGTGGACGTACTGAAGCAGTTTTTACAGGTATCTTTGAGGCAGGTAAACGTCCACCACTAGGGCGATATGCTTCAAGAGTGGTCTGGTGTTGGAGGTGATGGTAAGACATACTGAAAAAGATATAATGTATTCAGTGGGTCATAGTAATATTTGTTTTTTCTATTAATGACTGTGCTAGGTTGTTGTTCAACTGATTTCTGTTTCAGCAGAGAGCATTGCATCTTCTGCATTCACTATGAAGAACCCAAGGTATATCAGTTTCAATTTCTGGAAATTCGAAGCCCACATTTCCCACAAAGATGTTGTGGATGCATGTGTCAAGATTTCTATCAAATTTTATCACATAGTAAGGCTCTAGTGACATGTCCTTGAATTCCTGCTGCCAACTGGTCGGTCAGTAGTCTGTCATCCAAAATCCTCGTTTTCCACTTTTTTGTTCAAAACCATTAAGGGGTTCCTCCTTATATTTAGTGGGATCTACATTGAGCAGGTATTCACCAAAGTAGTTTCAGTAGTGGCACTTCAGTGGTTTTTAGATTTTTAGTGACTGTTTTTTCATGTTTAGGAAAATCTTAAAGAACCCTTTTCTCTGAAAAAGAGCGGGCCAATTGTTTGAATTTTATAGGAACTCGTTTTGGTATGCCTAGACCTTAATTTGAGCAAGAAGTGTTGCTCATTTTTTTCTGTTATTTACAACTTTGAAAGTGAGGCTATTTTCGGATAATACACTAGTGCGAAAGCCATAATTTCTGCGAAAATGTTCCAATTAAGCCTTTGTACTATGATTAAACTATTCTGTTCATTTTTCATGGATATGTTGATTATCTGATCAGACTTTTTGACGTTGCACTTTGCTGATGCACATTCAATCAGAGTTCACACACAACATTGCCTGATATATGAGTAATGATGCTTTCTCGGTGCTTAATTAGAATTGAACATGTATATGAACATAGCTATGGTCATTTTCTAGATGTGGTTACTTTCCATTAATGTATAAAGGTCAGATTGAAGGATTGAAGTCGATCACAGTAAACAATATTTTCATTTTTAACATAAAACGTATCTAACTGGTTAATTTTATTTCAACGTCAGCAAACTTGATGGGGATATAGGTCTACTTTAAGTTGTCCTGTATGAATTCATTCAACATCGACCGTGATCTTGACCTGATTTCCATTCTGTGAAAGTGTTCATCAGGTCGAGATGAAATTTGAAGAAGTGCTTCCGGTCAGGGAGCCAAGCAATGTTTTTGGAGCATGTGGAGTTGCTGTCCAATGCTGATCTGTAAGAAATTGTTTATTATAAGTATTTCTAACATTTTATGCACGCATTCCAAGTCATCACTATACAAGTGAGTCGGAATTCTGATATAATTTATATTTTTTTCTTCTGGAAAGTTGCTTGGATACAACTTAAGCTCATCACAATGTAGCTCAATGAGGACTTACTTATGCTAAGAAAATGTAGGTCAGTTGACTAAAGCTGTTCACACAGACCTCCAGTTTTCAGCTGACATGACGACAGATGGCAGAGCCCTATCGGTCACTTATGTCCATCTGTCCGTCCTTCCATAAACTTCTGCTTGTCTAGACAATAGTGTGTCCTTTTTTTGTTAGTTGGCCTATTGAAATTTTGGACATGTTTTACTACATAATACAAAGACAAAAAAATAAAAACAGTCTGCTGTGTTTTATTTTCATTGGATAACTATAAAAATCAGTAGAAACTTTCTGAAGGCTAATATGTCAACCCAGAAGAATATCAGTGGTGCTAACTGTAAGTGAACAAAAAATATCAGTTATTTTTTGGTTAATGAAATTCATTATATTGAAAAAAAATATATATGGCTAATTTTAACAAAGGTGCATCAACCAGGTATCATGGAAGTTTAATATGACATTATATGTGTGACCTTGGCGTACCTCCTCGAGGTCACTGTTGAAATATACTTCAGTAAGTGAATAATAATAATATAATCCACTTGCCATCCATATAAAGCAAATTTGCTATAAAATTAAAAAGTGGTCCTAGGACCATACATATGAAATTTGCTACCATACGCAATGTTTGAAAATTAAGCCCAGCGGAATGTGTGTTAGAATCTAAGTGGACAAGAAGTCCACACTTAGATTATCCATGATTAGAGAGCAGTAAAAAAATTAGTACTTCACAAATAGCAACGATAAAGATAAGTATTCTACTGCTCCAAGAACCATAAACCTGTAGACATATATCCACATGTCAGGACAGTAACACAGACACAAAAATGCATGACGTATGAAGTCATGGTGGTATGAATCAAAACTAACGTCAAAGGTATTAAAACAAAAAGCTTTCTTTTTTGTGATAAAATAAATATGGAACTGATTGGGTGACTTTCGCGATTTTCCAATGCCATTAAGCGGCTGCTACAGGACACTAAATTCAATATATTGAGAAAAAATAACAGTATCGATACCAAATGTACCACAAATGTGTTTCACATGTTGAATAATGATATTGCATAATGTGAATGGCATTGCCCTACTTACTCAAGGTTGTAGGAATGCATTTCAGTAAAGGGTGTTTTGTAGTGGTCATTACATCTGAATTCAAACATATATGTATATACCATGACAGGCACTTTCCAGCGTGGGATCATGGTGGCGCCACTGTTGCTATTAATTCCAAAACGAAAATTATGTATGAAAAAATAAAATAAAAAAACATTTTTGTAAAAGTAGGTTGAGATGAAACTTTAAAGTTAAAAACAAATATGCGTTCGGTCAACGATCAAGTGGTGAAAGTATGGGTGATCTTGACATAATTTTCGACCTTAAAGTCATTATACATTTTACTGAAAGGCGAGAAAGAATTACACGTACAGAACCAAATGTGCCGGATACATGTATATGTGGAAGTTTGATATTGGATGACTGTCTTCTACATTTTTAGGCCAAGGAGGGAATGCATTTCTAGAAAATATTTGTTCTGGTTTTTAGTTACACCTGAACTTGCGAACGTTCATCTTTATACCAATAAAGGAACATTTTAATAACAAATCTTTATTGTAGTATATCACGGGGGGTATTCAACACATTTGTACATTTCTTACCCAAAAAGCAGGACATGTCCATTTAATTGCACGCGTTAGATGCTTAGAAACAAATGTTGGCATTTGTTCTTTTAAAATAACAGTATACTGCACCTGAGTCACAAACACCCCCAATAAAATCAGTCAGCAATTATGTTCCCGTTTTAAGCCATATTTCGGACAAAAGGAACAAATCAAGGAAAGATGTATCAACAAAACACCATAAATCTATCATATATATATATATATATATATATATGGATGGACGGACGGACGGACAGAAAGACAGACAGAAAGACAGACAGACAGACAGATAGTTAGATAGATAGATAGATAGATAGATAGATAGATAGATAGATAGATAGATAGATAGATAGATAGATGATAGATAGATAGATAGATAGATAGATAGATAGATAGATAGATAGATAGATAGATAGATAGATAGATAGATAGATAGATAGATAGATAGATAGATAGATAGATAGATAGATAGATAGATAGATAGATAGATAGATAGATAGATAGATAGATAGATAGATAGATAGATAGATAGATAGATAGATAGATAGATAGTACCACCACAAACATCAATAGCCCTCGCAGTGAAAGTTCCGCACCAATTCTGTCTCCATTTTGTCTCATGAAGGTTTTGCATTATTGCTCTTAAAGGATTAAAAATCTTCGCATATGCACTTTTGTGTTAGAGTATAGTACCTATGGACATGGATTATGTGCCAGTGACGTCAATTCCAACCGAAAAAATGAAAAAACCCTGCAAGTATCCAGCTTCCGTTAGAGCAGAATATTTATTTACGCTGGTTCCTAGCTGTCAACATGAAACCTGTTAAAGTACTTCCAACTTAGATATAATATGCATATAAAAGACGGACAAAGAAAAAAATTCACAATTGACATTTTTAAGTCCTAGTACGATTTATTTTGCCTCGACCAATAGCGTGTTTATATCCGTTTAAGCAAATCCCACTTTACTGAAACTGACACTTGTGATCATGGATTGAAAATACTTGATATTTATGCAGATTGGGGTTTGTTTGGTAAGGTTATATGCATGTATTTTGGAAACGAAATACGTTATGCTTGTGGCATTAATTAAATCCTCGCATCACAATCGATATTTAGTCGTTCGTTACCAATACAGAACAAATCCTTTACTGGCAATCTTTCGTGTTTCAGCTGCCGTGCCTTTTGCCAAAAGAATGCACGCCAAATAAATCCTTTTTCCAAATTGAACGATCAGAGCTGGCGTTCCGAACGCTGGTCGACAGAATAACTTGACGATCAGTTGACCGCTTAATATACCCCTTTCAATTCAAATCTAATTGGATTTTCAAAGGGCTTACTCTCATACAGCTTATCTTTTATTGGGATCAATTGAACTTGTTACCTACGTCTGGCAGAGGCGCTTGTTTTAGATAAATTCAGTGCAATAAATACACTGGTTGACTTAGTGTATGCACACTTTAATCTGTCGGTGTGGTTTTCATGATACTCTAAAAGCCGCCACTGGTCTAATAGTGTATCAACATAGAGCACTTTAAAGCTACTGCCCTATGTAAATCTCCAAAGATAATTTCAAACATACATAGTGGATATATTACATATGACAATCTCAATTGATGCATATTATGGCAAACATTGGTTTCGGACACAATCTCTATTCAGTGGGTCACGCGCAATATTTTAAAAATTCTTCGCACATAGGAGTGTATGTATCAGAGCATATGTGGAGTTGGCATGTAACAGATACACCAGAAAAACATATGACACTTTTAGCTTAATGTACTCAAATAAAGTAAAAATGCACTTTGATAAACAATGCAGACCCCAGTCACCTTTTAATGACCCAGGATCATCGACTCGCACAATTTACGTAGAATCATACTATTTCTAAGAATGTTTATTAATTTTGGCTTTGTCAACTCTAAAATAATGACCTTATTTGAAAGGTTGCACTTAAAGGAGTTTCTCCTCTCTTTACGAACCATGTGACGTTAAGTTTCACGAAAAAATCGCATTTATGTAATGAAATACATTCTACTTGTGTTGTACTTACATAGTTGCAAAAAGGCGCTGGTTTACCGCATGTTGAAGGCGCAAAATGTCGTTTTGCCTCTAGCAACACTTTTGTGCCGTATAACTCCACAGCAGCTACTGAACACTATATAGTATTACCAATTACAGTAATAATACTGTTTGAAACTCATCCGTGTTCATAAACCGTAAAAATACAAAACATATTATACGCGGCAACGTACCGTGAACAATATGCCGTGATGGAAATAGTGATGAAGTGTATATTACTATTATTTGACTTACCTAGTTTATATATTAGTTTGCATCATCAAAACAAACAAAACAAAAAACATGCTAGCAGCATTTTCATGAGACGACTTTTCGGCAGCAAGTGTAGGAATAACATTTGTTTCCCACAAAAATTATAAGATCTTATAGATACTACGCCATTTGCTATGGACATGTTAATTACCTGAAGTCTGGGTCAAAGGTTGTACTAAGGGCGGAAATATTATAGCCTCAGATCAATGATATTGAGTCAACAATGCAACACAAATAAATAATGAAACCTGAGTTTATTCAGTATAATAAATATCCATTCAAGTAAATAAAGACCGAGTCCCCACCTTGAAAAAGTAATGAGAAACTACTTGTGTAAGCGTTCAAAGAGCGAGCTTTCCCTGTATTAATTGGTATGATAGACATAGTAGATAGATTCAAAGTATGTTTGCCAGTATGTACTTACGTCTAACGACAATATTTTCAAGAACATGAGCAATACATAAATGGAATTAACGTTTAAAAGTCGCCGGATATACATGAAGTAGTTCCTGCACAGTTGTACCTGAGAAATACAATATGTAATGCAAGCTCAACATGACATATTTACCGTGGCTCATCATTGTCATGACCCACAATTGATGGAAGCAAGAAGCAATCAGAAAATACTGACCATTATTTGCTTCCCGAGTGGGCTATTTAGTCGCCACTCAACGATGGGTTTGTGGTAACTAGCTTTACATTCCCTCATGTGATCAAGACCACCCAGGGTACCATTTGCTAAGAGTATTAGTAACTTCAGATGGGATGCACTGTGGAAATTTATATTTTTTTTTTGTTTAAGGGAAAACAAGATAAAGCAATTTCGGTTTAAACTGACATACCTTATATTACCATGTGGTCAGTTATTACATAAATGGAAGCTTGAAGCCACTCCTCTTTGTATATTCTTGTATATTCTGTGATTGTATTGATTTGTAATAAACTAGATATATTATGGCAAAAGTGAAAAAAGCATTAAAATTGTTAGGATTTGAAAATTTAGACCTCTGTTTGAAGACACTAATTTTAGGCTACAAAATTGGAAATGGAAGTTACTATTGGGTAAACGAAATTATAACACTTATTTGTTTTGTCATTTTTAAAAGTTTTTGTATCAAACAGGATGGAAAAAATGCGGATGTTTATATATTATGTAAGAAAGAGCTAGAATATCGAAGAAAAGTCTCAGAAGTAATTGATAAGTATAAAAATGCAAAATATATTAAGTTTGTTTCCTTATTGTAAACTCATTTCAGTCTGCCGATGAAATGAGGAAATATTGTAAGGCGGATATTAAAAAAATAAACAGTTGATGATAAAAACAAAAACAAAACAAAAAAAAAAAAAAACATTTGCTAAGAGGTTGCCTACTTTTTCAGCTGCCAGGACATTCTGTCTACCGGTCTACCCAAACATATAATTAACACACAATTAGCTACTTGTCGGTAGCAACACTTGCTATTACCTTTTACTTAGGCATGTGGCATTTCAAAACTATTGTTATTTGAACATCAACTTATAAATGCTTCCGTAGATCTTATTTCTGGTGATACTTAGGACAAAATAAATAATATCTGATAATTGCTTTCTGAGTGTTTTCAAACCCGTTGAAAGTAATGTGTTTCCTTTCACAATTCAAACGTTTATAAAGCAATAAACGGGTCACAATTTATCACACAGCAAGGGGCCAGTAAAATTACAACAATGCAGATAATTGACAAAGATACTGTGGACTCTAGTCTTACACTATGTGTTATTCACATGGCTGTGTTGAAGAATTCACTTAGTGTTTCTGTGACCTTAGAAACGGGGTCAAGGTTACCCATCCTCAAACCTGACCGAGTGCTCATAGAGATCTAAGATTAAGTGTCATATACAATCTCTACCTCAAAAGCTTCTCAAATTATTATGCAGAAAAAAATTACTAACGTCGCTCTGTGACATTAGGAATGGTTCAAGTTAATCCGTCTCCGTTCTCGATTCAGCTCTTACTGACGACTATCATTCTTATTTGAAGTATGCACTAACGGGGATTTGTGACCTTGGAAATGAGGTCAGGGTCACATATATTCAAACTAGACAGAACCCTTGTAGAGACCTATATTCCTGTTCAATATGAAAGGGTGAAACATTGCTGGGCATGTCTAGTTCGCGTTGATGTGTTTAAGAATTAACAGATATGGCTCTGTGACCCTGGGACTGGGGTCATAGTCAATTTTGGTCGAAGGTGAATCGAGTTTTTATGGTGGACTATAACGCTGTGCAATATAAAAGCCCAATCACAACACTTCTGGAGTTTCTCGTTCCTGTTGATGTGTTAAAGAATTCACTAATGTGGCCCTGTACCTTTGCATGTCAGGAACGTTAAACTTGACCAAGCCCTCATACAGAACTCTCATCTTGTGCAATATGAAAGCCCTTGTTCAAACACTTCTCAGTATCTCAGGAAGTAGCCATATTCACTAAAATGACTCTGTGACTTTGAGAATCAGGTGAAGGTCACCCATCTTTGAACTTGATCGAGCCCTTATAGGGGACATCAATTCTGTGCAACATGAAACTCCTAGCTTTAAAACGCCTGGTGTTATCGCGTTTGCGTTGATGCTACGCCGGAAGAGGAGGAAGAGGAAGAAAAAGAAGGGGCAGAATAAATAGAACTGTTTTGTTTAATATTGGGCCTGTTTTATGTGCTGTAATTGGGTTCTACTTTATTTACTTAGTACCGGCAAATCGTATTGAATTATTATGTACCATAATTGTGAGTACATATATTCTTATTGTTCTAAATAATGGGGGGGGGGGTAATAAAGGTGTGATTATAATAGAAGGCTCCAGTCACGAGCACAGTCGCATGTTCTTCCAAAAACTGTTAATTGCCATACAACTTCCAGTTATTCTGTCTTTATCTATTTCTTACATAATTATGCATCCTGTCTTGCATTGATATGAGCCAAATTGTCAGTAAATTAACTTTTTCCAAAATTGATGGGCAAATTGTCATCTCTTGCAATGCATTTATTTACTTTGTTTATGAAATAGCACAGTAATGACTTGAATGAAACCTGACAAAAAGCTGATTAAAGGTCAAATTTGGTTCTAATGGTTATCATGTCAGCCCCTGTACCTGTCCTGTTCTTGTATGGTCATCTGTGCGTCTTGTGGTGTCGTACAGTTCATCTTCCCATGGGAGAGGGTTTCATATAAACCAAAATCCAGTTTTCCACTCTTTATTATCATCATCATCATCATCATCATCATCATCATCATCATCATCATCATTAATATTATTATTATTATTATTATTATTATTATTATTATTATTATTATGCAATCGAATGTCGGTTTAATAATAAATTGTTGTAATCAGAGGTCAAAAGTCAAAAGATTTTCTTGTTCAGGAGCAAAACACCAGGTTTAGGCCCTTAACATAAAGATCAGCCCTTCTCAAGACTAAAAGTAAATAGAATCTTGTGCCCAGCATGTTTCTTTTTTTTCCACATTGCGAGGTCCAGCAGGATAATATACCTGGTACAACAAACACGTTAGAGTACCTAAAGGGTCCGACAGGGTGTTACAACTGGTACAATGAGCACGTTAGGGTACCTACATGTAAAGGAATTCAAGATTAAATTTGTTCACCTCTAAGATTACATAATCATTACAACAGGCATCTGAATCCAACAGTCTATTTACAACTGTATTCAAAATAGCATCCACTGGAACGTTTGAACGAGTCGATTTGACAGGTTTCTCAATGGCTGCGGTACACCTAGCTGCGTGTGATCCTTTAGGGGCAGTTCAAATTTCCACTTGAAAATGTCGGGAACGTTCCGAAATGGGCGAATTCTCCATCTAAAATGATACAATTCAGTACTTTCCCCCACAGGTGGACCACTGTGTCCAGTGACCCCTCCCCTCCAATGCCCAGAGAAATCCCCTTGCTGGGGTAAGACTACTTGATTGAATAGTTTAAGCATACGCCCTTGTCACAGAGCAAGGCTTACATGGTGAAATAACATGAATATTTCGGCTGAACAAGTTTAAGTATGGCAGGAAAATGGCCTCTAAAGTATTAATGAAACCCATCATAAAATGTTGAACTTAGCTCATTAGGTTAAGACTCTTATGGGCTTATCAGGAATGTGTCTGCCATTACTGAAATAATGGCGTTTTGCCCTTTAAACACCACACTTGTATGAATGATCATATGCCACAGAGCCATATGCTGTGGCATCATGAGCACATATTGCCAAAATGTACTCCGTTTAAAGGTTCCACATATTACTCTGGTGATTAACTCCACGGGTGACTAAAACCAATTGACACCTATACATGTCTGGTGGTCAGTACATAGAAACTGGATGAGGGTTTCATTAATTTTGCCTGTATATTGTTTCTGACAAATTCAAATTGAAAATGCCTGGTATATCACCGATATTGACAGGCACACTAATTTTTTTTTTTTTTTTTTTTTTGGTGCAATTTATGGAAAAGTTGCTTTGATTTGACCTCAAATGTACTTTTAAGATTGGCACTTTTGACATGCATTACCCTATGCCCACAAGTGTCCACCTCCGCGATGCCCTTTTCAGTCAGCTGAGGGTGAGAAAAGTCTATATTTTGCTGGTTGTGCGACTCTAGTCAATTGAGTAATGGCCGGGATATCGTGACCCCAAATTATCCTTCACGCAGTCAAAGTACCAGTTTCCGAATCGACCACGAGGTTGGTCCTCAACTACATGATTATTGACACCGGTCACACAAAGGGCTATGTAAATGCACGAGAAATGTACCTACCTGGTCACAAATCATAGTTCCAGATATCCAACAACCAAACACAACGCCGTAAGATCCGGCAGCTGGCGCGATAAACAAGCTTATGTCCCCTGCCGAGGTGGTGTCATTCGCCAGAGCATTCAAAATCAAACACAGCAACGATACATTGAAACCAAGGGTAATCTTAGACAGTAAGAAAATAGTTCATCTGCTGTGTATATCATGTTGCATAAATTATGGTGATGCTGGCGATATTCCTCTAAATCAGCAGTGAATTTTCTTTGTGTACCTACGTGTCCGTCAAAGGAAAGATTAAATGCCTTTAGTTCTTTGTACATGATGCAAACAAATATTAGATAATGTTAACAATGCTTAAAAGGCACAACTGAAACTACGGAGGTATTAACTAATGCTACTCTCAGAAAAATGTGCCCGCTTTTTAGCGGGTGGCCGTACCATCATGCTTTCTGGTATATTAGGTGACGTATCGAGAATCACGAAGCTTATGAGCAAACAAAAAATATGGCACAGCAGAGTTCCAACGATAGATTCGCATGTAAATCGTCAGACAGTTTTGGAAAAGTCTTCAGTCTTTTCCAAATACGGCAATCCCCGCCACTGATCTACAAATGGACTTAAGTAGGAACATTTTGACATACAAATTATTTTAACATGTACTCCACGACAATAAATACACGCCTGCACAGAAAATGGTCTAAGGGCATTTGAACTGAAAATTTTGTGAATTGTCTCGCTGTATTGAGAAGGGCAATAGATGCAATAACAACGCTGAAATATTTCCAGGTGCAGATTCCTGGTTTCTTCACCTCTTGAATGGATCACAGTATATTTCCATGCATCTTGTGAGACAGAACATGACTGACGCAGTTTTGATGATCTTCTCCCTTTGTCTCATATTGTTATATTTCTACAGATACTGGAGCACTCCTGTTAGGATAAATATGTAATGAGGTCTTAATGTTTCATACGGTCAGTGAAAAACATGACGGAACCATAGAATAATTCATCATCGACTCTTGAAATTGATTTATCCGATTCTGTCAACAGATTTTCAAACAACCTCTTTGATACGCACTTACTGCCACCAAACTGTTCACAGTTGTTCTCCGTGACAATGATTTCTCAATTACCACACGCAAACTGATTCGTTGAAAAGCTATTTGAAGGCCAACATTATGTGTCCGAAAAGAATAGAATGGCTGCGACCTTTTTTGCCTTCAATGTAACGTTTTCTGCCGACAACACAAAAGGGACAATATTTTCCTGTAGGTACCATGTAACATAACATCACTACACAATTAAAGTTTTTTTGGTAATACAACTAATTTCGAGTAATTAAGTAGCTTTGGAGATTGGACACTTTTGCAGCTGGTACTACCCCTCCCTCCCCCCCCCCCCCCCAAATAAAAAGCCAGATAAAGAAACGAAAAGTTTAGATATAGTTAACTCCATATATATTTGCCTCCGATTTATTAAACGCGATGGTAAAATCTTTTTCAATCATGATGAAGAAAAATATTACGTTACCATGTTGAGAACAGCATCATAAAACTTTTCATGTTATGTGATTGACAAGTCGACCAAATGTGTAACTGATATAGAAAATTGTAATTCTTTGTTTTCATAAGCTGTTATTTGGCAAATAATAGCACTTAATCTGCTGAGATGTCAGTCGGTCTCGGTTCAGAAAGTGTATGTTACATATCTAAAAAGGGGTCCCGATCAACATTTGTATTGCGGTTATGAGATCAATTTAAGATATTTTGACCGTAATTATTTGCCTTTAACCAGCACAAATGGTGTACTCACTTGTCACTAGGCAAATGCCTCGATGCCAAAAACTGTTCCAAGAATGAGTCCAATTTTGACGAAAGGCACCTGATGTTCAGCAGACTAACGAGTTGCCATGTGAACAGAGAGTACACTGTGAGATGCACTTTGTACATGTACATATGCTGATTAGAGTGCCCATTTGCACTTCGGTTGTGATGGCACTTTGTCAACAAACCAACATCGCATCAAAAACAAAAACAACCAAACAAAAAAACAAAACAAAAACAAAAAAAACAAAACAAAAAAAAAAAAAAAACAAACAAACAAACAGGCAAACAAACAAGCAAACAAACAAACAAACTGCATATAT
The DNA here is from genome assembly GCA_964020975.1 of Hermodice carunculata. Classification (NCBI taxonomy): domain Eukaryota; kingdom Metazoa; phylum Annelida; class Polychaeta; order Eunicida; family Amphinomidae; genus Hermodice; species Hermodice carunculata. The sequence continues at coordinate 1,121,014 of CAXHWN010001018.1, read as the reverse complement.
ATATATATACATATATATATCTATATATATATATATATATATATATATATATATATATATGTGATAAAAAATAACTAAACTTTGAGTTAGAAATGTTGGAACTTTCTGAACATTATGTATTTTTTCGTCTAAGTTCCAATTTAAAGATTTTAAAATTTTGAGGTTCAAAATGAAATAAAAATAATGGTTTTGAGCGGAGAAATTATTTTAAGACACACAATCGTAATTATGAGATTTAAAGTAAAACAATCGAGAAAAAGATCGAGTGCCAATAGTCGACATTTTGAAAAAAAAAATCAAAATTTCGAACGAAAAAAAAAGTATTTCTAAACAAAATAAAAAAATTTGAGACTTTAAACTAAAAATGTGAGAAGAATATCAATATGGAGCTTCATAGTTCCAAATGTTGCGAATACTTCTAAATTGTGGGAAAGCAAATCGAGATTTGGATTTTGGTTTGGTGGTCCCAAAAATTAGGGAAAAACAGTTTGAGTGTTTCACTAACCCTTCCTTCTCTACCCATCTGTGTCACTCTTATGGTTTGTAAATGTTATGTTGCTTAAAAAATACCGAAACAAACAAATTTGTGAACAAGTTACCGTCTCCGATTGTGGCATTCCGAACAATAGTTCAGACTTTCCCCACTAGGAGAAATCACATGACATCAGAAGTGGCAATTGACCCCCATTACTTAAGCGACCGTTCAGGTCATACGGTCGGGGTAAGCGACAGAGACCACTGAATGTGTAACGGCAATGAATTTACGTTACGCATATTCTCATCTTCCTCATGAACATAAAACCTTCCTCGCTAAGCTAAGTAGACGGTGCTCATATTTTTTGGCCTTTGATTCATTAGATACTTACTGAATTAAGCTTCAATTACTAAATAAAAGTAAAACCAACAAGCGAAAGCTGCTGGAAATGTCTCGGTCAAGACCGGCCGTATTCCTGCACGTCAACTTTGTGGACTAGTACTTGGATAGGGCCGGTCATGAACTCGACATTTCATGGTCAGCAGTATTTGCTATTCGCTAAGTCTTACTTTTTATATGCGCAAGAAAGTAGGATGCCTCTTTACTAATTTTACCGATGGAAGTCTTCAGCATTGGCAAATATAAGTTTTTCAGGCTACACAGAAAAACACTGGTGCCCAAGAAAGTCGCTCTTTTCAAAGCCTGCCCTATGTGTTACAGCTACGCAACACCCTAGTGTGGCTTAGCATTCGAACTACTTTCAATGAAACATTATTTCTGCACCCTGAATGATATAATCTGAAGTCTGATGATGCTGCAGCTAAAATAGCTTCTAGGCCTAAATTTAGTTCTATTTTATGCCACATTTTGAGATGTTCTTGATCCAGTATACAGGGCTACTCACTGTGCGCATATCACATACTATGTACAAAATATGTTACGGTAAATGTCTTTTAACATGATGATATGGTCATGACCATTAAATGATATGATCGAAACAAACACTAACCATTTAATTGCACATGAAATACGCTCAACTCCAGGCACGTGTGCTCTGCAAACGCTGAACCACAGGCAAAAACGAAAATTCGTGGTTGGCTGGCAACTCTGTGGAGTTACCAAAAGAGATGTGTGTCATGTTAACCTCACAAGGTTGAAAGAAAGCGACGTTTTTTTTTAAATTTTCGCCTGTGGAGTGAATGGTCGGCTGGGCATCCCAGAATCTCAAACGTTTCTGCCCCACTTGTCGTTCGGTAAGTTTATTGAATAAAATGTTCCCACTCGAACCCCCACTTCATCTTCATAGTAGATCCATTTAAATCACCAGAGCCGCACTATAGACGTTAATGTGATGACAATTATGTCATGAGGGAGCATGTTTTATTTTTATTTAATCCAAAGTTTTCACCTAGTACTTTCCATGGCCATAATTGTCTGGACATATTTGCTGATCTGGAGAACCCATAACTGACGCAATCTGCAGGTCCTTTTAAAAATCCACAAGTTCCACTTGAAGCCTTTTTGGTGAAGGTTAAAATATGATAATGTGTATCAACACCATGAGTATCATGTTACGATGTGTAACATAAATATATGGTTAAGAGGACTGTTTCATCAGCATTGACAAAGATACCCTGCATTTTGACTTCATTTAATCAATGACCTGCAAGTAAAACGACTGTGTGGAGTTTTTCCCTTCCCCAAGAAGACAAAAGGGATGTTCAGAAATGTAACAGTTTCTTGAATGCTTCTGAAATACTTGTTTCAAAAGAAAAGGAAAGAAAGAAAGGAAGGAAAAGGAGTGAAGAGGAAGAACGCAGAAAGGAAGGAAAAGAAAGAAAGAGAAAGAAAGAAAGAAAGAAAGAAAGAAAGAAAGAAAGAAAGAAAAAAAGAAAGAAAGAAAAAGAGAGACCGAAATGAGGCATGTGTCTAAATTGTACAGGTCTGGATGACCTGCAGTTTTACAGCTATTTACAGGTCCAGCATTTTTTTTTGGGGGGGGGGGGGGGGGCTCAGACTTGCAGACCCCGATACATTACAAGAACAGCCTTTTATGAGGTGTTCTAGTCATGATGAGGATTGGCCTAGTGAAGATTTGTTTTCTTTTAGCCATCACTATCTGTCTCAAATTTAAAAGTATTCACTTGCCTTGGCATTGAAATCAAAACTAGGAATATTATAAGTCTGCAGAGTTTGCCAATTTAATAATCAACACGCGGTCCTGTGTCGTATATGAATGAATTTGTCAACATTTGCTATTTTGCTGCCAGCTCCATCTCCCCCCCCCCCCCCCCGCCCCGCAGAAAGAAAAGTCCAGAGTTATATTTGTTAGTTACATATGTGCTGATTGACCAGCTTAGACGGATCCTTGTTTATAATAATAAATATGTCCATAGTCGGACTACAGCCTTCTCCATCGCCTGCTTTATAGCCTTGGAGTAGGCACAATACGATTGTATGCGGGCATTTATGCTACCGCATGCCTTAACAATGTATAAACACTCTGAATATGGATAACCAAATAAACGTTTCAACTCTTGACTTCAAACTCTTCAGTTCAACTAGACCTACCATGATTATGCATACTAAAGCAATTATTGTTCTCCCTGCCTTTCTAAGGATGTCTGGCCCGCTGTGGCGTGGAACTGGTTGACCTCCTTTTTTGTGGGTGACTGCCTGTGCCAAGTCAGGAGTGAAATGTTCTTCACCTTTGTATTGAAAGATGGATATTGATGCTTTTGTAACTCCAAAATCTCTTTGCTGTCATTGCTGGGTTTGAAATTTATGAATATGGGCCATTTTGTCTGTACTCTTTGATAAATACTTCAGTGGCTATGCTGTGGTGTGGGCTGTGTTCTCCGACTCATAGTTATAATGGAGGTAGAGTGTCTTTATGATGTTACAGATTCATAAATATCGCTTAAACGATGTAGGCCTACTTTCTTCTTTTGCTGCAAGCTCAGCCGACTGAAAAGTCAGGAGAACTATAAAATAACAAGGCCTACCAGCTGTCTTTTTATTTTTGGCAGAAGAAATACCGTTTGGCTTTTTCAGCGGTTAGGCTTATACATTTTGGAAACACTATAGTCTAGAGTTAATGAAGAGTATTTCAAAAGTTAAGAAAACCAGTTTAAAACCACCAGTTGCTTTTTATGGGTGACTGCCTGTCTTAAGTCAGGAGTGAAATGTGTTTCTTCACATCGGTATTATATTGGAAGATGGATGTTGATGCTTTGGTAACTCTGAATTCTCTTTGCTATTATTGTTGAGTTTGAAATTCATGAATATGGGTCGTGTTTTTCCCCACCATTTTGGCACTTGGTTGTATGAAACCCTTTAATCTTAAGATGGGGCTCTGAACTTTCTTTTAGAGGCAGATAACAAAGGTGCAGCGACTATGCCTTCAGAAAATGGCCTATGACAAAAGGTGAGTGGTATCAGGGCGGCAATGCCAAACAAGGCGGCATGCCGAAAGTATGTTTGGGGGCAGGGAAAAGGTGCAAACATGCTAACATATCATACCATTAGTGGTTTATTTTATAGTTATCTTGCTTGTTTTGCGTTCTAATGAAGAGAGACTTTAAATGTTCAAGAGGAGCGGGAATCATCAGACGATGTCCCTTCAAAGGCCGTGCCGCGATGGATCACCCCAGTGGTCCTGCAAACCAAAGACAGACGGGGAAAAATGGCACTTTAATCAACAATACCCACGTACATAATACTATTTTATCGAAACCCAGGGATGAGGAAATAAAAGTACAAATAAACACATCGAAATAAGCATAAACGTGAACAGCAGAGAAAACACATAAAATATCGTTACAAAAGTCAGGTTGGAAAGAGAAATGAAACTCATTGAGAAAATAACTACAAAAATAATGACAATCTAACTACGTATAGTATACAGACAAGTCTAACAATCTAACTACATAAAGTATAGAGATAGGAGAAAATACAATAAAATGATATCCCTAAACACGGAATGAAGAGGTAAGGGCCGGAAAACCAAACCTGCAAGCCGTGCACTGACCACGAGCGGCCGTAGGCCGCCCCACCGAAGCAAAGCAACACAACTTTCGTTGCCAGCCTTGAGGTCACGGGGCCCGAAGGGCCGCCTCCATGACGTCACACTTTGAAACCGGACTGTCGCTGGCGCCGTTTGGCAGATCTCTGAATAATGTTTTCCTTAGTTCAAAGGCTCTTTATTCATGTGATTGGCCAAAAATCGATTGAAAACCTCCCCAAATGTAAAGGTTCGATGTTGCCTACGTTTGTACAGATATCAGCTCAACTTGAGCAAATGATATTGTTTCAAAGGCAAATAATCAACACCAACGGCCAGCATCAAAGGCCTTTGAAGCTTGTCTTCTCAGAAGGGATAATAGGACGAGAACCCCACTTTAGAATGGTTATTTCAAGAAAACGGCTGGGCGAAATTTAATCCCGTTAACGGTTTTTGATTCTCTAATATCTGAACTGCAATAGGGGTTCAGCGATTTTCTAAATTTTGCTTTGTTCTTTTTCTATGAAATAAAGAAAATGAACATCCTGAAAGTCAAAGGGAAAATTGAAACGTCAAACTTTCAGGATAGATAACAGAAAAACGAAACTAAATATAAAAAATCACAGGATCTTTTTTTTTGTTGCCAATATGTCAGGATTAAGATGCAAGTGTAATTATGATTTAATCACAAATAATGATTGACTTATATCGACATTTATGGGGTGGATGCTTTGAGGTCAACTTTCAATTGATTATTCAACAATTACCATCATAGACCCCAAATACGGAACGTATAAATTCTTCGGAGTATGACGATTACATACATGTATGATATGTTATCTTAACGCAAATACATTTTGAGCTAGGATTGACTAAAGTGAGATTTGTGTTTGTATGTGTGTGTGTGTGTGTGTGTGTGTGTTTGTGTGTGTGTGTGTGTGTGTGTGTGTGTGTGTGTTTTACCTGTCCTTAAGCCAAGGCTCCGTCTGATGTTTAAGACCAAGCAATTGGTTTCGTTAAAATTCAACAACCACATATGCCACCAACTACCTAACTCTTCAGGTCCTCTTGCGAGGCAGCGCAGTCGCAGACAGTATGAATTGTGCGATATGATTTGGTTTCGTCATCGAACATTTTGGTTGCTCTGTGTACAAAGAATGGTAAGTCATTGACATATATCAAAAAGAGAAGTGGACTCAAGATAGATTTTTCAGGGACTCAGTGAATACTCCGTTCCAGACAGAGCAGCCGTTTCTTAAGACTACTTCTCTGCGATTTTTAAGGAAGTTCACTGTCCAGTTTAGCACTTTACCAAAGGTACGTATTTACCTTAGTTTATGCATTAGTCTTTAGTGTGGGACTGAATCAAAAGCTTTGGTGAAGTCTAATTATATGATATCAGTTTGAAGAATTTGTCCTGACTGTTACCAAGTCATCCATACATTCCAGAAGCCGGGTAATGCATTAGCAGCCCTTTTGGAAGCTAGGTTGGCTGTAGTGGATGGTATTATTTTTGGTGAAAAGGCCATAAATCTGGTCATAGATTAAACATTCTAAAAGTTTAACTACTTTACGGGTAAGGGCGAAAGGTCTTTAGTTATTTCTGCTGTGCGAGAGCCTTTTTTGAAAAGAGGACAAATGTAGGAATGTCTCCAATCTTAGGGTAGAAACCCTGACAGCATAGACTGTTTGAGCAAAGCACCTAGGAGTGTGTCAAAATCGGGTCATTTACTCAGAATATTTACGCTATTGTTAGCGGGCCCAGGAGACTTGTTCCTACGAAGTCTTAGTATTTTTGACGAACCATACCTGCCGTTCTGTCAAAATCTAAGAGAATGTGCTAAACGTTTGGAATATTTAGTATTGAAAAATCAATTGGGGGTTTTTCTGTCAATATAGAAGTAAAATGTGAGGTAAGAAACTCTGCTTTCAGTGAATTGTCAGTGAGTCTAACACCGTTTGCAATGAGTACATCGACAGCTGAGTTGGACTTTGACTAATGTCTGTTGTAATTTCGGAACCTTTTCAGGTTTTCTGTGATCTGATCAACTAATGTATTTTCGCAGTGGCTTTTGGCTTCATTTACAATTGTTTGGTGTTTAGGGTAATAGTGGGATACAATTTTTTGACTGCTATCAGGCCACTCTGTTGAAACTGGATCTATTGTTTGCGCGTTTGGGGGTCCTGTCTCTTGGCATGGCTTCGTGCCTATAAACACATGTAACCCCCCCCCCCCTTCTATATAATCAACATGCCGAAACATTCCTCCAGATTTACTCGTACTTCACTCCCAGTGTAACTTCCCTCCATAGTGCACAGATACCAGTCTTAATGACGAACGCACGAATTCTCTCACTGAACTGTGCGCTTCCCAGACCCAGACTGAGATTTTTCCGAATTAAAATGGAAAAAAATATACACCCGCCGTACTCCGGCACCTGGCATTCAATCGTATAATTCTGAAAACATGCTAAACTACGAGTTTATGGTTCTTATCTTACTGACACAAAGATCCATATGAAATGCAAAGATTTTCATGTGACCTTTAACGTTGGGCGACATGACGAGCTTACCGTGCATGTTGCATCCCAAGGCTATGGCATGATTGAATTATGATCGTTTTGATGTGGGAAAATTCATTGGAGTCTGCATAGGTGTCTATGAGTAGGTAATACGTGAAAAACAAACTCAGTGGCAGCTGTACCGAAGCAGTTTCGTAAATTTTGCTTCATGCAACAACGTTCTACTGGTCCATTGGTTAGCTACCGTTGCTGTATATTCATAAGCGTAAAAGACCAAATACACATTTAAGTAATGGAGCAGTTTGAAGGGTGCGGATACCGTGAGTGTCTGGCTGAAGGTGCTTGAGGGGTCTTTTGAGGAATAGTTCAGGATCCATTTTTATGCTGCCACCCGGGTTTGGGGCACATAGGTTTGCTCTCGTCTGCCTGTCCATTTATTTAATTTATTAGTTATACAGTATTGATTAATCATAAATTAACCTCGGAGAAAATGTTGATTCGACGTAACATTGTCACATTTGTGTCGCATGGCTCGCAAAAAGTATTCGAGGTTCAACAATGAAAATTTTTGGAAGCATATAGTAATATATCAAGGTGTACACCTTGCGTTCTGTTTCTCTTTTATATAAATTATTTTGTGTAAATTGATAAATTAATTAGGGAAAACCTTAATGCGACGTTCGACTTGGGACATTTCTGTTGCATGTATCTCAAAAAGAATTTGAGGTACACTTTTAAAACATAATTTGATATGTACAGATTTGCATCTGGGGCTTTCTTTGCCTCTTTGATTTCATATCCCACGTTTATTAATCATTAACTAATGAAAATGTTGATTTGTTGTTTGGCTTGTCAGACATGTGTAGCGCACATCTCAATTATTATTCAATATGTAAAGACCTGCACCTGGATTTTGTTTCTTGGGTTGATTACCATCTGTTAATTTTTCATTATTTAGCTTAGTTAAAATGTCTTTTTTTTTAAATGATGGCTCATATTAAACGTGTGTCATATATTTCACAAGGTGTTTGAGGTACAGCTATGACACTTGATAGCCACATTAAACAATTTGTTATGATGTACCCCGTGTTTTGTTTGTCTCTTAGTTTGTCTGTTGATAATCATTAGTTAACTTTGTGAAAATGACAATTTCAGAATTAACTATTGGGTTTTGACAAACATGTGCCATGTATAGGTCATGAGGCATATAAGGTAACGCTATGAAATTTGATAAGAATATCAATTAATATATGAAAGGTTATGGGTGTGTAGTTATTATCCATGTGAAGATTGCACAATATGTCTTGCACCTACATGCCACGTTTTCCAATGCTGATGTGGGCAATGGCAGGTGGGGTTATCCGTGTCCTTTGGACACCTTTCTAGATGTTTATTGTATATAAATGATCCCCCTGATAATACCCAGTTAATCACTGGATTATTTGCAAATTATTGTAATTTATTCAGGCCTATCCATACCATTTAAGACACCAAAATCCTCTAGAGTAAAGAAAGTGGTTAATGGCTTTCTGTGCATCAAAATGTTGGAACATGCACATATGCCGCCCAAGAAAATCCATAAACAATTTACCATTTGGGAAACTCTTTGTTGGAAGATGTTGACCACCACCCCTACCCGAAAGTGAAATTTGCGAAAACTGAGTAGAATACTCATAGTTTTAATGCAGTTACCAAAGCTTGACGTTCCTTACCTTGTATCCACCAAAATATAAAATCTGCCCAATCCTCAGTCAAACAGAAAACATACATGGCCCTGTTCAATCCTCTTTACAATATGCCTCATCTGTTTGTGATCCGTACAAACAATATAACCTGAATTTATTTAAGAAAGCTCTAATAGCCACAAGGTTCGTCACAAATGATAACAGTAGTTCTAGCGCACCGTTAATGGAGAAACTAGCTTGTTGGCAATCCCTTCAATTTCGCTGTTTAGCTTGCAGACTCAGGATCATCTTGCAGAACAAGACTTTTCCCAGTTAGTTCCCAATCACCTCTCTTCCCGCCCCCATACCTTGAAGTACATACAACTGACTGTTCACAAAGATCATCTTGAGACAATTGTTAAACGGAACAAATTGCTGCCCTAAAATGTACACTTGCCAACTTTGGACGTATTTAAATGAGGGTAAACTTAATTTACCGGCGCTGAATTTGGTCAAGCACCGCTACTACTGAATTGTCTGTGCCCCCCCCCCCCTGCCTAACACCATTTCAATGTCCTGCGGAGTAAATGTCAGAAACAGAAAGGAAGACTACAGATTGCCCAGTGACGCCTTTGAATTCTGTATAACGTACAAATACTTATATTGAAAATTCTGTACAAGTACACATTTTCCCGTATAATAAATTTCCTGGATTTACATAAATTCAAAATTACATGATTTTTAATTTCCCGAATCGCAGACCGGTAACGCTCATCTCCAACAACGTCATGTCCACATTGAGTGTTTTCGGTTTTTTTCTCCGGTTTTAATTTTTTGCTAATGACACAACTCGGGCGGAAATTCAGGAAACATTTACACTTCAGGAAAATTTGTACTGATACCGTAACACCTATTAAGGTTTGTAAGTAGCCTATATTGGCTTATATAACACGTAGGGACCCATATTCTCGCTATTAAAAGGGATTATTAATTTTTAATGTATTGTATATACAAAAAACCTCTCGAAAGTAGACCATTTCAAGTTTGAAAAATTATTTACATCCTAAATTTAGCATGCTCTTTTTCTGACCCACTCTTCCTCCTTAGGCCATCTCATCAGTTGTCCCCCTTCAAGCTTTCTGTGTCAGTTGGTATTTTTAGACCAGCATGCCTATCTATGTATAAAACAAAGGACCTATAAGAGCGTTAATTTGTGTTGTATTTGAGTCCAGTGCAGCCAGAGGTTAAATTGAGTAGATATAACAAGGGTAAAAGCTGCAGCTGCAGCTGCATCTGACGTCACACGTACTCAGATGAAAATACATGGTCAACATATAGAGACGTCAAAGGCCTTTTTGTATGGAGACAATAAACAAGACATCGAGCATGTGATTACATTGAGTTACATTTCCAAAAGTTAAGATTTGAAGGTGAGAGCAGTATATTGGATGAAACGTGCACTTACAGGAAATACAAGCACAGGTTAATAGTGAACCATCTGCCACTGCATGCTGTTCATACAATCATCTGTTGGGTCTACGTTGTGGACACTCAAATCAGTAACTAAATGTGTCGCTTGTTTGCCCTTGAGAGCGCTTAGTGCGTGTCCAGCCATACATGCATAAGCAAGCACAAAACTGCGGTGGCTAACATGTACGTGGACCATATAGCAGTGTCTAAAATTCTGACTCAGGTTGTGTTGCATGATAATATGAAAAAAAGAAGGATTTATAACTGTGGTCTGTGGCCTGGTGGGTGTCCCAGACTAAAGATACAGTGTCTCTTACACTATGTGACACAGGAAGCTAAAAAAAGGCATCAAATCCCATGTTCCCTTTTTTTTTGGGGGGGGGGGATGAGATCAATAGAAATAGTATCATTTTTGTGAAAGAAAAACAAATATAATTTTTTCAAGATGGCAGACTTAAACTTGTTGATGTAACAGGCCACAGACTACAGTTATAAATCCTTCTCTTTTTCATATTAGCATTTTTCAGTCTAAAAAATCAGCATTTTGGTATTTTAAAATTCCGTGAACGGCATTTAACAGATAAAAATGTCAGAAAAACCTGGAGGGATTTTTGTCATACAATTCCCAGCTCGTTAATTTGTGATAATTGAAATACGAAACAACACCTGGATGTCAGCTTTATACAGGTGTATGAACCGTGCTCTTGCCAGGGTCACATCATTGTCCTTCCCCACCATAAAGTTCCCACCTGGCCTGGAAGACAGTGCACCTATATGACTGCCAATGAAGCAACTCTGTGATGCAGCAAACCTGACTTAGCTAACTTTATTTAAACAGAAGCTACAGCATGCTGAAAACACAGTATTTTCACAATTACAGACTATCTCCGTTGGGATGCGCAACCGGCCAATCACAACTGTGGTCTGTAACCAACAGACACCGTGCCTAAGTTGCGCATAAAGAAGAACCACCCATGATCATAAATCGTGAGCCATCAAATAACCAATGTCATAATCCAGTTTGATGAAGGTAAACCTGCATCAAATATCTATCAACATCATCAAAATGATCACGATCACCAGAGTTTGACATGAGGGAAAGCATCACTTGACCTGAGGCAAGAACTTACAGAAGCTAGCAGTACCTCAAATCGAATTCCTGCACATGCATCTGAATTTTGATAAAAATTTTGTTTCACTCATACATATATTGTTTAGCATTTTGGGGACATTCTAGGTGCTGACCTTGAGAACATAGTGAGTACATTTGCTAAATCATTTTGTGATGATGTGTGCTTTTCTGGTTTATGGTAAATGTCGAATGACCATGACCTTAAGAGACATCTTCCTCTTCATCAGTCACTAATGGACTGTGATTCAAGTGTGAATGGATTGGCACAGAGAGACGATTCGCAGAAATCACTATTGCACGCTGCCTCACAAATGGATGCTGCTGTGCATGGCTGTTCATTTGGAAGACAACTGCACCGTGAACCACACATATTGGGTTTTAAATTGCACACCAAATTATGTAGCAGTTCTGGGGGTGCAGGTGACTGGCAAATAAGTTTTGGGGACACACATGTCCGATCTGTCATTTTCTCATACCCAAAATATTCCTGCATTGGTAAGATGGCTTCATGCCATATCTTCATTTGGTACACACAACAGAGCAGGCGTAGGCCAAAGCTATTCTCTGTCCGTGGGAGCTTCTTTGCCAGTACACTTTTGCTATCTCCTTTTTCACATCTGAGTGCATTAAGAGACTGACACTCCGCTTTGCCATACAGATAACCCACAAATTTTGTCGCTGCCACCTTTTCTGCCTTTGCAACGTATGGTGTTTGCCAAGGTCTGCCAGTTCTTCCAACCTATCTGCTTTCTGCATCATCACCCTGAATGCTGTTTTTTTTTCCATGTCCTCAGAATGAACTCACGGTGTGACAGCCTCTTAATCAATAGACAGACAGGAGTATGTTTACCTGCTTCTTCACAAGACTATAAAAAATTGCATGGACAGGAAATAGCGAGTAAGGTCTGAGTGTTCACCTTCCTTACCCGCAAGCAGTATTTTTTCCTTAGCGGGAACTGTAGAGTGATGATGCAAAAGCAAAACAAGCACATCTGTGTCAGGGCTGCTTAAAACAAAGTTATTTGCCCCATCTTGTACTGCAGCATTGGCATGTACAATAATTTGCATATAAGCTTCCTTGTGGTTTGACTTCAAAGCTTCAACACTCTCATCACTTGCCTTACTAATCTGTATTGTCATGTCCCCATTTCCACCACTGACATACAGTAACTGCCCATCACACAACAAAGCACCTGCCTTGCTTATCATGTACTCTGTATAAAACAAAGCAAGATTTGCTTTGTCTTTACCATTTGCCAGAAAGTGTCTCCAATGTGAGAGAATGGCAAATTCTGGCTGAATATGATAGACTAGGCCTTCATCACAATGTCCTCGTTGTGGCCTGTCTTTTAATGCTTGTGTCAAAATACCTGTCAAATACTACATAGATTCCAATTGCATCTGTTGGATTCATCCCCTTAACATTACATAATATATATCGTAGAAACCCTGCAGCCATGTCATGGAAAACTATCTTTGATTAACTGGTTAAGGGGACAAGTCTATGAATGAAAGCATGGCCATCAAAAATAAGGGCATCACAAAGCCCTCCACTGTGGACCTTGGTGCCTGGTACCAGTTCTTCAAATTTATACATGAAACCTGATTTAACACAAGAGTGCATGATCCCATCCTCGATGAACAGACCCAATGGCACAGGTGCATTTTCATATGACAACACATGTTTGGGGGGACCTTCTTCCTAGAATTGTGTGCAAGAAGTTGCAGATACATAGCTTCACCATCCAGGCTAACCACTTTGCTTTTGACTTGGACGGTTTGTCTCAGATTTGCCATGGTTTTGAGTGTTGATCTGGGAAAAGGGTCATAAAAGCTTTTCTTCCTGTCCTCTATCTAGCCAACTGGACGTTCATCTACAAATTTCTCTGCCATGGCAGAACCCTTTTCCAAAGCATTCACAAGACTACTTGCTACTTTAGAGGTCGCAGCTGCTCCTGTGGCAACATTTACTGACTGCACTGGTGGATTTGGTACATCAAATGGGTGAATATAGGACTCTTGAAACATTTTACTAAGCCTTTGTACATCAAGAGACCAGAGTTTTGCTGCAGCCGATTTTGGGACCAAGGTAGTATTCAGGACTTTGTGTTTGCTCTTAACAACAAGATCTAGAAATTATTGTGAAAATTGTGCTGTGATTGGCCTACTAAGAAACCGTCTGAGCAGAGCTGGGCCTTTCGGAATCAGTCCAATTAGTCCACCTGATCTCTTAAGTGCTTTGTTTTCAGTTGCTTCAATAGTATAATCCGTCGATACAGAGTTGAACTTTCCCTGTGACAGCTTAGCAACAAAATGCCCATCTCTGAATGAGTTCAATACCTTAGTTGGTAGTCACTGTTTTTTTAGTAACAGGACCAGCATATACTTTGAATAGTTTGCTAAATTGATTACAAACAAAATGGGAGAAGTTATGCTTTAGACGCTTCATACGCATCTCAAGATGCATGCCTGGTGGAAGTGATGAATACCTTTATTGGGCATAGAACTTGACGCAATAGTCATCCGAAAACTTGAAAGTATGTGATATGGATCTACCATATTCCGTAAACGTGAGTAACGATGGTTGCGAAGTATACTTCCCATCATGTGACATGTTTTGCATGAATAACTAGGGCACCTAAGACTCAAACTGGCTGAAGACCTGAAAATCAGTATTGCATGTGTACCAATAGCACCTGAAGTCAAAGTGACTTGAATTATACCTATATTCAAAGGTACAGCAGTGCCACCTTCTAGTATATATCTAATTAAAATTGTCATACTCAAATAAAATGTTTGACATGAATACAGATATGAATACAACAGTGTTCAAAGCAAATTATTGGAAAGACATTCAATTTTTAAAAATCTTATTCTAGTGTGCTATCCTGTGACCTTTCGTTTTTTATTTATTTCAGTTATAAGTGTATTGGCCTTAACCTTGCAAAAAGCTTTTTTTTTGTAAAAACACCGACATGAAAACATGTCATCACATCATTTCGAAATTCCAGACCCTAAACATATATATATATATATATATATATATATATATATATATATATATATATATATATATATATATATATATACATATATATATATCATTATATAGTATTTTTCGTATTCTTCGAAACAAAATATTTCGCATAAATACAAGGAAACAAACGGTCGCTTTCTGGAATAAATTGATGGGAGTTACAGATATTATCATTCCTAATTTTGAATCAATATAAAAAGTATCACCTAGCCAGCTTCCTTATGTATCGTTTTGATTGATATTTCCCAGAAATGGGTGAAAAAATATTTGTTTTCTTACGACCCTTCCTTTTGACTTTATGCCACTTAATAATGCAATTTGGAAATGGCTTCCTGTGAGACATGCATCAACATTGAAACATGTATCACGTGGTTTCATGATTTGAAGAACCCAGGGATTAATATCACGCATAATGACATCTGAGTGTTAGAACTAAGTAAATATTAATCACCTATGTCCTTGGACCTATCATTTTCATGTATGCCAATAATTGCTTTACAGAAAGCCAATTTCGCAAATTGCTTCTTTTATGAAAAGCACTAACCGTACGAAAAGTAATCATGCGAGTCTAAAATCTTCAGATCCTAGAGATTAATTTTCTATAAGATGACGTTTGTTATTTCCCGAAATATTTGTTTGGTATGAATAAAACAACGCAATGCTTCTTTGGTACAGTTTGTTGCGATCTTGAACACTAGTCCCGTAATCTTAAATGTCTTCATCACAACTACATTCCACAAAGTCGTATTGTAGCAAATATCAAAGGCAAAGCCTGAATGATATTGGGTATATAAATGAAAATGGATATGTTGTGAGCCCTATGAGCTTGGGCAGACCTCAAAGTCTACCAAAATAACTTACACTCATTATCCTCCTACAATGTCCACTGGGGAAACTACCAAAGGTAAAGCTTCAATAGCTTAAGATATTAAATCAAAATGTCCCACAACAGATATGCGCTTGGGTCCTGTGACTTTGAAAAAAAAATAAAGTCACAACCAATGTACGTTGCACATACCCTTGGTATGATGCGTCGCTGGTATAAATTTGATTATTCTATTCCAGGGCTCTTGAGACTTTCTGCTGGCTGGGTAACCAGATGGACAGATGGATTGGCAGACTAACTACTTTGTTTTTACTTAGCCTATGTCCCTTTTTGCCACCTTTTGTGCCGGGGGTATTAATGCCAACATGTACTGTGTATTATTACGTAATATTTTTTTCTAAACTCAGAAGATTACAGCCCTTACTGAATGGTCACATTTAGAAGCAACTGAGGTAGGGTATATAGTATATAAACTCGAAGAGAATCTAGCCACCACATTGAGAAAGTAATCAAAATATTCCCAAGCAAACAAAAAACAAAACAAAACTAATGAGAAAGACTTGCACCATAATCTGTTAAAAAAAATAAGGGCTATAGGAATATCCAGACACATTTGTATGCGATTAATACACCAAGTACTTTGCAAGAGGAGGTAGCCTGTATGAAATATAGACAAAATCAAACTACAAAGTCCAAAAAATTGTTGATACATCACCTACTGCACTAACCTAACAAGGTAAAAAGGGAAACTGTTTAAATAATGTAAACAGTTCCTGTACATCTATTGTAGTGATGATATTCATCTTTACTGCTTCATCATGGTGACATGATAATAACGTTATTCCGCACAATTCTTTATGCGCCGATAGTTTTCAATCACTCAACGTCCATGGGAACAGCATATACATAGTCCTGTATCTGTGCACTGACATTGTCAGTCAATACACAGCTTGACTAATGTAATAAATTGAAAAGCCTTGATGAAAACATCAATACTCTTACATGACTGGAGAGCATTTTCTAAGTTCCAGATACTGCAAAATGTCACGAAAACCATCCATTCCTACACTTAATCACTTTGACTAATAACAGTCATTATAGTGTTAGCAACAATTGTTGGAAAAAATCGTCCATCAAACTTGTTTTCATATGCGTATATCTGTTGTGGTTACCTGCAATGCTAGAGAAAAAACATGAGCCCTGTTACTTTAGCCGTTGTTTCATGGCATAAGGAACAAACTTTTTGTGTACTTTCGAGGAGTACGTTACACATTTGGGTGAGAGGCTGAATAATTTGGAACAGAAGGTAAGTTTTAGACACGTGGGTCCATTTTCTTTAATATTGTGTGCTCGGCGGTCAACGGCTCGACTACCAGGCCAGGGCAATGAAACTATTCCGTGCAGTTACGTCGGTATTGATTTAGCATGATTTCTATGGATGACATTTTGGTGGAAACCCAGTTGGTCACAGCCCACAATCACCGTTTGTTAACAGTGTTGTTCACCGCACAAATCGACATTTATATAATGTCATGCTGGCTAAAATTGGTTGAATCAGATGTTGTTAGTCAAGAAAGCCAAGATACACCATCTGGGTTATCAAAACAGAGATAGGATTACATCACTTTTTGGATAAATTTGCGCTGGACAAAGAGCAATAAAACACAAAGCACGATAACTTGCAGACAAATCGATACTTTTTACTTGGTCAGCACATGTATATATGGATATGATCTAAGCTATCTGTTTTCTCTTAAAAGGATCATTTAAAGCCTGGACAGTGTTTACACAGCTACTTCAATTTAAGCTTGTTTCAATGTCAAAATTTCACAAATGATGTCTGGTAAAAAACATAAATATTAAATAATCGGTAGTTATCATTGGTAAACCATATTGGTGGCAGATGCTGCACTGCGGTCGTTGAGAGAAGTTTCAAAGGTGGACAGCAATGCTGTAACGGGAGCTTTGTGGTGTCAAACAGTTACAGTAGTGGTCGGCATAAGACGCTCCTTGATTATCTTCTACCCTGGACCACAGCTATCTACTGCTGTCTGACGCTGGCTACCCCTTAGGTCTTGTATCTTTACTTTGGCAGATTTAAAATATGACGTTCAGTAATCTGTGTAGGAGATAGATCCATGGCATGTAAATTAATACTCCTGTTGCGAAAAATGCAACCCCTATTGGTTTATCACAGGTTCCTCAAAATATTTGATTGTATGGAACATATGGGTATTACTAGGAGTGTTTTGTAAAATGGACAAAATAGCTTGTGGTATGCCTGAACATTGACAGGAAAAGGAAATGTCCTAGAAGTCAGATAATGGGCAGAAAAGTACAAAAGTGTGTCTGATCTTGTTTTAAAAATATTTATTGACTCACTCGGAAAACAGCTCTATGTCCTGCACCATTTCCTCTTCAATACACAAAAGGGGAAGCAGATGGACGCAAGACAACATTCAAGACAAATTCAATGCAAGAGCAACGTAACAAGATGAGATAGGCAGGGCAGCAAGCAGCATCAGTTGAAGAAAGCGACAACACCAACACCTGCAGGCAGTGACAAAAAGGTAGTGGTCCCTTGTATGTTTAACCTGTACACTGCTAAATACCAAGAAGCTGTGATGAGAATAACAATTCTATTAAATATGCATCAACATATAAATGTAATAATGTGTCAAACCTGTGATAATAATGTAACTGTGCACAACTTCAAAAATAGCATTTTGTTTGTGGTATTGGAAATTTTTAAGAAATAATAAAGAGATCAGCATGCCTCCAACATACCAATCAGTCTTCCCATGTCGAACTCAGAGAGCTGCAAGTGACTCGTATGCCCTGGTATTGCAAATTTCAAACAGTTGCAACAGGCACCGTTTCAAATTGTTTGAAGACTGAATGACGCTTACCATGCTGATAAGTCATTGAGACTGCAAGTGTTACTTTTTTATAAATATTTGCGCAAGTGTTTGCGTTTAGCATGGTCAATCATTGAATTATTTGCTAAATTGCAAATAATATAGTTTCTGTGGTGTAACAGTTGAAACACTCTTTTGAACTATACCGATATGGCTTCTTAGTCTTAATCCGGCCTGGTGCCTTGATGCTCGAAAGGACCATTGAGTCCACTAACACCGAAAAATGTGTTTAGCGTGTTTGAGGATGATTGATCCCGCACAGTAATGCAGCCCCTCGAATTGTGGGGTGGTGGGTGGGGGTGAGGGTGGCCTTATTTGCTGATTCGCGTTATGCAAATCGGCGGAGGACGCATGAGTTCTGTATTTAATATGATTCAGAATTTTGAGGGAAAGCTCCAGTTTAATAAATAATTTGGATCAGCATGGGTACTAGACTTTGATTTATATGTGCTCCATTCATTAAAAGCGCAACACTCCACATCAAGAGATAGTGCCGGAAACGCAAGCAATTACGATTGTGCGACTCTCCATCACATTATACCAGTTTTGTCTTTAAATAGTTGTAAAGACTCCGTTTAATAGCCTTAAATAGACAATAAACGTATTTTCTCCAAACAAAAACAGAAAAGGCGGAGCCTTCTAAACATGCTATAGGTTGCTATGTCTACATGTATGACACACTGAGCTGTTTGATCTGCTATGAACTGGAAACAATGTTCAGACATACGTCTGCTTAACTGAGAAATTTGTAAAAGTTAATCCAGTTTTCTTTCAAACATTCTCTGTTGTACACCAGAAAAAAAACACATGGTGGCTTATGGAAAGATTTTGCTTCAGGGAAATATGAGGCCTCCGTGTGTGTATATCATCATGTGTAAAGTAGAATCACAAGAAATGTCACTTGACAATGTACCACTGCACTACCTGCCCTACGTAGCCAGATATAGACCTGCCAAGGGCAAGTAGGACTACAGAAATCCTCACAATTGAAGCCCCTCACATCACTGTTGTATATTGGGCGTTATACCCTCATTAACGCGGTACCTACTAGCAAAGAAGGTGCAAGAAGGAATTATTCTAAGGTGTCCATCTCTAGCCTGTCATATCCGTTCCTGACGTATGCATTGAGTGCTTGATATTCCTTCACACCACTGGTCACCGCTATGTATAGTAGCTACCGCCAGCAATTTGGCTCTGCTGCCGATACACAGCTTCTAAAGCAGAAATTGCTCACTTCTTTTCATGCAATGCCATGAAAATAGCCATAGGGGGAGACACTTTATGAACGTGTACTGCCATTTTCTTGGTTACCTGTCACATTAATCATACATAGAGATTCGGAACATGCACTTGTACGGCTTAAGGGTAGATTCAGTGCTGATATTGGCTTGACGGGTTTTTTGTCAGGACGACCTGCCATTTGAAGTATGCTGCTTCATGTATAAATATATATATATATATATATATATATATATATATATATATATATATATATATATATATATATATATATATCCAATGTTCGTAAAACTAACAACCTTTTTTACTCCTATTAACCAAGTCAGGACAATGCATATGCAGTGTGGCTTCTACCAGTAGCAAATAAATGATGTATCCCAGTACCATGTCAAAAGCTCCAATGCTAGCACATATGCACATGGATTCTGCAAAATACCAATCGCTTGAGGTCAGGGAAGAATGTCCCAAGACATATATGGTGCCAGTAATTAATCACATATGTTCTTTTGGGGTCATGCAGACGTGATGGTACCATTAATAAGGTTATTTTACATAATACGGTGGAACCTGTGTTTAAAGAGAACCCCACTTAAACCCCCATGGTTCGAGTGCCCAGCATAATATTTTTTTCCACCCTTTAAATTGCTTCGTTGTACTACTTTTTTTTTGAAAGGCTCATTCAAAGAATTGGCATGTAAAATATCCAATCACTAATGCTTGTCGGTAGCGTTGGTTTGTGTCGCCAGCACTTCCTTTGATTTGACTAGACTCATTAGGCTATGTGTATGTCTCAACCCACATATACTGAACCCCAATGAAAAGTATCCACATAAAAAAATTAACACATTAATTTTGTAAGTTACTAAGTACTGTGTGTGCATATATGCATGGTTTGGAGCCTACATCAGGGTCATTCAGGACAACTTTTTAACTTTTGCTGGGTTGTTACATAATGCATGTGACTTTTGTGCACCGAATATGGCTTCTGACCACCACTCCTATTGGATGGCTAAAATGACCTGATGTTTTCAGTGGCTTTAAAAAGGGATGTTCAGTCAAGAAAAAAGCCAGTGGTCTCAGGTGTGTTGAGGCGATCATGCCGCGTCTGAGCCAAGGTCAAAGACACCATGCTTTGGGGCTTGCAGAGGGTGGAGTCCCAATCACTCAAATCGCACAAAGAATGGGGTGTACTCGGCGCACCATCCAACGACTAATTGAACGGCAACAAGAAACTGGATCCGTAGATGATCGGCCTAGGCCTGGCCGAGAAAGAGTGACAACACCTGGCCAAGACCGTCACATCCGGCTGATGCACCTGCGAGACCGTTTCCGTACAGCAGCCCAAACAGCCCGTGAGACTCAAGGGGTGAATCACCGTCCTGTCAGTATTTCTACTGTGGAGAGGCGACTGAGGAGCAGTGGCCTAACAGCCAGAAGACCTTACAGGGGTAACCTGCTGACCCAACCCAGAAGAGAAAGACGACTGCAGTGGTGTAGAGCACACTCCAGGTGGACTCGCCAGCAGTGGAATACCGTCCTTTTTACTGACGAGTCCCGTTTTTGTGTCAGCAGAGCAGATGGCAGAGAACGTGTGTGGCGCCGGACTGGGGAGAGATATGCAGATGCCTGTGTCCGTCAGGCAGATCGATGGGGTGGACCCTCTGTCATGGTGTGGGCAGGCATCAGCAACCGCTACCGGACACCCCTAGTGGTCATTCAAGGGATCCTCAATGCTAGGCGGTACATTGATGAGGTGCTGGAGCCGCACATGGTCCCATTTATGGAGCAGCATCAAGATCTGGCAATCTTTCAGCAGGACAATGCACGTGCACACTCTGCAAGATTAACAATGAACTTTCTCAATGAGAACAACATCAATGTCATGGAATGGCCAGCGTTCTCACCCGATCTGAGCCCTATTGAACATTTGTGGGATCAGTTAGGCCAAGCTATTCAACGGAGGACACCTAGGCCTACTACCCGAAACCAGCTGATCCAAGCTCTGCAGGAAGAATGGAATAATGTTCCCCAACACAGAATTCAAACCCTGGTCAGCAGTATGCGCCGCAGATGTATAGCATGTGTTGATGCTCGAGGTGGCCACATCCCATATTGAACAGAAAAATTTGTGTGACTTTCAATTAGGGCAGTTAATGACATTTTTTGCCTGTAAGTGACGTTAATGTCGGTAGAGCGTGACATTATTTTTACGCCAGAAAAGTGAATGCTTTGTTAAGTTCTAAGCACGTCTAGGTATGAAATGTTTCAAGTATAAACAATAAAATACTTCAAAATTGGCATGTGGATACTTTTCATTGGGGTTCAGTATATTTACAAAATGTCATTCGTGCTTGACGTCACACTGTTTCAGTGTCATGAGTTTTTCCATGTACATCTTTGTCAGTAAAAAGAACCAAAACTCTCAAAATTACACTGATCCTATCAGCTGACCAACTGTACATGTCAGACACCATTATTACTGCTGTCTAAGCGTAGATATATGATCAAAACGTGAAAAATAGGTAAGGTGAGCGCTAAATGAAACTTAAAGAGTAATGTTGAGTCGATAGGTACCCGAGGGATACTAGGCACTTCAGTTTTGCAGGGTACATGAATTCAAATTCTACCACGGAAATATCCACTTCAAAATTGCAAACTGACAAAATATGACAAAGAGGCACGTGCTACCTAGAGCAAAATAAGCTATGCATCATTCAACACTGCAGAGAATATACCACCATCAATCATACAAAACTGACAACCTTCTAAACATACCAAATTTAAATTTTAATGTCTACCCTTATCCATGTTAGAATACGAAAATGTCATAATAAATGTCCAAATGTGAACAGGGCAAGTAGTAATAGACAAAGAAAATGCTCTAACAAATGTCCAAAAGTAAAATGGAAAACAGAAGAAGAAAATGCTCTAATAAATGTCCAAATGTAAAAAAAGGCAAGCAGAAACAGAAAAAAAGCTCTAATACTGAGGAAATGTCCGAATGTGAAAAGGGAAAGCCGAAACAGATTTTACTTTCCTTTTCTTTGTTTTTTTGTTTTCATATCTAGTGACATGTTTCCCGGCAGTGTCAGTAGAGTACGCTGGGCACACCCGGTGCAGGAAGCCAACGAAACGGAGGTTCGACAGGCAAAGACTACCATCAACAATTATGAATCTGTGAAAAGCTCGTTGCAGTTGCTCTTTACTGCCCTGCGGTACACCGGGGTGTATAGTGATCCACTGCGTAACATCCAAACTAAACTGAAGAGGAGTATATTTCAAACACATGGCTGTTTCATCCTTGTTTTGTCAGTTTCTAATCTTGCAAGACTTTGCACTGCATTTAATGTTGGAATGTCATTTGATGCTGTGTTATGCAGACGCATAATCTTCGTCCTATATTTCGCTCAAACTATACTTATTAACGTTTTGTTCATGAGAGCTGGTAGCGACATTGAGATCTGCTTAAAACTGTGGTTCAATGTTTATCGACTTGAAGAGGATGAAAAGCTCGGAAGTTCTGTAAAGAAACTAACAAGAATTTTTTTCGCGGTATTTTTAATTATCATCTTTATCTTTCTTGTAAGTTTTATTTTCAAACTAATGTCCACCCAATTGCCTACTATTTTGGTTGAATTTGGAACGCCATTAACGAGAGACTCTAGCTATATTCGTTTTGTGCTTGTTGTAAATCAATGCATTCAAATTCCACTGTTCACAGGAAATATAATTGTAATGTGCATATATTTAATTATTTCTTTCATTGTATATAAAGAGTTGAACACATTTAACACAGCCTTCAAAGAAAGACTAAATAAAACACACAGTGGCAGACGATTTAATGCTGAGCTTGAGGATTATAGAATCTGGCATGACACCCTATGTCGCCTGGTATATGCTGCAAATCAGGCATTCGCACATTATCTGGGAGTCATTCTTGGTGGATCCATAGTACTATTATGCTTCTTGTTGTATGCTATAGCCTATGGAACGACAGCAATAGAGGATCTGAGCATTCTTCTGTTTCAAGTTGCATTCGTCATGGCAATGCTAATCTGTTGCACTGTAACTGGAGCCGCGATCAACGATCAGGTACTTTTTTTATTAATCTTTTCTTGCACTGGCATTTTAGATAAAAGAATACTCTATACTACATATTTAACTTACTCATGAAAATGTGAAAAAGTTGCCACATTAACGTATATCACGGTTTGGAAGGGCGCAAGATATGCAGTTATGTGAATATAACATCAAGCAGACCATTCCACAAAATAGTATGAAGCTGAGCAGGCATGCTTATACCAAGCTCAGATGACAATAGATTTCAATCATCATGTCGGTCCTGTACTTACTCGGCGCGAAAGTACTATTTAGCTTTTATGTACAGAGCAGCATTATGTATTTTTCCCTTGTTATGCATATTTGGAGGAAATTCTACAAAAAGACACATTGTTCTATACGTATATCATTGACTCTGTGACAAAAAAGATAAAGACAATAAACGAGCAGATACTACCATAAGATGTTTTTGGTTACAGGCACATGCTTCCGCAGCAGATGCATATACAATAGATGTTCGCACCATGTCGACATGCAAACACGAGGTGAATTTTGAGCTACCATTTCTTGTTTTTTAGAGAATGCAATGAAATGGAACAGTTTTGATATGCATTCTGGTCGAACTCATTTTAATCGCATATATTTATAGAAAATAACGCGCACAAAAGAAAATTTAAAATAACATTTTGCTGTCCTCGAGCGATGCATTTGTAATTTTCTTTAATTAATCATTTCCGTGAATTACGATTGTTATTATATACGGGACTTTTAATATTGCAGTTACATATATTTTTGGGACGCCTCAATGGACCACCTATTGGATTATCTGCATTCAACCTTTTTGTGTTGAACAGAGGTGCCCTTCTCACTGTAAGTGTTCAGGCTACTACTAAAGTCCTTCAGTGCCACGTCGTAGATTGCGTCAACAGCTTACCTCGTTGCGTTTTGGGCGTATGACGAGGAAAACTGTTGCACTGGAGTATTATCTTGTCATGCATTGTCCTTTTACAAGGAACATGAACCTAGCACTCTAATTATAATTCAGAGCAGTTCCATTTAAGTAGCTTGACTTAAGTCGCAATTGGCACCATAAAAGTTAAACTACTGTTCACTCGTACTAAGTTGAAGTTCCAAGGCTGTCAAGCAGTTATATAATTTCATACTTAATGATAAAACCATGAAGATAAAACCTATTTTTTCTTTATCTTTGGAAATTAAGTCCTTTCGAACAACTGAAACAGCCGACATTCTGTGCTGTAATTTGTACAAACCTATGTATTTCAAAAATAATGATGCCAAAAACAAAACATTTCTTAACTTACAATCCACACGTGGTATATACCTCTCTCTCTCTCTCTCTCTCTCTCTCTCTCTCTCTCTCTCTCCTCTCTCTCTCTCTCTCTCTCTCTCTCTCTCTCTCTCTCTCTCTCTCTCTCTCTCTCTCTCTCTCTCTCTCTCTCTCTCTCTCTCTCTCTCTCTCTCTCTCTCTCTCTCTCTCTCTCTCTCTCTCACGTGCCTGATTTCTTTTTTCCAATGTCAATTTGTCCAGGTAAATTTACCACAGTATCTTGATGTTAACCTCTGTCATGATTGAAGACTATTTTCATGGAAAAAATACAGCAAATCGGCAACGACCATCGCCCAAATTTACATGGGTCATTAATAAATGTTGCAAATATATATACGCTACTGTAAATGTATGTTACTTACAAAAGCGATTTACATGCATGAGGAGCATGAACTGTTTTAAGGCTTGTTTCTGCACATGAATGACGATACAAAGTAGCCACCTGTATTGTAAGTAACAGAAAATTCCTGAATATAACCACTTTCTGAAGACTCCTTTCTGCAGGTTTGACCTGTGAGGTGGAATTGTATATATATATATATATATATATATATATATACACATGGAGGGAGAAAGGGTTTCATATTTTCTCTTGCACTGTGATGATATCTTTTTAAGGTTAAAATGCACGAGAATTTTTTTTTTATAATGTTGTGTCCTACTGTAAATATTGTGCTAATTGCATTTGCAATTTTCATACAGTTCCAATCATGTTATCCTTTACAGATATTCGGCACCCTTCTGACGTATGGAGTAGTAATTTTTCAGTTTGGTTCTGCCAGCACTGGAACATCTGGAGATTCCTGTTGTTTGAAATGGAATGTTACCTTGGCATTGTTAAGGATTTTGAATAAAACTGTGAACACCACAATATAGGTGAAATATTGAACTGATAATTCAGTGACCTATATCTAATACTTCATGTATATCATTCCGCAATTTTTTATTTCTGCTCTGCTCATTACAATCAACATAATTGCCAATTTTCTTAATTATTTGCTGTGTACACGGTAATAATATTAAGGCACAATCTGATATTTAAGGTAGCGTCGGTAAACCTCCGCGTCTATACCGCTGCGGTCTTTAACCCGCTCTTCTGTCAAGGATAATATTTTTACACCCATGAAACTATATATATTTATTTTTGCCACGATCTCTAGATTTCATATGTGCTATAAAAATTCGGAAAAAGCGCACCCGTGAGACAAGAGCCGGGCTATAGCAGATTTTTCGAGGCGCAAATGAATAAAAATTTCCTTACAACCTTGAAATTTTGTGAAATGAAACTTTATATAGGTGCCCAGATTCGGCATTTTTGTTTTTTCTCTAAAAGGAATAGTTATCATTTTATCAGCTGTAGAAAGGGTATCTTCTCAAATTAACCACTTCTCTGAGTTAAGAATTCCGAAAACCGCACAAAAAATCAAAATATATCCAAACGCAAGATGCCGCACCTAAGTTATATTGTTATCTTTTCGTGCATTTTTATTTCGTGAAGATCGGTCCACCCGTTTTCGAGAAAATTAAAATCAAAATTAGGAAAGTCGTCGCCAAAACGAAACCGCAAAAATGGCCCCAAAAGGAAATCTGGCCGTGTTTGGTGGCATTTTCGGCTGTTGCTTAAGCTGTATTCACTCCATCGTTACGACTCTTCTTGTGTAAAAAGAAACCATGTGCTACTATACGTTCTAGGCATTGTCATAAAAAAATGAACATTAAAAGCCGTCAATAAATCACAATCTTTGAAGTCATTCCACTGAAACTTGAACTATTCTGTGGTTTCCTTGTGATGGTTTCTCATGTGTCCCGCTACAAAGACAATGAGAGAGGTGGGGCGAAGGGGGATAACCATAATCGCATTATCACCCCGGGCAACCAACTTTGGCCCCCGTGTTCAAAATGGCGGCGATAGGGACACCCGAAAGAATGTCCAACTCAGGAGGAGTAGATGTGTACAACCCATGTGAAACAAATGGACTATATTTCATGTAAAGTTACACATGCTGGGGTCCAAGTGAAAAAAGAAAACAGTCTCATATCAAGCGCAAAAAGTAATGAGTCGACTGTTGAGCAATAAATTTGAATGCCATCAAAGTGGCAACATTGGACATTACGTAAAAGTCAGTCCTAGTTTTTTGGACTTTGAGAATAAGATTTCCAGTGTTTCTGCCAAATGCGACAATAATTGACCTTGTTTTTTTGTTTTTTTTTTTTTTTTTTAACATTTTTGTCATAGTGCAGATCCCGACCCGGGACCCCATAATTCTGAATAAATATGTCAAGTTTCATATCCAGTGCAAAACTAAAAAGTGGACTGTTGAACCATAAATTTGTGTGCTGTCACAGTCGAAACATTGGACATTGCAGTGTGGCAGACTTGAAAAATAAGATTTTCAGTGTCGCTGCCAAAGGAGATAATAATTGACGTTTTTTTAACGGTGCAGCTTTCAGACCAGGACCCTATGGTCTTGAAACAGTGCATTACCTGTATATATTTGTATAAAAAAGAATGGGATTTCAACAAATAGTCGTTTTTGTTGTCATGTTTTTAATGTAAAAACAGCTTGGTGGCCTGGTGTTTTCCTCATCGACATCTATAGGATAAAATGCCCCCCCCCCCCCCCCAAAAGGCCAGTTAGGAACAAAATGGTATATTGTACAAGTAGTTCCTTACCAATCATTGGTTACGACCATTTCATAATTACATTTTTTTCAGTGAACTGTATATCAGGGTCAATGATAAAATTTCAATGTAGGCATAAGTTTTGGCACCACAACAAAACTGCCCAGATATGCCATTTTCCCCTTTTCACCAAACTGTTAGTAGGTTTTCTTCATGTAAAATTTGTGGTAAAGTGTTATGACAATTTTGATATAGAATCTGATAAATGCAAGGATATAACAACAACATTTTTAATTTTGTACAAAAAACAAGTTTATTGACAATATATACAACACTCATTTATCCGCTTTCACCTGTCCATCTCCTTCAGCCGAGTTGAAAGTGTTCGAAATTTTCTACCAATCCACAAGCAATAAACATAAACCAAAAGCCTCATCAAGCTTTGTCTACACCAGTAGTCCATATTTCACATGTCCATTTTCTAAACAGTCATAATGGCACGACAAAACTCTTCTATGGAAACCTCGTATGTTCCTGGCCAGATTTCCCCTTTGACTTGGTTGGGTAGCATCCGGGGGTAGCATGGTTCTTATCAGCGCAAGGACACATGGCAGAAAGGTGAATTGGCACTCTGCAGGTCCTATTTCCTGATCCTGAAAATGCATCATGAATTATATTATTAATTTATTTCGTATGCATTGTGTAAAAATTAAAAAGCATAAAATTGTGCCAGGACTGATTGTTGCTACTTTTTTTCAATCCAATGATCAGAAAATTTGACATGAATACCTGGATATATATAAAGATAATGAAATATTATGAGGACATTGTCATTAAATAAATAATGAATACAGAATTATATAATTGATTTTTTTTCATGTGCATGCATAAAATTTAAAAATCTTGAAAGTGCCTGCATTGATTTGTTGCATAATTTCTTCAATCCCACGATCAGGGAGGTTGACATGAATACCAGGCCTTTTAAATTGGATATATGTGAAGATATTAAAATCTTATAATATATGTAAAGATACTGAAATATTATAAGGACGTTGTCATAATAAAACAATGATAATTTGTAATGAACCTGTTATTTCAAATTTGAAACCCATTAGGCAAATAATAATAATAATAATAATAATAATAATAATAATAATAATAATAATAATAATAATAATAATAATAATAATAATAATAATAATAATAATGAATTTTTGGTTGTGTATTGAAGCTGAAACACATGTCTCTGTCTGTCTTTTCCTCTCACTGGCACTGGACGATATTGATACTTGTTTGTTATTACTGAGTAGTTGTCTGAAAAAGGAAACTCGTACCTTCAGCTGATATAGGCCCATGAACAGTAGTGCAACCACCGTATTTGTTTGTGGGTCTTGTTCTTCATTTCCATGGCGGTGATCGACATGACCAGCTGGTTGAAAAACACCTCTGCATTGTACCTGCAAAAAGCATACAAATTGTTTACTGAGGACTCTTGATAATGGATCACCACAAAAGTTTGCAAAAAAACACATACATGTATCGAAATACACCTGAAACCACATTCCCATTACCGGTCAGCATTGCCACTACTACCTCAGATCTCCGTCTTGATTCGTACTCGTAGGTATAGGTTCCAACGGCCGCAGTTTACGTGACACTTACTCACGCAGTTCAACAAGCCTGCATGAAATGTATGACTCTGTAGCATTAAAACACCAAATTCTTTACATTTTCCAGTTGCCCGGTCCGTCGGCAAAGGGTTTCCGAGTGCACGGAGGTGCCGAGTGATAATAGGGGTTTCCATGGTTATTTGTATTGCGCCATCGAAAAAGTTCAGATGTGAACGCAAGTCTGGTGCCTGCAAGGTTTTTTTTTTTGGGGGGGGGGGTCAAATTATTTATGATAAAGTTTCACACAGAAAAGTTACAATGTATAGCCATTTTGCCGATAAATATGTATTAGTCAATTCAAACCTTGCCTCAGTTTAATCGCAAGAATAACTTGCCGCTTACGAAGTTACGATCAGAAGCCAAAGTCACTCACCCAGCAACACTCATTTCTTCTGTGACCCTTGCATTGCTAGTAACAACATCCTCTCCATCATAATTAACGGCCTTATGGGTGCTTCGCTTATCTTTTTCAGCTTTCCCCATGTTGTATTGCCCGTGCGATTGTTGTGCGTTTGTAGTACTTGCTGTAATGTTGATACCGACATGTTGGTCTTCTCCTGTTCACTCGAATTCAGCGGGTTTGACCTGATTACGTCACGGTGCTAAGTCTGATTGACAAGGCTATTTGCATACCATAACAAACATCAATCCGCGTGAGTGAAGGGTTGAAACTTAGAACATTTTTGAGCTCAAATTTCGCATAAAAGTAGACTTTTTTAAACTCGATTTTTGGTCACATTACAGATGACAGCCTAATCTTCCGAATTCTAAAAAAAAAAAAAATTGGCAGGAGTGATGTTTGCAGTCCAAATTAGGTTTACCGACGCTACCTTAAGCAGAAACTTAGGCTAATAATAACTTGTTAGTAAATGCTTAAATCAGTATGTTACTTATCTTTTTTTTAAACTGCATAATTTTTATCATATACAAATGTGGAATCCAGTGCATATTGTGCACCTTCACTCTCCACATTTTTTCCTTTACAAGTTTACTTGAATGACAGGTGTACATTTTATTTATGTGTTTACATTCTGTCCAGTCCTCCACATACAGCCAAATCCATAATTCATCTGATCTTTGGTCAATGCCTGTCTCGGCACATGATCTACTTGGAAACTGGAAAGGTTGGTTGAGGTCACAGAAGGAGGCTCTGGCAAGGAAGGACACCAAGAATTCTGTATTTACATGAGAAATTACTTTCCTAGTTCTTCTCATGAACCTATGTCGTGGTAGCGGCAATATTTCTATTACCTGTGCAGCCAGGTCGTAAGTATGCGAGTCTTGTTGTTCCAATTCAATAAATTCTCTTGCCGTTAAACTCTCTAAACCCTGTCACCACATATCAAATATACCTTAAAGTTTAAACCAGGTTACTTATTCTATCGAATTTGTTGGAGCTGCGAAGTCACAGAAACAATCCTTGGGTAATCTGAAGAGACCTTGGATGTCTCTTATGGGATCCTCTCCTTCCAAATGTCAGAATGAAATCAGTGATCTTGTTAATGATTTCTGCATGCGCTAAGGCCCACCCCCGAGTGAGTAAGACAATGAAAGTCAAAACTTTCAACAGAGATGCTATTTAAAACTGAGGGTTATATGTGGCCAAAATTGAGGATGATGACAAAGTTATGATGATCCTGGATAGTTTGTTTAAGACAGTCAAATCTATCTAGGTAAAAGATTAAAATTTGCAGGCACAGGTTAAAATCCTCCAGGGCAATGTATAGAGTCAAACAATACAGCAGAGCAAATTAACTATGTGTATGGCAGGGAACTGACAAATCTTTTGTTGCAGATACTAATAAAAGTATCATTGGTAACCTGATGAAATGGGAGTCAATCTTTCACTCTCCCCAATAGACACATTGCACAGCGTGAGGTGACTGAAGGCTGTAACAGGAGAACTATAGTCATGTTTGCCTCTTACAGGGCAAAATAGGACTTCTATGCAGCATGTACACATGCTTAAGATATATACGTGTCTGTGGATCTAATCAGAAGAGATCAAGTATTCTATAATTGGCCAGGATATTAAAAGGAGGGAAAACGTTATGATATTCAAAAGATGGGTAACTATTGGGGGGGGGGGGACACCAGCGTTGTGAAACTCATAGAAATCAAGAATTTACGAGGCTTTCAAAAGTTTGCAACTCTGTCGCCAGAATCTGGTTAATTTTCTGCTCATTCAAGAACAAGATTTAGGTGTGTGGTGAGGCTATTGTCATACATTTATTCTGTCAGCAATCCTTACTTGTTTTATTAGTATGCGTTTGTGGCATACATACAATGTTCGTAGTAGTTAGTTCAAGCATACCTGTGCCTTGTGTGCATAATGCCCGAAGTGTTTTCCTATCCGTTGCATGCTTACTCTTTTATGTTCATGAACATAGAGGTCTTATGCCTTCAATATTAACTGCTGATAATGTGATGCATTTAAATAATGTAGTATATGTGATGACTGTTGTATAAATTTGTGTTATCATCCTCTGGTCATGACAAACACACTCCGAGTGACCATTGGTCTCTGTGTCATGCTATATTACGGTAATGCCATTACGGTATACCACATAAACAGCATGCTTCCATCTGCAAGGATTTCATTCTCTGCATGCAGGGGGCGTTTTCAGGACTGTCGGTCACTTGCCCATGGTTGTGTTAGGTAAAACACATTTTTTATGTCAAGATAATCTTGTTCTCTATGCATTCACGTATCATTGATATGGGGATTTTTTGTCTTTTCGTGCTTGAAGGTTCCTGTTAGGTTTTACTTTTTGTTCGTCTCCTAGTATGTATGTTTGAGAGCATGAGGTTTCTGCTTTTGCACTGTCATTTTTTTTTGCACATCTACCTGTGGACTATATTGGTCCTTGCACCTTATTGCATTTCTGTACAAACCAGGTACATTGCTTACTTTGATGTTGCGAAGGTTCTAACATACACCAGGTTTAATTGTGAATGTCGCTTGCTCAATCTGTGTGGGTGCATGTACATGCTGGCTTGCACAGGCTCTATAGTTTCTGCATTTAGTAGCTAAATTTGGTAACCATTTCAAACAACATAAGATTGCAAGAGGTATCTGCAATCTGTGCAAGGCACTGATAGAAATTGAAAATGGTCATGGTTTCGACGAACATATAGCTATACTTTTGATATTTGCATTGTTTCTTTTTGTGTGTATGAAACAGACATTTGTTACGAATATAGAAAACGCACCTTATACATGTGACATTTATCATAATAAAAGGTACTGTAGACGTTCGTTAGAATCCAGATCCTTAGCTAGGTCAAGCTAATTTCTATGGCTCATGCCAATATGCGTTAAGAGTCAACATAAGCTAGGCAAGTTTTATGACATTATTACATCAGTCACAATTGACGTATTGCCCCAGTCTGAAACATGGTTAAACCATTTTTATCCAAATGAGGTACTTACATCCAATGACTTTAATGCTACCATTGTGCAAAGATAGGGCAATGGCCAAAGGTATATATATATATATATATATATATATATATATATATATATATATATATATATATATATATATATAAAACCCCTTGTTCATAGACTAACCTCGAAGGCCCGAACAGTGAGTGTTTATAGGTTAGGACTAAGGTCAACACATGAAAATGCATGACTTGATTTCTGCTTAATATCGCCCACCTGGTAAATCAGCTGATGCGCGGTTTACCTTTCTGCACGAATTTTCACACACAGTAACTTGAGCACTGGACGTTGATCCTAAAACCCTTGTGAACGTTGATGACTTCAATAACTGCCGTAATGACTGGAACTCAGCTCATGCCCATAGTGAGCTAGGCCCAAATGTGTTCAATATCCTTTCAAATACTAACTAGTTTCAATTTACTGAAGAGCCCACGTGGAATCGCTCCTGAACAATGTTTCCATCATGATGGCAAGATTAGTTTACAACATGATTTATGAATGCCTAGTTAAATAATTGTACCCCCTGATGGAAATTCCGGCTTCAAAAAAATTGATCTTGCACAAAATATCTTCTGCTGTTGAGTATGGACATGGAATTTTTCTTGATGTATCGAAGGCGTTCAGCAAAATTTTGCACAGAGGTCATCCATTTAAATTACACAATTATATATCACTGAAGACTGGTCGCCTGAGCAGATTATAATTTTTCAAAATACTTTGAGAGAGTTTTGACATATGGCCAATCTTCAAGCTGGTTATGAATAGAAGCAGGGTTACCCCAGGGCCAAATACTCAATCTTACATTATTTCATATCTATGTAAAATTGATGATATCACCCTGGACATCAGACTGTATGTTGATGACACTAGTGTACTTAAAGTCGTTAAAAATATAGCTGTTGATAGCAGCTATAAATGTGTTGACAATTGGAGCATGTGGAAGAATGTAGAAGGAGCATTCGATGCTTTTAAATCCATTTTGCTCATTATTTGCTGCCAAAAGAAACAAACCTCATTAAGGTCCCCTAATTTCAAAAGGTAACGAACATCCCGTAGGTACCAGCCATACACATTTCCATATAACGTTAAATACAGATTTTAATTTGTAAAGACCATATCATCCGGTAACACAGTCAACAGAGGGATAGCTCCCCGGTTTAAATTCAAACATTAACGTAATAATCTTTGAACATCTGCACAGATTGCTGCCATAATCTATTCCTGATATAGATGTGTATTATATGATAACCCCTGTCTCACTCCATCTGACGTACTAGAACATGTTTAGTATCAAGCTGCAAGAATATGTTCTAGTGCCCTGTGACGCACCAATCTTGTTTGATTCCACACGGATATCGGATGAAAAACGCTGGTTACTCGATGAAAATATTTCAAACTCGAGTTTTTTGACAAAATGCTTAATATACTTGTCCTCCATTACTTTTCTGAGCTAGTCCCACCCACATAAGAAACAGCAACTGGTGTTCCACTGAGATACTGTCATAGTATAAAACAACTTCTGCTTAGAACAGAACATTTCGGTAGGTCCTTTCGTCCTTCTGCTATTACATTATGGAATAATCGTCCTTTCGATATCCGCCTACCACCCTCCCTATCTCGTTTGAAGGAAAAACTAAAACAACTATTATGTGAGGATCAACCTCCTGTCTACCTATCCTATGGCAGTATTTTCCTAATGTATGCCAGGCTCAATCAAGATTTGACCAGCTTACTTTTCAATATTGTACAGAGTGAGTATGGGTCACAACTTCATTTGTTCTTGCGGAAATCGCGCTATAAATGTAGAACACTTCTTTTCATATTATACCTGACATGCTGGTCCAAGAAATGCCCTTCTAAAAAGTAGCTTGTATCTTGGCACCAGGAGTCAGGCCACATTTGAATGCTGTGTTAGCTCACCATTATCAAGATTATGTGAATAGTATTCGGGAATTACATATTTCGACAATGAATCACGCATAAGAATTTTCACAGCAGAGCATTTCTACACCGCGAGCCAACGTTTTGTTTGTTGACCCGTTATCTTCAATATTTTCTTTGAAGCTGTACGGTATAATTGATTAAGTTTGTGTGTTGTCCTCTTTGTATTGTAAATGATTAGTGTGTCTTTGCATGTCTGGAGAGCCTCCAGATTAGTTTCACAAAACT
The DNA here is from genome assembly GCA_964020975.1 of Hermodice carunculata. Lineage (NCBI taxonomy): Eukaryota > Metazoa > Annelida > Polychaeta > Eunicida > Amphinomidae > Hermodice > Hermodice carunculata. The sequence goes on along the minus strand of CAXHWN010001018.1, from coordinate 1,086,411 downwards.
ATTTGTTATTCCAGTTTAAATAAATGTGTTAATAATAAACGCTGCATGGATTGATTCGTCATGTGTTACTACCATGCATTGGGAATTCTCTTTAAAGTAAGATATTTAAGGAGAGAAGTGGTTTTCCGACTCGCAATCCACGTGTATGTTGAATAGCCATTTCCAGCGTTGTCCTTCTTTACCACTTTATGATCCCAGCCCCTAAAAGCACCACCAGGTATGTGAATTCAGGTCTAAATAAAATATTTTCCCTTCACCTTATGCATTTGTTTTCATTAATAATATTCGGTAGAGGGCAATATGGCCTGCTCTCCTCGTTTGATGGACGCAATCTACTGTCAGGATTTAAATTTGCTGAATACCGATAAAAGAAGCAGACACAAACCCCCACACATGCGTAATTACTCCAAAAGCTCACAACGTCGATTTAAATACCTCATTACATCATTTCATCAATGCTGGCATATATTCACAACAGACAGAGCAAGGGTTTTGTTTGTGTTTCTATTGCAGGACTGTGCTAAGTTTGAACAAATTGTGGTTCTAACCACTATAAGAATACGGTGTAGGCTTCCCTCAGTGCATACACTGGGGCAGATTGATTTGTGGGAGTTGAAATTCAAAACAGTCATTCAATTACTAAACTTTTGGATAGTCAGGTCCTTATTTATTGTCCCTGTGTGAGAAAGTGACTGATATATGGAATCTTTTCTCGGAGTACATTTAAATTGAAATGTTGCAAGTTTTATCTATATATTGGTCCATATACTAGTTGATTTAACTTCTCATAACTGTTGCCATTATAACCAAGGAGCTCCTGATATATTGTTTACTTGTGTACTCTTTATTATTTCACGTTCATACATTCTATAAACTCTGGTGGGTTCTTCTCACCAAATACAAAGTAAAGTAAAGGCGCGCAGCCACCGTCACACAAAAACGCGTGCCCAGGAATTCAAGACGGCAAAACATGCTTCATAGTTTCCAGACCCATTTGTATATTATTTGGCTGCTGAAACCTTCATTTTCCAGATCTTCAAATTGAGCGTGACCAGATTGGCTATGGAGCAAAGAGAGTGTGGATGGTGCTCTTTTTGCTTTACAACTACACAGAAAATGTTACACTGTAGCACCTGTTTGTATTACACGCACACACACACACACACACACACACACACACACACACATATATATATATATATATAGGGCACGTTAAACGTAAGTTCCGTCTTCCCACTGGAAGAGGTTATGACGACTCAAGTAAATGGCACCTCACCTTTATCTCTTCACTTGTATCCAGGTCATAGTCTAACTTACTGCGTCAAAAAAGGTACCAAACAACAAAACAAAACAATTAGTCTATTATAAATTAACCTAAAAACTTTAAATGGAAAGCTTAAAATAGTTGAAAAAAATAAAACCAAAATGTGCAAATACACAAACTCCATAAAGCTAAGCAAAAATCCTAACCTGACACATTTTCAGAGAAACCTGAGCTTTGGTGCTGGACAAGAAGGTAGAAACAGCTCTACTGTGCCCAAATTATTTCTTTTATCACCTTAGACTTTAAACGCGTTAATTCTTCTTTATTTGGATAGCCATTCAGCAGTTCGAACTTACTGTTTTTTATATATACAAGGTTGTTCCTTATATGACCTGCTTAGTGACCTCTCTCCATTCCACCTGTTGTTGACTCAGCCAAAGGAGTTAGATTTGTGAGGCCAAGGGAAATAACCACAGATGAAAACAACCTATCTGAAAATAAGCAATAAACGTGTCAAACGCATGAAAATCTAGTGTTCCTTGGAGTGAACTAACCAGCTTGACGTCATTTGGAAATATTATATCTAATAATTGTTATCATGTGATACTGAACTGCCTGTTATCAGGAAAAAAAGGACACACATGATCATGAGCGAGTAGAACTGGTTTTTGGAGGCTCATCTTTGAATGTCAGATTAGATATATTTTTTGGACTTGCAGCAAAGAAACTATTCGTATTTGTAAGAAGATTTCATAGTGATATATGGGTAAAATTTTAAAGACCAATTCCAAGAGCAATACAGTGACTTTTCATTTAAATGTGTTCAGTGAAGTAATAGTAGGGTCAATAATTTTAACAAATACAGTAACAATGAATTCCTTGCCTTAAAAACTAACCAAAAGAAAGGTGTTATACACATTTTCAAACCTCTTGGATATCAAACTGGTTTCTCAGCATCGCTTGTGGTGACCATATTGGATTTCCTATTCTGTTAACTTCGGCCGAGCTCTTCCAGAGGTGCATGGGAGCTTATACAAATATACTTAAGGGCCAAAATTAATCGTAAAATTACGGTGCCCAAAGGTTGGTCATGGAGCTTAAGATATTGACCCAACTAACCGTCAGCCTTGCTGCCTATGCCGCCAAAACTAATTCCCAGCGTCAGAAAAACAAGAAGAAACCGAGGAAAGCTGCAGAACTTGTCATTGCAAGGAGTAACCTTAACCAGACAATATCAGAGGTATTAGGTACTTTGATTAAATTCAATTAAATGGGTGAACTAATGGACTCTAACTTTCAACATGAAACCAGATTGGCTCATATTGATGATACGTTTATGCAAATAGAAAGTCGGGTTCACTTGTTGGAGGTCAAGTGTGACCAGGAAAGTGATATAAACAGAGATCATGCAACTAAACTGTTGCACCTGAAAAATGAAGTGAAATGGTTGCAAGCTGAACTCGAAGAAACTGCGTCTGATCAGAGGGCACTGATGCAACATGGGATACATTGGGCAGTGCGAGTTCATGGTCTGTCAGTGACAGAGAAACCCACGCTGGAAAACTCACAAAATGTTGTTTCAAACTTTCTCAAACAACATCTGCAACTAAACATCTGAATTACTAAGACAGATTGTACTCATAGAGTTGGGGAAATATATGAAAAAATATATCTACATATTTTGCTGTAAATATCAAGAGATTGTTACAAAGTTTGGCTGCAATATTTTTTGTAGAGTTTAGACTTGTCTGCTTTGCTGTTTAATATTATCCTTTCGCAGCATTGTGTTTTAATATTCACCTTTCAGACATTTTAGGCTTACATGTTTTGTATCAGGTTACACCCCCAGGGGTTATCGGTAGCAAGCAGTTGCCGAAGCTAGTTACTAGCTTCCCTAATTGTGCTAAAAATCTGGTTAAGAAAAATTAAGTTTTGTGTTATCGACTGAAATGCTTATGACTTTCAGAATTTTTTCACATGTCTAAGTACACATTTCCTTAATGTAAACAAGTACTCAAATTTGCCAGTTTTGCTCAAATGTCACAAATCTGATCCAATATCTTAAAACATTGACTCAGGGTTGGCAGCCAAATAGAGCTTTACTGTTTGGTGACTTTCAAAGTGAGGAGCATGTGCCATCATGTCTTCATAGGATTTGTTTTACATTTCTGGCGCAGGATGTCCATTGTTGCCATACCTGTTAGGATTTTCCTCACTTTGTACAGGTGTTCTAGCTGAAACTTTTATTTAATAACCACTGGGACTGAACATATTGCCCCAGTTTGTTCATACTTCAGTTATACACTGGCAGGCGGCTTAACTAAGATAAGCTTTACAGCTAGAAAGGGGACATACTGGTTCACGGGTAAGCCCAATTGTTTGCATATAGACTTGTCCTATACAAATTTAATAATTATGTTTGGTGTGACAGGCATTCTTCATTCATAGTGAAGCACTACATTTATAATCACGACTTCACGTATTTAGCATATCCATGATTTGCCACGTTCATATTTATTCATTATTATGTGGGTTGTCTTTGCTGAACAACAACCTTAGACAAAGCGCCGCTACATCGAGAGACATGTACGGGTACAGGCTCCGAAACATGTTCTGAGTAGTAACCTGTTGAAGAACCTTTAATTTATTTGGGCTGATACAGCTTATGCCAAGATTCTACAGAAAAGTATGTGCAGTATGGAAAATAGTACCTCCGTATGTTTATAGGTTATTCAGTGACAGGTTAGTCAATGGAGATTAAAGAGTTCGGACTGTAGAATAGCGTAATGACACTAGCAAGTGGTTTTGGACAAAAAGATACAAAGACAAATATGATGAAAAACAACCTTTGCTCATAAAATTCTTCCGGAGGATTATGCTGAAGATTGTTTTCGTGTCTGCAAGAAAACTAAAGCTGTCGGGGTATCCTTTCCAAGAGGACAGCACTGCGAGCAACAATATTGAACCACTTGAAAAATCACCCGGAACTACAAGATGCTTGGCTCATTTACGGGGAAATTTAGGCCAAAACAGCTGCCAGCAAGAGGTTGAAAGCAAATATTATGGACAACATTGACAACCTGCTTCGTCCAATCTCAAAGGAGTAGCTTACATGTGTCCAATCACAATTGACCTAATAATAGCTGAAGTGGTAAACTAATGTATTTCCTTCTAAGGACATACTTCCCCCAATAAAATCAGACTTTAGCATTATGGGCCACTCTATGAAGATATTTCTCATGTCCAGCGTGTCTGCAATTGAGTTCACTCCAATCTTATACTTCAGAAACTTCATACAAATAAACATGCAGCATTAAGGTACAGCGTGGAAAGGAAAGGAAAATGTAAAAGAATGCAAAGAAAAAGTGGAAAAGGAGGAAATGATGGAAAGAAGCAGAATGAATGAGAGAAAAAGGCGAAAAATTAATGCATATAAACAAATTGAAACAATTATATATGAAAAAACAAAGCTGCTACTTATTTCAATTGGAAGATCTAATCAACCTAAAATACAGTTAGAGTAACCAACAGTACGGCACTTGTAAGGTCTCACTAGGCCGGCGGTAATCTTGAGAGGAAGACTCTCCCAAACTGACTGGTTGACGTCCATTCTCTGACTACTTTGTTGGGTTCAAACTCAATTTATGATGAAAATGATCCCTATGTCTTTGAACCGAAGCTTATAAAACGATCACCTTATTACAATATTGACCAACACGGTACCTATCTCAAGAAAATGCATTATTACTTAACAGTTATCAGTTGCAATTGTGAGTCATTAATGCCAATTTTGATGAGTTACAAATTCTTTAACATTATGCAGAAAGTCACGATTTTTACCTACTGTTGTCAGGTTGTTTGCGTGCAAGAAAGTTGTGAACAGATTATTCGGACTTATCCCTGTTACAATTAGATAGTTATACGTTAGTTTCTCAAGGCACAATATTTACTGCTGGAGGTGGCTTGGCATATACATTAAAAGTTCTCACTCATTTAAACTTTTCGATATTTATACTAGGTCCATAATATATGAAGGCCAATTTTTTCGAAATCAAAATGTCAAATAGTGATAAAAAATAATAATGGCAAGTATTTAAAGGCCACCTCGTGAACTAAACAAAAAATATAACAAGCTTATTGATGGGTTTATTAAGTCCTGCTAAAGGTATAGAAGTCTAAAAAATGATGTAATAATAGCTGGTGATTTCAACATTGATTTCTTGAAAATTCATCAAAAATGTTTATGGTCTTTTTTTTATTACAATTACATCACTGAGCTTTTAGCCACACATTACTTCACTTACTGGGTTGTCTCGGACCAAGGTACTTTCATAGACAATTTCTAGATAAAACCGTGTAACTCTAATATGGCCTCATTTTATTCTGGTATAATAATTACTCGAATCTTCGAACATTTTTCTTATTTTATTTGTTTAGATATCCTTAAACCTAAACTTGACACAGTAAATTATATGCAGAGTTCTGATCGCTATCCCGATGAAATAAAGCATTTAAAAAAAGAATGATGTGAAGCTTGGCTACATAAATACATAAATCCAGATGTTCTCGCTGACCCTTATGACTCCTATTCGGTCATTCATTCGACCATTGTTACCGCTACAGATGACTATTTCCCATTTGAAGCCCTGAAACATAAAAAAAAAACAAACACAACAAAGGTCAATGGATAACTAGGCGTTTTCTTCATTCTATTATCACTCGTGATCGTTTATGTGAGTGTTCCAAGGACCTCCAACATGATGCTCAGGTGTATGAACATAGATCCCTTACTTTTAATTCATGCAACAGAACTATGAAAAACAGCATCCATGTTATAAAAAAAAATTGAAGTCGTGCTTTGATAGATATAAAAATGATTTCAAAATGTCTTCAAACGATATACTGAATAGACTTAAAAATAAAAGGTGTTTTCTGGATATTTCTAAAATATAGTGAGATCATTACCAATGAAGTGGCAATGGCAAATAGTTTCAATAATTTTTCTACTTATATTGGACCTAGTTTGGCCTCAAAGATTACTTTACCGTAAATCGTTTATTTAAAGACTATGTGAAAAAACCGGGACGACACAGATTTTCATTCAGCCTTGTCACTGAGGAAATTGTTGAAGATATTATTAATTTTCTCAAACCAAGACATACTTTTCGTCATGATAAATTATACATGAACTTGCTAATAATTGTCAAAGCTGAGTCAAGCAAATTAACTACGTTGCTTTAAATCAATCACTTGCAACTGTTGTTTTTCCGACTTATTGAAAATAGCAAGAGGAAACACCTCTTGTTAAAAGAAGATGATGCTTCCCTCCTTGACAACTATCGCCCATTTTGTTGTTCTACCTGCTATCTCTAAAGTAATTGAAGCAATAGTTTATGAATAAAATTTATGAATATTTCTTGTCTTATTCTTTATTTCTCAGTAGTAAATATAGCTTCATGAAATGCATTTTCCAAAACCTTGCGACTTTAGAACTTATTGATAGTATTGTAACAGTCACTCACTGACTGTTAAATTAGAAATCTATTTAGGAAATCAACAGACAGTCACTCACTGACTGTTAAATTAGAAATCTATTTAGGAAATCACCAGAGTGAAATCTCTTTACTATATTGTGTTGTCATGGTTACTGTTGACTTGATACCAGTTCAGTTTGGTGTTGCATGCAGTACAGCATGTGACAAATTACTGTATGTTATCAATTCATGTACACAAGTCATAAGCCAGCCACATAAAATGATGAATTATTTGAGACTTGTAAATTAATTTAGAATTCAGAGTTATATGATTTCCCTAGAAATGTTAAATAAAATACAGGAGTATAAATTAGGTAGAGTTAGAAGCCTGATATAGGTAGCATTTATGAAACAACAAACCAGAAAGCAGCATGTGCAGTACAGCACAGCTGAGTTCAATCATAACATTCAGTTTGGAAGCCAATTTGTTTATTGTGCTCATGAACTTATCAGAAATTACCACAATAACGGTTCTTTTAATACCACAGGATTATAGGATACTAATACAGTACACTATTTGCTGGTTTGGAGTCATTAAGTGAGTGTTTAAAGAGCAGAAATTAGCTATTATTCAGAGCTGGTAAGGTTTTCTGTGCTCTAAATGTTGATAAACAGTACTCAGCTGATTCAGGGTCAACCAGTACTTTGAAGTCGATACATTGTATTACATCTCTTTAGGCTCTGTTAAATCCTTGTGTAATGCTGGTCCATGGAAACTGAAATTTACACATTGAAATCTTGATGAAATACATCTGTGAACAAAGCGCCGAACAAATGATATAAGGTTTAACTCATAAGTTCACATTTATTGCTGGTACATTACAGTAAATTAGCGGTTTGTGATGAGGATAAAGAGTTGAACTGATTGAGCAATATGCTCACCTCGGAGTATCGTTAGCACAGGTGATTTACCTTTAGAGCACACCTTTACCTGTCCAAATGGTATAAAAAGGGGGCCGAACGGCAGGTTTAGGTGATTCTTGGCCGTGGTCTCGGACAGTGAACATCGTTTGTCAGCATAATCACAGGCACCACAGCAGGACTTTGACAGTGGCTTGGCATGCACCCACGTGATTGACGGTTGAGATCGAGTCCCGGTAGAATACCTGTCAATTGGGTCGCCGTGCCCGCTGTATAATCAAGTCCTGTCGTTGTCTATTTGTTTGGTAGCATTCTCTGTTTGTTCAGCACTGTTCCGAACCAATTTGGCGTGGCCATTAATCCAATTTGGCTGGATTTGCTGCGGCTTATCCCCGGACCGATGTCCGTCAAAAGTCTCAAATTGTGTGGCTTCTTTCTGTGACACCGGACCAATAGGAAACCTAATGGCGGTATTTCTAAATTTAGTCTTGTGATTCACGGAACGGTATGTGAATCTGTCTCGGCTTATTCTGGTTGTTGCATTTGGTTAGCTCATAACCATTAAATAAAACAATAGTGATTATTTTAAATGGTGATTTAAAATAACAAATAAACCAGAATTACGTGGTTTTCCAGGCTGTGGGAAACATTCAGAAATTACGTTGACTGGATGTAAACAACAGAAGTGGGGCGTGTCCATTCACGGAAATTGGCATTATGCATGGAGATCTGAACAAGTGAAGAAACTTGTCAATTCAACGAGGATAAGACAGGGGTATTCTATAAACGAATGAATTAACTGGGTGTGTAATAGATATGAAATTAAATGCACAATCGGTGTCTCCATTGTCATGGCACATCTAGTATTGTGGTAAACTGTACAAGTACTGTCTTTCGTGGTGTGAAATGCTGAGCATGCTATGTACATGTTGGTCATGAAACATTGTTAAATTGTTAAATAAACTTGTTGCATTGAAGTTTAAATGATCGGATTTGCCAAATATTTTACCAGATAGATACATATGATCAGGCAATGAATCTGTGCTCTTATTCACACTACCAATAACACCCACAAGAGCACAGGTTAAATATATTGTCTTTTCATTTGTGATTTATGCAGTTAGAAATTATATAATTTTCCCAGCCCAATATCTTGCTCGGTTAGTGCTGTTCTATCAAAGCCCTGGCCTAGGGAGCATTTGGTGTTTCCCAGGCAAAACTACATCGAATAGGACAGTGGTGTTACAGTATCATATTTGCCATGGATAAAGAAAATTCTGATCAATATATTTATGGATTTCTCTAAGGCCTTTGATACCTTAGATCGTGATATTTTGGTCCATCAATTAGTTTATTATGGTATTAAAGGAACGGGGCTAGAACTTTTCCGGAGTTATTTTACAAATCAAAAACAATATGTAATTTTTGATGATATAAAATATGTTTTTTAAACTATTTAATCTGGTGTCCTTCAGGGCCGTATTTTGGGTTCTATACTCTTTGTTATTCATATAAATGACATAACAGCAGCTTCTTCTTCTGCTTTTTCCAAATTTGTTGTGTATGCTGATGACACAACTTCATTAACTGCTTTGAGTAATCCAAGCTTAGTGGGATCATGTTTCGCAACTTATTAATTTTGAACTAAAAAAAGCACTTTGATCAAGGTTAACAGGTTGTCTTTCACTATAAATGAAACTGAATTCATGGTTTTCTATCAACCACGAAGATCATTAAATGTTCCAGAACTTCAAATTGATAATATATCAATAGAATGCGTAAGTAACATTAATTTTCTTGGACTTGAATTAGATAGACATATTAACTGGAACAGTCATATTCAAAAAGTGGTGGCTAAAAATTTTTGAAACTATTGGCATAATGAATAGATTGAAAAATTTTATCCCATCATATACTTTACAAACTATTTAAAGTTCACTTATTCCCCTATGTTTTAATTATTGCCTCCCTGCTTGGGGACAAAATTTGAAAGACTTGTTCAGATTTCAAAAACGTGTATTCGAGTAATGAACCACAGTAAGTACAATGCCCATAGTGAACCTTTAAATCGCCAAATTTATTGAAACTGGAGGATACTAAAAATTCGAAAATCTCGAAATTTTATTATAAACTACAAAATGATAGGCTCCCTGCCTATTTTTGTTATATGAAAATTATGTCAGCCACCCAGATGCATGAGCAAAACAAAAGAAGAATTTTTTTTTTCTGTAACGCCTGCTGCTGTACTCAACATATGTTTGCTAGATATTATTTGAGACACGGAATTTCACGTATCCTGAATGAAATGCCTGAAGTTATAAGCGAGACGTTATTTGCCCATGGTAGTTCGGTTTCTTTCAATTTATAAGGAAATATAAACGCTGTTTCCAATTTACTTTTCATATTCATAGCAATTAATAGAATGACTCTTCTAATTCACATGTTCAATTTGCCTTTTAGTTTTAGTTACAGAACTTGTTTTTACCTACAAGCTCAGACACCAAGTGTTTTAGCTAGGTGTGGGATTTCCTATGCTCGATTGATTCAATGATTCATTTTTGGTAGGCCCAGTCATGCACGTTAGGCGTTTATTTATGCTTTGTAAAAGTAGTTTGTGTTTTAGTGTTATTGCATTCATGTAATTTGGGCTACATTAAAAGGTAGGTATATGGATAAGGAAACATATTTGTTTAATTCTGTAATACATCACTTCGGACATTTGTATTAAATATACAAACATGGTGTCGCTGGTTAGCAGAATGACTTGTCTGGGGCTTAAAGACACCGAAACAAGTATAGCACTATTTCCCCGCTGAGGAGGTGATTTTATGTAGGCCCAAGGGTTAAGTCTAAGATATTAAATATATTTTTTTTTAAATTTCAATATGATTTGTTCCTTATCCAAAAAAAAAATAATAATAAAAATAATGATTTGGAGCTTTACAATTTATTTAAAGTGATTTACTACAGACTAGGACTTTGCTTGGCTTATCGGGGTTGAAAGTTTTCAAATGGTACTTGGGCTTCCAGACTTGGGTTGTTAAATTTCTCTTTGTATTTAATATGAAGTAAAATGTTTAAACCAAAACCAATCACAGGACACTGCATTAGAAGGCCCACACGCTATTTCATATAAAACGTGTCTATCTACCACAGTTTTAGTTGTTCCTCTGGGAGCACTAGATCCGACCTATTGACACAAATCCCCGGTCCCTTAGCTTGTCAAAATTGTAATTGGTGCATTCAATGCACGACGGAAATTGTTGAAGGTCGGGTCGCCAGAGTTGAATAGATTCACATAAGCATCACTATCACGTAGATGTTTTTGGATTGCAAAGCATATATGAGCCAACGTTTGCCATGGGGTAAGGCTTCCCGTTTTTCTATGCATCTCTTGCACGAAAATCGCGCCCACTATGAGCACGTCGGAATAGCCATATCCAGAACATTTTGCTCACAAGTAAACTTTCATTTAGCTTAATTTCAGGCGGCAGATTTGGCCATATCTCCGAGTCTGTCCATATGTTGACACCCCATCTGTTTATGTCCATGGTCCCTTCAGGGGAAAATTCTTGAACGTGATTCGGTTTAAATATATTTGATCCGATTACAAAATATAAAGTACAAGATGTTATGTGATGGACGCATATGTAGCCTGTTATGGAAAACAATTGAAGAGGAGCACTAGGCCCTTGAATAACCCCTTTTGTAGACAATAGGCAGAGAGATGAATCAGAAAAGACACAACGTGGCCCCTGCCCCTTCCACAATGACGTAAGTTGTATATTTCGCAAGAGTTCATTGTGGTAGGTCAACAAGTCATAGGAAGGCACTACAGTGTCGTCAAGACAGATAGCGGGGCCGGTTGTAAGCATTGTTGCACGACCCCGTGCACGTGCCAAAACCCGTACGCGAGTGCAGCGAAGGACATGGTGCTATGGCATGGAAAGTAACTACAAGTCACACAGAATCTAAGTGGCATTTCATCTATAAACACAACTCGTGTTACAGCGCAACGCTGGAAACGTTAATGTTTCACGATATAAACTTGAACTGGTAGCAAAATGGTTTTGTTTTCTTCAAATATAATTTTTTTTTGGCACCAAATAAATTGTTTTCAGAGTAGAAGGGACGAAATGAGAAACAGATATATCTAGGCTAATTCTCTGGGTTGTATAAAATGGTCAACAAAACAATATGCCAAGCATCTTCATCACCATGCCCAGAGCAACAGTTCGTAATACGTATAAGCCAATGGTTGTTGTTTCCTTGGGCTTTCTTAAACTCCTCCTGATAATAATTTTGTTTCGTGGTGCAAAGATTTTGGAAATGAAGGTCATATTTTTCTACTTGGTCTTGTTGCATGCACAAAAAACTTTCAGTTTTGCACAGCGGAGTGAAGAATTGAATCAACGCATGCCTGATGCACATATTGTTATGGGTTTACTTAGGATTGTATCCTTAGCAACTTCGACGAATAATTTCGTCCAAGTGCCACAGCAAACATTAAAACAATCTACGAATTGAAAGAAGCGTCCCAATTGGCTTGACTAAGAGACTGATTGTTTTTTTTTTTTTTTTTTTTTTTGGGGGGGGGGGGGGGGTTGTGTGTTTTTTCTTTCAAACTTAGCTTGTTTCATACCTGGATATATAGGTTGTATGATATATCATTTTTGCGCCGAAAGAGGGTGTTTAAAGAGAGGACACAGGAATTACATACAGTGTATTTGGAAACACGTGATAAGAGTAGAGACCCTTTAGCAATAGCCAATATTATAAGAAATAATTTGGTCTAGACAGGTAGTTATGGCAGCAGAGAATCAAATAAAGACGACTCGCGACAAGAAGCTAATTAGATACAAGAAAGTTAACCCCGCCTCCAAAACCACAATGTTGGTCTTTCCGTATAATACTAAGATGTCCTGAAATGCTGAGATCTCTATGTGGGTGTCTTGTGAAAAAAAAATTGCTTCCGAAAGAGTAATAAAGGAAAATTTGGGAGCAATATGAGTTTCAATGCTTTAAGTTTGTTTGACCTTGAACTCCAAATGTCAAGATGACAAAGTATGAGATCACAAAAGATGCGAGGGGAACCAGTGAATATTTCATAATAACGGCGGCAGTATAGAAAGAAAACACGTACAATGAATTCAGTATAACAATTAAAGTATTTATGGTCAAAGAGACTAAACGTATAAGGTATAAAAAGCCGTGTTTCTAGCTTGGGCGGAAAAGTTGTACGCACAACATAATGTAAAGAGAATGAACCTTTTTTTAAATGTAAACAGAATAAAGTATGTCGGCATTAGGGACCTAATATAATGAGATGTATGATCCTGAATCGGAATGGCATCACATATGCAATAAAATTACCGGTTCTAACAGTTCTAATTAACCAAAGTATCCACCACAAGTTCATGTGTACAATAACATGGGTCTATACATAAATCCAGTGATAACAAGTGCATAGTTCTATTAAAAATAGCAAAGAAATAATTTGCGTGAGTCTGTCATATAATATACATAGATATACATCAAATGGTACAGATATTAAAGACACCTGTATTGAAATCGATGGAAAACCATAATATACAACTGATACGCTAAGAACAATAGAAGGCATAGGACAAAAATTGCCCCCTCATTGAGACTTATAAAAGCAGAGTAAAATTAATAATGCAAGCGATCAGTTTGGTAAGATATCGAGACTGTTGTTTAACTTGAAAAGCGTGAAACTGTAGAAGAAGAAAATATAGTAAATGAATCATATTTACGCTCAAATTAGATGTAATGAATAGGGAGAAAAACCAACAAAATATTTCTGTAACTTAAAACGAGAAATTATAATAATAAAGTTATCAATAAAGTATGGGTACAAAATAAAATGGTTACAAACTCGTCTGAGATTCTAGAGGAAACTAAGATATTTTAGCAGAATTAACACACAAGCAAAATAGATTCCAATTTTGAAATGAATTGTGAGTTGTTCTTCACTGAAAATGAAAATGTTAGAAAGTTAAAAGGACAAGAGGGGAAGTTGTGAAGGGGAGATGGCTAAGGCAGAAATGTTATATGTATGAAAAGCTTGAAAAAATAAAAAAAAATCCCGGTTCTGATGGTTTTTCGGCTCAGCTCTATAAAGTTTTTTTGATAATATAAAAACTTGTTAACTGAAAGCTATAAATATGACACATCATAGTGGTATGTTGTCAAAAAGCCATCGTCACAGAGTAATTTCTCTGCTGCAAATGAAACTTTGGTCCTTCTTTGTTGAAATGGATATATACTTTATACACTGATATCCAAAATTGAGTCAGTAACAATGGTTGGACCTCAAAGGCTTTTAGTCTCCTCTACAGGAGTTCGTCAAGTATGTCCTCTTTCCCCGTACCTCTTTGTTTTAAGTTTTGAGATATTACTTTATTTGTGAGAAATGATTCACATATACAAGGCATACAGATTGACACACATGAATTCAAAATATTGCAGTATTCTGATGATAAATTGCTTACTCTTATTGCATCAAAAAATAATCTTACTTCAGCCATTAATGTATTTTAAGATTTCAAAAAAAAACCGGCTCACAAATTTATATGAATAACACAATATTAAGATTGGGAACTTTAAAGAAAACATAATTCAAGGTTGCAGGATATTTAAAATTTAGTTGGAAATCTGACTATACAACAGTCCTCTGGGTTCAAATCACTACAGATAAAGATGAAATGGGAAATATGAACTATAGACTAAAAATTGAAAACAAAAAAAAAAAAAAATAGAGAACTAAATTCTCGGGATAACAGACGTTTGTCTTAAATAAGAAAAACATTTCTTGTAAAATATTTGGCTATGTCACAGCTCCTGTATTTAGTTTCAGTGATACCTAATCCAAAAATGACAAAAAGAAATAGAAAGTATACTTTTTAGATATCTTTGGAATAATAAACCTGATAAAATTAAATGTAAATATGTGATAGCCCCAACAACAGATGGAGGATTAGGGTTTCCACATATAAAAACTCAATTTACTGGATTAAAAGATTGGTTTTAGGTTGTGGAAACAACTTGTATTTTTAAATTTACGACGTCAAGATAGATATATGTGGCAGCACAATTTAAATGTAATTGTTGTGCCGCATGTTTTTGTGAATCTTTAAAGTGTCTTGGAAGGAAGCTATTGAAAGTTGGTGTCAATATAATTACCGTGTTCAAAGTACAAAAAGGGGAAATTTTAAAACAAACATTTGGATAAATTCTCATGTTAAAATAGAACATAAGGTTATCTATTATAAAAACTGGTATGAAAAAGGAGTAAAATATATTCATGATCTGCTAGGAAAAGATTGTAGTTTTCTATTAGTTGATGATTTCAAAAGAAAATGTGGATTAAATGTTAATTTTATTATGTATTATGGTATTTTATCAGCTATTCCAAATGGTTGGAAACAAATACTGAATGCTGTTATAATTGATGAAGTGACAAATGAAATTTTAGAAAGTAATTTAAAGAGAGGAAGTAAACAGGTTTTAAGTTCCTAGATATATTTATCCTATTCTCTTGAAGAAACAGGTTGTAAGCCAAACACAAGTGATTATTAAAAGTCAAAAATGAGTTAAATAGTGATATTGAAGAAGAAAATGGATTCAATTATTGATATTACACATTAAGCATCCATATCAACCCAAATAAGCGAATTTTAGTTTTTACACATGCAGATTTACAAATCATAGGTTGTATAAGTGGAACTTAGTGGACTCAGATAAATGTGTATTTTGTAAAACACATACAGAAACCTTTAGAGTGGGAACTAGGTAAAACATTTTGGAATCAAAGTTTTAGACGTTGGTAAATATAAAATCCTTTGTTGTGAGAGAAGTGTTTTTTTTTCTTTTATATCGGGGGGGGGGGGGGAAACACTTTATTAATAACACCAATCTTTCACTTAATTTTTGTACTTGGCCCCAAAAAGATTGTGTTCATTTAAATACAAAGAACATGTTCCAAATGTTCATAGTTTTGATATCTTTGTAAAAAGCTTTAAAAAATGAAGAAAATATTACACTGAGTAAAGGAAAAATATCCAGGCATCAAAGAAAGTGAGATAATTTAAGTTCACTGTTTAAAGTTTT
Organism: Hermodice carunculata; assembly: GCA_964020975.1. Taxonomy (NCBI): domain Eukaryota; kingdom Metazoa; phylum Annelida; class Polychaeta; order Eunicida; family Amphinomidae; genus Hermodice; species Hermodice carunculata. The sequence goes on along the minus strand of CAXHWN010001018.1, from coordinate 1,070,622 downwards.
ATGAACATATGATTTGTAAACAACTTACTTATTCAATTCTGTATATTTAGTTTCTATGTCACTGGGGTCTTTAAATCAAATATTAAAAGTATATATGGTATAAATTGGTATTAATTGGAATAGTAATAATTATTTTTATAAAATATGATAATTTGATGTACATTCTATATACCCTGCTTTGGGAATAAAAATATTGAAAAAAAAACTTGAAACCATGTTATGAAAGATATCATTAAAACCACTATGATTTTTTTTGGATGTCCATTACATTTGCAAGAAAATGCTATCTCTGCCTTTGTTTTAAAGGACAACAATACAAAATATAAGGCAATGACCAAGTTTTGAGATACAGTATTGAGACACATAAAAGGGCTGATTCCTAGGATACTTGCATACAATGCTACAAACAGCGCAGTGGGACAAGCTGGATGGGATTCCCACATTCTCCTGGGAGAAAAAATATTCAGGAACTTCGTAGTAAAACAGAATATCAATATTGTTTGTATTTTTCATTGCCACAAAAGTTCATAAAACTACCTGTTCTGGCCCCAACGTTCAAAGAATAAGACAACATAAAACATATAACACGTTAAACACAAGGACTGTTGCAGTCCTGTACTCACCTGACTTTACATACTGACATTGAAGTGGTCCTGTGAAATCGACGAAGATATCAAGGTCACGTTCGTTTAAGGCCATCATCGCTGTTAATATAACATGAAGATAATCACCCTTCCGATTTTTCTGAATTTTAATAATCACTTCACAATAAAGCTAGAGGATCAGGAACAGATCCCGTGCTCAGTTGCCCACGTTTGCTTTGAATGAGTGTTTATTTATCTGTGTGTTCAATTGTTTTACAGGCTCAGAAATGAACAATTCGTAAAAAATCAGAAATGGATAGCAACATCATCTTATAAAGAGGTTTGATTAAGTTTACCACAGGGGAAATGTGCAACATGTTCCAGCACACTGTAACTGGTTGTTTTGGGGAAGTAGTAAATAGCAAAAACAGACAAAAAAATCTAAAAATACCAAAAAAAATCACACATCACCATTTGAAGGTCTAGGGGTCTTCCGATTGTCCCTATGAAATTTGGAAGCAATTGGAAGAGTGGTTTCAGAGAAAAAAGGCTTGCTAAGATTTGAAAGATTCATTAAAAATCCATCATTAATGGAGCATTACGATTTGAAAAAAACTTCCGTGTTGACCTCATGAGGGATCATTTGCACCAAGTCAGAAGTAAATCTGGTCAATGGTTTGGAAACAGAAGTCGAAAATATAAATTGTGACCCGGGGACAGCAGATAGACAGACCATACTGAAAGCTCAGGTAAGTGACAATCATGTGGGCTCAAAATGTAAATTTTTATTGCACTCCCCACTTATTTACATGGTCAGCAGTCGGAGTGCATGCATGAACCGATACATACCCAAACTGAAAAAAAAAATCGTTGAAAAGAAAAAAATCCAAAAACTTGGTAAACCCCCGCTGAGGGCAAGTCCAAGCAAGTTTGTGAGGATCTGGCCAAAGTCTTTGGAAAAAGGTCGAACATGTAATTTTGAGCAGATGACGGCACAACGACGAATGGAGGAGTGTGATAAAAGCTCAGCTGACTGACAAGTCTGCTGAGCTAAAAAAGGGTATTAAACGCTACGGTATGTACTTCACCACAGAGAAAGTGGGAGTGAAATGTTTTGGCTAGGGTCTCAACGCAGAGTTATAACTTCTGCATGTCGCTCAGGTTTTTACTTTGATCCAGAGGAGAATTCTCTCTCTCTCTCTCTCTCTCTCTCTCTCTCTCTCTCTCTCTCTCTCTCTCTCTCTCTCTCCCCCCCGGATATAGTTGAGCACATGAAACCCTAATCCTGAAGGAACATTACTCCGTGATTACTTACCACAATAAAAGTCACTTTTCGCACACATTTGCCAGCAAAATTGATACAATAATGCCCATCAATATAACTGATTTATGCTTTACTAGCTCAATTAAGAAAATGTTGAATACATTTTCCTACACTCTAGAAATTTGCCATATGTCGACATTTAAAATGTGCACACTTTATCCACTGTCTCAAAGTAATTTCTTAGTGATTGGTGAAGCGCCTTTTTGGCACAAAATGCATATGAGAGACAATCATTAAAAAATGTTTTTAAAAATTACAATAAAAACATATATCATGTCCTATTGAACACCTATGGTGGTAACGCAGCCCAACAAGTTTAAGAAAGTCCAAAATATCAAATGATTGCAGGATGAACGATGAATGTCACATGACAACAAATGGATGACCATGAGATAAACTCTGCTGATCATATAAACATTCGGGGTTCATATAAACGATCGAGGTCTGTTTCAGGAAAAATACAAGATTTATGAGAGCCGACATTGCTCCTTACTACGACGTAATAGCACTTTTTTTTTATCTACAAGTATTCTTGACGAATATATTACTCTAATCGTCCATCATACTTTAATGCATAAGAGGCACACAAATGGAAAAAGGTGGGGGTGTTGATCTGTACGTGTCACATCAGCTCTCTGCATCAATACGTTACGATTCGGAAGGTTCTGACTTAGAATTACTATGGTCAGAAATTAAAATAACTAATAGCAATATGTGAGGTGGTGTTATTTACAGCTCACCGAATCCGCAACATTATTTCGTTTTAACTTACAAGATTATCTCGGCCAAGCCTCAGCTACTAGCATCAATAACATTATTTTGACAGGCGACCTAAATTCTGATTTTTCAACTTCATCTGGCAAAAAACGTAAGCATTTTCGCACAACCACTTTAACCTCCCACATCCAACAACCAACCCATAAAAGTAATAGTACCTTCAGCTGCTTAGATCAAATTATTTCAACCATCCTTGCTTATATGCAGGAACCACAAAGCTTGCCAAATATTGATAATTGCTATCATAGTATTGTATCTGCGAACATACTGTTCAGACATGAAAAAAATTGACCCTGCCTATAAAAATCAATTAAAGAGTATGGAAAAGCTAATTGATCTATTTTGTAACCACCTCAGCCAGGATCCTTGGGGAATTTTTTTCTTAGCTACTAATGTTGACGAATGCTGTTCTGTATGGATAAAAGCTTTTTTGCTGGCGGCCAAAGCGTGCATCCCAAATAAAGAAGTCACTATATGCACAAATAATATACCAGCATAAAGAGGTAAGAATCGTGCTCTTGGTTATATGCAAGGCCTTCGATAAAGTTTGGCAGATGAATTGAATTGCTGAAACTTTGTTATCATGGTTTGCTAACTACACCCAGGATTGACGGCAACGGGTAGCTTTGAACGGCCAGGCATGCCGATAGGGAACAATTAATGCAGGTGTTCCTCTAGGATCGGTACTGAGTCCCCTGTTATATCTTTATACACACTAATTATATATTGAATGTTGGCAACCCTAAAGTGAAACTCTTCCCTGACGATACGTGTCTTCTTTATTCTTTTTGTTTTGTTTTTGTTTTTTGTTTTGTTTTTGTTTTTTGTTTTTGTTTTTGTTTTCTTTCCCGGGAGAGTAATATGCATGCGGCATATTGAGACATATTACTTTGGGACAGATTGACAGTGTTCATTCCGTACTCAAGACGGGGAACTCCGACCATTTTGCACAGAGACTTCATACCAAAGTAGCTCACACCCGTATTTGCACACCTTAAAATAGCCCGCCTGGAGCAGGCTATTTTTGGGGTATGCTCATACGGTCATTATGTATTATGATCCCTTGCCTCCTACTGTACGTCCTGTTGATTTACGTGCTGGAAGTTTCATTACCGACTATACATAATCGATTTTCAATTCAGTAAGTTATATCAACCTATTCTGCCGCATATATAATTAAACGCCACTATGATTTTCATTCCTCTGTAGTCTGGCACGTTGAATGTTTGTGTTTCACGTTTCTGGTCAGAATATTCGAGGGACGTGACTACGTTATTCAATATGAACATGTGAGAACAAATTTTCGGCTTAATTTGACCTCGACTTGCATTCACTTTTCATTGTAATGCTGTTTGTTTATATCAAAGCTGTTGATTAGCTGTATGATGTATGTGCATCAGTTATATATCCCGCTATGAACTATCTCACTGAACAAGGTTCACCTTGTTTCATTCTGTGTTAAATACCTGTCTCTTACTATAAACTTTGTAGTTTGAAGGCAGATACTTCATGTAATGTTAATATGCCGACGTTTATGGCAAGCCAACAGGGCCATAACGCATTGGTCTTACGCATTGCCGGGCCTCCACTACGCGTAGTCGAGCAAACCACTCAGATTTCAGTCTCCACTACGCGTTGCCGAGAATATATTTTCCACTACGCCTAGTCGGGCTTCGGCTACACGTAGTGGAGCAACTTATGGCACCTTTAGGCTGAAGAAAAGCAAACCAATCACTTGCGTCCTTACAATCATTACTGATATTAAAACAGCCAATCAAATTAGATTCTCTACAACGCATAGCAGAAACCTGATATTCATTACAACGCGTAGTCGAGACTTGAAATTCTCCACAACGCATCGTCGAGGCAGCCAATCAAATTACGGTCTCTACGACGCATAGCCGAATAGTTATAACCCATATTTCAAAACGAAGGTTGAACAGGTATCAAATTTTACTTTTCAAGACAGCACAGCGGCGCGTTGTTCAGTGCAGAACCAAATTTAATTGGTTACCTTGGCTACGCGTTGTCGAGACCTGTAATTTCTCAACGCATAGTCGAACAGGTCTAATACAGTTTACAAGAGCATCAGTGATTGGATAGTTTGGCTACACGCTATGGGAAGCATAGTTTCTCCACTACACGTCGCCGAGGCTCGGCGACGCGTTCTAGCAGAACATTTTCTCGGTAACGCGTAATGGAGACTGTAATCTTCTTGGTTAGCTCGACTACACGTAGTGGAGACTGTGATCTTATTGGATGGCTCGACTACGCGTTGCCGAGACTCTACTACGCGTAGTGGAAACTGTAATCTTATTTGTTGGCTCGACTACGCGTTGCCGAGCCTCGAGTACGCGTAGTAGAGACTGCAATCTGATTGGTTTACTCGGCTACGCGTAAGACCTATGTGTTATGGTATGGCAAGCCAACAGGGCCATAATGCACAGGTCGTGCGCGTAGCCGAGCCTCCACTACACGTAGTCGAGGCTCGGCAGTCGCGTAGTCGAGTAAACCAATCATATTGCAGTCTCTACTACGCGTAGTCGAGGCTCGGCAACGCGTAGTCGAGGCTCGGCAACGCGTAGTCGAGGCTCGGCTATGCGTAGTCGAGCTAACAAATAAGATTACAGTTTCCACTACGTGCAGTAGAGTCTCGGCAACGCGCAGTCGAGCCAACCAATAAGATCACAGTCTACACTACGCGTAGTCGAGGCTCGGCAACGCGTACTCGAGCTAACCAATAAGATTACAGTCTCCACTACGCGTTTCCGAGAAAATGTTCTTCGGCGACGCGTAGTGGAGAAACTTTGCCTCCCTTAGCGTGTAGCCAAACTATCCAATCACTGATGCTCTTGTAAACCGTATTAGACCTGTTCGACTTTTAATATCGGTAATGATTGTAAGGACGTAAATGATTGGTTTGCTTTTCTTCAGCCAAAAGGTGCCATAAGTTGCTCCACTACGCGTAGCCGAAGCTCGACTACGTGTAGTGGAAAACATATTCTCGGCAACGCGTAGTGGAGACTGAAATCTGAGTGGTTGGCTCGACTTCGCGTAGTGGAGGCTCGGCAACGCGTAAGACCAATGTGTTATGGCCCTGTTGGCTTGCCATAGACGTTCCACTTCACATTGATTTAACCAAACACTGAGCGATTTCCACTATTATTAATTTTTATTCTATTTTATTTTATCTATTTTTTTTTCTTTCTTTGCAATTATATATATACCAGGAGATATTCTTTTCTTCGGCTCCACAACTCAGATTCACATACATTGTAGCTCAACTCATCACCACAAACCTAACATTAGAACAAACCACTCCTGACATTGCATGTTGTTACAGCTACAGGCTGTTAGCCTGCTGTGATCGTAAACTTATTGTATAGTATTTACCTGCGTTTGTATCAGCAAATATCTTGTTCTTCTGTAATCCAGTTTAGCCTTGCTGAATATGTGATTCAACTCATTAAGACAAACCAAATGATAATGCAAATCACAGCGCCGAGTTGCATTGGTTTGAACTTATTTTATTTCTTGATAAAAAAAACGCCTGCTCCCCAATCGTCTTTGTTTCTTTTCAAGAAATAAAATAGTTTATTCGCATGCAAATCGGCGCTGCGGCTGCCTGCTATGCTAAAACAAGTGTTGTGATGTTAATGTTGATTAATAATGGACGTCCTACTCGCCTTTTACATGTAACTGTGCATGTGCTCCGCTGGTTGAGGTAATAAATGGAAAATATGTTTAGGTTTTATCGTAATGAGTCATTCATTACCTGACTACTTTGAAATCACGAATATTTACCGTTTCCAACGACGTAACCATTTGGTCCTCACCCGATGCATGGAAGTTATGTATTTATTTTATATAACTTATTTTTGTCCAATCATACATTTGTATGTCATGCTTTTTTGGTATCAATTGATATAAAGTCGTCTAATTTCTGAATTAAGGTCCAGAGAAAAAAATTATTGTATCACATTGAATACTACATTGGCCAAATACCCTTTTTATTCATTTTTACAATGTTGTTTTTCCTTCTGCCTGTCATTTTTTTGTGACATGCAATATTACAATGTCACCACCATCGATTCTCCCACAACGATTGATTTCAGTTAGTTTTTACCAAGTTCCATGCAAATAACACCCAGGAAACTGTTATATGACCATGAGTGCTTCCTAATACCAGCTTTTAATTCTGCTGGTATGGATTTGCATCATATCACACCAGTGAAAAGTACTATTGTTATTAAGTAATAATTCATGTACTAACCGCTGTGTTTGACTTTAAACGATAATGAAAACAAAAATCACTTTGTACTTTTATTGTCTTTGACGGCTCAATTTTGATACCAAAACACACCGTACACAATTACGAGATATTCGCGATTTTTATGATTCACATTATCAAACACCCTGATAACTACAGGGCCATTGCTCTTAATTGTTCTTATCGGTATCCTCGATAGAGTGTTAGACTGGATCATTTTGCAAGACAATTTTGAAGTATGAAACTCATCTTATCTTCAATTTGGAATCACATGACAATGTTGTTACTACTCAGGACTTTGTGTTGAATGAATCTGTCCATTTGTACAACTACCACGGCGCAAATGTAAAACTAGTCTAGACGGGTGGCACAAAGGCCTGTAGCAGGGTTGAACATGTCCAAAAAATTTAATGTACTGTTTGAAAGAGGTAAATCCCCCTTAGTAGCCATTTCACATTTGAATACGGATGAACGCCAACGGCTATCTGCTGTGTGCGGAGGGTGTAAATAATGCACCTCGACCTTTCAAATGTTAATGCAGTGTAAACAAAGCGGCCTTTCATTGCGTTCCTTACGTGGTATGTATTTGCAACCGCCTATGTAAACATTAAAAATGCCTGGTTTTGAAAACTTCGTTACACACAATTTTAGATGCATTAGCTTAAATATATGAGACATGACCTCTGGACCCTTCACATGGAGTACATTCAATGTGATCATCATTGTCAGCAGTTTACTTAAGTGTATTGTCATATTCAATTGGATCAGTTTGAACACGTGTGCCTTCAAGGCAGCTAGATAACATATAGACATCCCCTGAAATTTCAATTTGTATTCATCATTGTCATGGGGCAATTTGGTGAAGAATAGTTTAACAAGATTATTTGCATAATAAACGAGCTGTTCAAAACATAGTATGCCATTTTATTTGTCAAATGTGGAATTTTACGCGCCCACATATGAATTTTTTTTATGCAGCAGAGGGGAAAGTAGTGTTTTATCTGGAAAATAAAATATATGAGACATAGAGATGTACCCCCAAATGCATGCAAGGATTTAGCTGCAGACATCCAACCAATTAGACTTATTCATTTTATAAAATACAAAGCACCACCTATCCTCTACTTCTCACGTTTGGTTAAATAGCTCTAAATGACTGTCATTCCCCAACATGGGACAACCTTAATATCATTTTATGAAAGTATCATGGCAGAAAATAGTAATGTTGTAACCACTTCTGAGCCCAAACCACAAAACCAACTGCATGTATAAAACAGTCTACATTCGCCACAAATTGAAAATCCGGGTGTATTTTTCATTGATTAAATATGTGAAACTAAGGACGTAAAAATCCATTTTTTTCATTACGCCAAAAATTGGTGAAAAAACAACAGACGTAACATGTACAAAATACGTTTTTCCAGACTGTTGTAGGTTACGCATAATTATCTCATATTACGTGATGCTTCATTTGTACGTTATGCAGGTTTTATGTCATGAAAATTTACTCACTACTCTTGCCCACAGAATGTAAAACTGTGTTGAGATCTAACTCACACCAGAGACTTGTAGCTACGTTTCACATGGTATGTATCACGACTGTAGGCACCAACAGGAATTGTGCTAAAGTGAGTATACCTTTGTATTATTACAGACGATAAAGGCCCTATAGAGATATTTAATATTCTGTCTTGCAATGAATTGCCATATATGGTTCCCCAAAAATAAAACCAAACGTGGGGTAGTTTGTTGCAGTTTTATGCAAACTGCTTTAGAAAAAATTTAAGCTCCTTACCATAAAAGGTATACCCTGATCTGTTAATGAGAAATGATGTTCGTCGAATAAACACAGAAGTGAGACATGTATTTTGACCTGGACTTTAAATTGCTAGTGATTAAATGCTTACAGTTTTTTTTAAGAAGCTCTTATTCTCTACGTATTCTGTTTGTGTATTCGGGAGATATATATGAACCAGATTGTGACCTCACGTGAAGTTTCTCCTAAAATTTATTTGCTCTGAAATCTCACACGTTTCTCACCAAGTACAAATGCCAAGCAAAGAAGTTCCCCACACAAAGCTGCTCATAATTTCACCATGTCCACTCACCATTTCTGTGTCCAGGACACAAATCTACTTTTGCCTCCGTTTCGGTGCCTTCACTATCCTATCACAATCTACGTTAAAGAAACCATCTCATCTAAGATTTTTTTCCATGTAAATGTCATCACATATATTCATATTTTCCATAAAGGTATCATTACGACAAGAGTACGATAAATTGCATTAAAGCCTCATTTACTGTTGCTTCAAAACAAAGTTTTATTGTACGAATATAGAAACTACAATGGATGGAGCATCATGACTAGGCAATGTAGGTGATGCAGAAAAATAGATTACGCAAATTGAAATTTGTGTTAAGCAATCTATGTCGTAGTATTTGTCGTATTACTCAAAATACCCAGTGTGGCATTCTCCCTTGCACAACAGCAACCCTTGGTTGCACCGGTACTTGCAGCACCAAATTGAAAAATCACTATTGCATATGTCAGTAGAGTCCCAAATATCTGAAAAGCAAAAACATGATTAATATTACGCACATACATGCATTTTGAATGTACGTATTACAGTTGTGGATATATCAAACAAACGTAAAACGCCCTACTCCATCTCAAAATAAATATAGTGACAATGGTCCCTGTAAGTAGATTTTTTAATTTATAATCATCATAATGACTTAAATGTAAAAAGGAGCTATGTTCACTTCACTTGAGTGAAATCTAATTACAACCTTAGTTTACTGCCTTTGGTGTTCAGCCGCAACCCTTTTTAAGTTCATCAAATTTCCATTATTATTTATGCTTTCTCCACTCATCAAGATGCATTCATTAGTGGATATTCATGTTGGCCATTTGATTAAAATATCACAGCATTTTTGGCAAAATATGCTTACATTCAGTAATTTTACTTTTGCTAAATAAAAGGCCTGAAAAATGAAAGTACTCTTTGTAAAATAATGAGAACTGTAAAGAGCAAAGTTTTTCAAACACGTTTGACGTGCATGAATACTCACAGTAAGAAGTGCTTCCCTGTTTAGTACAAATAAATTGAATGCAGATAGTCCAATTGGTGGCCCATTGAGGCGTCCTAAAAATATGTGCAACTGAAATGACAAGAGCAACAAAACCACAGTCGAGGCCAGTTAATTTTATTACACGAAAATTCAACCTTTCCGACTTTTATGGTCGACTGCACATGGACTAATGTGGGACATTCTTGGGGGGTGGCGGGTGAGGGTCTTTTTGGTCTGGTTTGGTTTGCATGTTTGTTTTGTTTTCCTTTTTTTTATTATTTTTTGTTATTATTCTGAATGGCATGTCTAAACAATTAGTACGTGAATGTACATTTGTCTAGTACAGTGTTCCTGTAGTTTGTTTGTTACATTGGAAGTGCGTTACTTATCCTCGTAAAGAAAAAAAACACCCTCTATGTAACCATGCATGCACAAGAGACAGTATGAATATGCACAGTCTGATATTGTTTTCGGTGTACGTTGCAAAAACTGCATTCAATGGTATTCAGATATATAGAATATATAAAGAAATTTTGCTCCTATCAGATATTCACTATTGATAATGCAGCTTCAGTAAATGACGTCTCGAGTTTGTCACAGTGGTGATATAGAGAAACCTCACTTAAAGTCACTGATATCTTTCCATATATTTACAGGTTCATAATTTTGTCGTCTCTTCTGCTTGAATACCTTGATGATTTAAAGTGGCAGGGAACAAGGGCCAGGAAAGCAAATTAAAGTACGGCAGAGACATAGCATTTAGATATTCATTTGCTCCCAGTAACATATTCCCAAACCCAATGGCTATACTTGTTGAGTCTACGATGACTGTAGCCAGTCATTCCAGTTACCAAAATTATGCTGTTCAAGTTCCCGAATAACATGTTTATTGACCGTGATCTAATTGGTCTGTGCAAAGTAAGTAGACTTGTGCAGATGACAGCGTATCTGACTGCTCTTAAAGGGGATGGTTATATTTATACTCCTAACCAAAAATGGTGTAATATGAGCGGCCCAAAATATTAGTTGGTGTAGACAATATGAGTGTAACTTGACCTGTTATGTAACATTCACACATTAGGTAAGAGTGTGCCTGTGCGGTCACACAGAAAACAAAATGTCCTGGAAATTAGAAAACAGCCATAAAAGTGCGAAATATGATACGGTATTAGGTGTGCCTATAGCTCTTATAACGGGCCATTGGCCTTGTAGTGGAGCAGATTAATCTCATTTTTGGGCCGAATCATGCACTTGATGATACAAGCATGAAATTTGTTGGAAATGTAGTCTCCAAGTCACTTTTCAAGAAAAAAGTGCTAGCCACCAAGAATTCTAATATGGCGGCCATTTTTTTCAAGATGGCTGCCGGTGACCTAAAATGCCTACAACTTTGGAACTAGGACAGATAGAAATGTTCTGTTTGCTGCTATACCCCCATTTGTAGGGTCAGGGAATATCATAAAACCAATTTGAAGTCCGACAGACGTCCGCCATATTGGATTCCAAGATGCCCGACACACGTGATCTGGTTTGGCCACTAACTTTGAAACTAATATGGTGGACATTTTTTTCAAGATGGCCGCTGGTGACCGCAAAATGCGGCCAATAACCAGATAATCGTTTTGAGCAGCTAGGGCTAATGCAAATGATTGTTTTGCCCCTAAATGGAATGCTCATGCCGGGGTTGCAAAGAGGATGAGCTCTTTTTGTCTATAAAGTACCCCAAATGGCTTGCGCAACCACAAAGCCTCTGGCAGTCAAGTACCCACAAATACCCACCCTAGCCTTCTTGTGGCGGGGTGATTTCGCTGATTTTGGTGGTGCAAAAGGCGGGATTCTGGTATATTAAAACCAGTAGCTCTGGGTAGATGAAGCTCATAAGCCGGGCAATGGCAATTCATCTAGGAGAAGGAAAACTCCAAAATTAAACCAATCCACAAAGTCAAGTAAAAGAGTGAATGTCGCTCACTACCAGGGCACACTGGTGACAATCACTGCTGTGGAACTCGGCATGGGGTTCAATATCAGCTAAAGGTCAAGTTTAGTATCCCCAATGCTATCTATAATCAGCCCCAATGACATTAGATAGCTGCTCCTGAATCGACAGGGTGTGCCAGCATGGGAGAGCCGAGCCAAGGATAACAGGGGCAATGGATGTTATCCGGGTGGTGTACAGATCGCACGGGATTTAAATGGTATTGGATGAACGATCGGGTTAGGTGTTGGGCTGCAAAATATTGTGTAGCTTGAACCTAACTGTATCCCATACAAAAAAGTGAGCAAAGGTGGAAAAAGGATAAACCCTCGGCCTATGCAACTATGGATGCAGGAAGTACAGGAAAAAACTAACTGGAGTAAATGCTGCCTTTGCCAGGAGGACAAAGGCACCGAATCACTGATTTCACCACTTGGTTCATTCCAAAGGAAACAGAACTATTCGGGTTACAGTAATATAGCAAGAAATGTACCACTCTTTTATGCTATCAATGCTATGCCAATCCTTTTTAATCCAGCAAGGTTAGATAAAGGTGAGGGTATAGAAGCAACATTGGTAAAGAATCATGCAAGATATCACAATAGCTGCAGACTGTTATTCAATAACACGAAACTAGCAAGAACACAGAAGAGGACCAATCAAGGGACACCCAGCAGTAGTGCAAGTGAGGACCGTCTGAAGGGGAGGAGAACCTCAGAACCTACAAAAGCACAATGCTTCCTGTGTGAAGAAGATGATGTAATGCCGAATTTGAGAGAAGCGATGACTATGCAGCTAAACAAAAGACTTCATCAATGTGCAATGACCCTCAACCACGGAAAGCTCCTTTCAAAGTTGAGTGCAGGCGACATTGTTGCTCAGGAGTTCAAGTATCACCCACGATGCTTGGCAAATTCATACAATGCAGAAAGAGCACATCTTAAAGCCATACAGCAAGAAACTGACACTTGCACGAACCCCGCGGAGAAGGTGTATGCCGTAGCCTTTTCAGAACTTGTCATCTACATCATGGAAGGCAAAGTTACAACCACAGAATCATCAGCAGTTGTCTTCAGGCTTGCTGACCTTGCGTCCATGTACAGACATCGCTTAGAACAACTTGGCCTTGATTCACCAGGGCCCGTATGCATAAAGGTGGTTTAGCTGTGGTTTAGCTTATTCCAGGGAACAACCATGGTGTAAAGTATAATCCGCATGCATAAAGGTGTTGCAAAGTTACCCCTGGTGTAAAGTTACCCCTGGTTTAAGAATCCATATGCAAGAAGGAAGTATAGCTTAATCCATGGTGTAAATGGCCTTAAACTACCCTAGATCTCTAAACCTGCCAGGGGGATAGTTTAACGGAGGTGTAAGTCCCAGTGGAAGTCTATTTCCTTGTATACGAGGGACCTGTTATGATATGTAACGTAAATACTTATAACACTGTACATTGAGTGAGTGTTCATATATATATGATAAAATGTCAAATAGTGATACCAACAGTATGAAAGATCAGCTCCATTTCACATGCCTTGTGCTGTTACCATTTATAAACAAAATTGTACTGTGTGTACATTAGTCAAACATGCCAAATGTACGCACTATCTGAATATTTAATGTGTTTTCTCTACTGAAAATCTAAACATGAAAATACTGTAATCACAGAAATCCACACTGTATCCATTACTAGTATGAAAAACAATTACTGACAGTTTGCGTGAAACTAAATGTTTTATTGCCTGCAAAGCAAACCAAGTTCCGTCTTACTACACTTAGAAACCATGTTTGTCTTAATCAAATGCATAGAAAAACAAACGTCAATAAATGTTACCCTTTATTGGTCAATGTAGCCGCCCAGGAAAAACCAGGGATAAAACCTTTAGAATTATATTATTTGGCCTAAAGACTCTGGGAGCCTGTGTTTGGCGCATGTAACGTTAACCTCGGGAGTGAGATGCCGAACTCCACCTCAAATAATAATAATAATAATAATAATAATAATAATAATAATAATAATAATAATAATAATGATGATGATGATGATGATGATGATCCTCAAATAATAATAATGATGATGATGATGATGATGATGATGATGATGATGATGATGATGATGATGATGATGATGATGATGATGATGATGATAAACAAAACTCGTTGCAGAAACTTCCTTTCAAATTGAAATCGTTTATAAATTGAGTGTATATATTGAAGGTCGGAACTAAAGTGACTGAATACCTGCATTGCAACCGTACCCCCCCCCAAAATAAAAACAAAAAAACCACGTGACCATGCTCCGAACTCCCTCTTCTTACTTCACCCCTTTTCTGTCACGTAAGTCACTTTATTGCGTAACACATTCAGAAAAAAAAAATTCCCGCTGCACTTCGAAACGCGGGAATATTTCAATCGTGTTCCATAATACCTACTCCAACGCTGTTTCGCTGCTGTATATTTCACGGGATATGCCTGTGTCGTGCATTGGGGTCACTATGACCTTTACCTTTGACCCCTCATATGAGTTTACCTTGACCATTCCTAATATTCTACACCCTTGCCCCAAGTTAGCCGGAACTTGGTCTGCTTTGCAGACAATAAAATATTTAGTGACTGGTCAGGTATTTTAACAGTTAGATGATATTTATAATGACTTCCACTTATAAAATCAGGCTATGTTAAAATCTAGGTTTGATTCAATTTCCATTCAAAGCAATTTTTCAATGAAAGCGAAAGAACTGTGCCTTCGTGTATGCCTTGATCAGCGCAAGAACAATTCTGCAATAAAATAGTTTGCCTCCAAAGCAGGCCTAGGCTGCGTATTTTGTTTTCTCCAATGGTGTAAACAAATACATATAAACATACATTAAAAGTTGTGTTCGAAAGAGGTGAGGTTTGTTTCAGATAAGTTAAATGTGTTTGGTATATTGCATGCGAAAAGTTACTTTTTATAAACATGTGCAAGATGAAGATTTTCTGGCAAGATTTTGTTAACAAATAAATTAACTCGAATGTTCAAGCAATTTTTTTATTAAAATTTGCCCGCTGCCTAGTCTCTCTGTCCGGCTAAATGCAATTTGATTGTTAAGTTGTGCGTTACATGTCCTTTAAGTATAGTTAAGAAATATGGCTTGCACAAGCCGAAACTTTTGTGCCTCAAGAATGTACTAAGCTGTACCCCACTTTGTAGCTGCCCTTGTCAGACGTCTTCATAATGGACTCAAGACATCGAACATCGAAAGAACTTTACTGGTTAGTGCCAGTATTCGGACACCCAATGCGTGTATCTTTTCGGGCTCAATGGTGGAGCTCGGTGCAGTTTCAATCCAGGAAAATGGTCCAGCCATGTTGGCAGGTGTGGATCCAGTACAGTCAGACCTGTTTAATCGACAGTGAGACCCTTTAGTCCAGAGGCCACAGTATCGGAAATAAAATTCAGAAAATCAAAATTCCAATTTTAATTCATTAGTGGCCAGACAATGCCACATTGTCATGCGAAACAACATGCACTCACTGTCCCATGTGTCGGTCATCTTGGAATCCAATATGGCGGACGTCTGTTGGACTTCAGACTGGTTCTACGAGATTCCCTGACCGTGAAAATGGGGGGGCAAGCAGCAAACAGAACATTTCTATCTGCCTTAGTTTCCAAGTTAGTTAGTGGCCAAACCAGATCACGCGTGTCGGCCATCTTGGAATCCAATATGGCGGACGTCTGTCGGACTTCAAATTGGTTTTATGAGATTCCCTGACCCTAAAAATGGGGGGATAGCAGCAAACAGAACATTTCTATCTGTCCTAGTTCCAAAGTTGTAGGCGTTTTAGGTCAACGGCGGCCATCTTGAAAAAAATGGCCGCCATATTAGAATTCTTGGTGGCTAGCACTTTTTTCTTAAAAAGTGGCTTGGAGACTACACTTCTACCAAATTTCATGCTTGTATCATAAAATGCACGATTTATCAATAATCTGCTCCACTATTGTGGGAATCAATACGAATCAATGATGTTGCAGTGTACGAAGTACCCGCATCTCTCGGGATATGACGGATATAGGACCATTGCCAAACTGGGTTCACCCATGCAGTGGTGCAAGGAATATGCTGACTGGATAAGAGATCAGTCGAGGAGTGTGCATCCCGAATTTGCCTTGATTTCCATGATGGGAGGATAGGCGTTATTGATATGACTTCAAGGAAAATACGGGTGA
This sequence comes from Hermodice carunculata, assembly GCA_964020975.1. Taxonomy (NCBI): domain Eukaryota; kingdom Metazoa; phylum Annelida; class Polychaeta; order Eunicida; family Amphinomidae; genus Hermodice; species Hermodice carunculata. The sequence continues at coordinate 1,054,416 of CAXHWN010001018.1, read as the reverse complement.
GACCTACATATCATCATATGTTCCCCGGTGAACATTAATGGAACGTGCTCGGACATCGAATCAGAAGCGAGTAAAACAAACCTGATACCATCCTGGACCAACTCTCACAGCGGCTCATGGACCAGATGAGCTAACTACCCCACGCCAAGATAGCCAAGATTAACATCAGCATGCCATAGAGGGTCTGGGCTTGCTTTCAGAGGTATGGTGGTCAGACCCGCTACTGACGCATGCAGCTTTCAAATAAATGAAAAGGTCCTTTTCAAGACCACCAGATCCTCCAAAAGGATTTAATAAACGCACGTGGGCAATGATATAAACAAACCCCCCGTACTCACTCTTACATATGAACCCAATGTTTTTGCCCATAGTATATCTCAGACTCACTCGGCATGTCCGCTGCGTCTTTGGTCATTTAGCATAAACCCATATTACATAACCTCCCACCTCAATAATTTATATTATGTGACAAAACAACTTGAAACACAGTGTATTCGTGTATAAATTCTAATACACTCTATTACAAGACATGTTACTGTGAATGAAGGTGACACCTTGTCATTATCTTTCATTCCTGTTGACCCACCAAAATATATCGTGTCTGCCCGATTTATCAGCCCATGGTTAACAAATCTGCTACGTCTTAAATGCACGAGGTTCGTTTGAAAATTAACAGAGTATGTGAAATAAAAATTAAGCCTCTCCGTACAGGAACACCATAAAGGAGCTGTGTGCCTCTTACAAATCCTCTCCCAGTTACGTGTGGATTTATTTGTACTAAATACCAAATATCAATGAAAGTCGGCAATAGGACGCATTCAAAGACCAAGACCAATACAACTGACAACCTGCATATCCTGGAATTTCTTTCTGTTCATTTGACATTTTTGGTATCACCTTGCAAAGAAATTTCATTTTGCTGCTTGGAATCCTTGCGCTGGCTGACCTAGCCGTAACTTTCAATGTTTGCGATGGAATTTTACCAATATTTTTGTTTGAAAAATAGTATACAAAACATTTTTCTCCGATGTATGTATATTTTGACGATATTGGAAAGAATGGTTTTTAGAGCCTCTCAAGCAAAACTTGGCATGCTTAACAATTCCATGCAAGACCTACAAAACAAATATAAGTGTCATATTTTTTGTTTGTGTTGAATTTACGAGTTTTTTATTTTGGGATGACATCTATGGTAAACAAGGCATATTTTCAATTCGAAATCGGTTTCATTCTTTGCGCATATATTTTTGAAAAGTGAATATCTGAAATACGTTTTAGTAATATACATGGCCCTTGACGTATAGCGATCACCTCATCTATATGCAAAATGACGCCCAAAAAGGAATTTTTGCATACATTTGTACCTTTCTCCGCTTAATAGTTACAATGCTTATATATATATATATATATATATATATATATATATATATATATATATATATATATATCGCTATTTTGATTTGAACTATGGGTTAAAGGTAAAGCTAATTTGGCTACTCAATATATGCAAACATGTGGAAAAATTCTTCTTGCCCGTAAGTCCATTTGCTGTGCCAAGACTTGTATGAAAATGCTTGTGCTCAAAACCTAAAAGCATCTTCCAACTTTTGCTTATTTGTTGATCACATTACCAACTTGAATGATTTGTGATCCAAACCAACCGATATTTTACATACATATAAGTAACTGTTTTGTATATATATATATATATATATATATATATATATATATATATATATATATATATATTTATTTATTTATTTATTCAGTTATTCATTCATTTATTTATTTATTTATTTATTTATTTATTTATTTATTTATTTATTTATTTATTTATTTGTATCTTAACACATTAAATGAAAAAGATATCCAAGTAATATGTCATAATTCTTAAGTGCATAAGTGACAAAGCGACATAATACTCTCGTTTCCTTCACAGACAATCAGACAAGTAAGCATTAGGTCCGGCTTATTCGCTGCACATAACATTTGTAGTCTTGATTTTCGAGAGTATTCACAGATATTCTTGCTCCAAGATTGCAATATATCATGCTTCCTTTTCTCGATTTCTATACGTTATCCTTACATTCATAAATACCGCAACATACTATTAACTTTTTGATGACAGTTTCTAATCATCAATAACTAGATACCATGTTCTGTTGTCAGATTATCTTCGATTTCAAATTTCTAGAAATTTGGTCAACAGATACCTCGTGTTTGTATGTTGACAAGTGGCGCACGTCTATGGTGTATGCATCTGCTGCTGAGGCATGAGCCTGTAAATACAAAAATAATTCATAGTAATGACAACGGGATGAATCAACGTTATCACCATTTTCATAAAGCATACAAACAGCATGTTTGGACAAGAAGGTGCGTGGTGATGCACCCTTGTAATAATTAAATTATTAATTAAGTCTAGTTTTCGGTTTGGTTGAAAATGTGAAACATAACTACCCCACCCCACCCCCATTCATTAACATAAACAGAAAAAAACAGCACGATCTCTTCTAGATATAAACTTCTTGGGGATCGCTGAAGTGTCCTTATATAGTTTTAAAGCAATTGCCCAACAAGTTTTGGATAAGAAGATTTTAAAGATTATCACAAAATGAACTAACTAGGGGACTGCATGAACAGCCAATGCTAAGATGACCTAAGCTTGTCCCACAAAATCAAAGTTGCAAATTAAAATACATGTGTTAAACTTTTTAATTCAGCTGAGTGTGTAAAATATTTGGAAGTATTTCTAAGGCAGACGACTGATCATTCTAAAAGCACAGCCTGACTATCACGTGACCTGACCTTGACATTGCAGCACACTTGGAGAACATATTAAGAACTAGAATACCCATGGGTGTTCCTGAGGGGTAACAAAAACAAATAGGTGAGCAGTTTCGGGGAAAATTTTTTATGATTTATCCGTAAAAAAGAACAAAAAAAGTCATTAAAATTCCAAAAATCAGTGACGCCTGACCGTTGTAAGAAAACCTGGTAGAGACCCACACAAGGTACAATCCTACCAAGTTTAAATCGCATCTGGATAAGAGTTTCATAGAAGTTGAAAATATGAAGTAGCATTAATATGCTGATTGACTGGAAGGTAAAGGTGCTTTTGCCGATAAGTACCCGAATTGAAACAAAAGATGTTAAAAATCAGGAAGCCATATTAGTGTCACCAAGTGAACAACGTTTTGCGACCCTTTCACAAGGAACATCTCTATCAAATTTCATCTTAATCTGATATGCAGTTCTGGAGGTGAAGATGCAAATAGGAAAAAGCACTCAAAAAATGATAAAATAAAATGGCAAAAAATGCAGCGCCACTTCGTGAACAAATAAAGAACTAAGAACTCTTAGGAGTGTTGCCGGGTCATATCAAAGCAATTGGTAGAGCGGTTTTGGAGAAGATTTTTTAAGATGTTCTCAAAAAAGACCGAAAATATTCATAAAAAAAATCCAAGCAACACTAAAGCGTAACCATTTGAACAAACCTAGTAGAGACCGACCCAAGGTACATTGCCAATAATTTGAAATTATTCTGGTGGACAGTTTTGGAGGAGAGGTCGAAAGTGGGGATTGCCATTAGAATGCCCATCGACGGACATAGTAGTCAATAACAAAGGTTCATTTACCGATAACTACCCGAATTTAAAAAAAAAAATTAAAAATAAAAAATCCACAGCATTGCCACCAAGTAAACACCTTTGTCTGACCTTTTCATAAGGAATATATCCACAAAGCTTTAGCTTATATTGAGTGGCAATTCTGGAGAAGAATAACAAAATAGTGAAAACAAGCAAAAATCAACAAATAAAAAACAAGTGCAGCGGCATCTGGTGAACAAAAAAGGAACTACATGTCACCAGGAGTGTTGCTGTGTAATATCAAAGCATTTGGGAGATTGGCTTTGAAGGAGTAGATTTATAAAGATAAGCTCCAAAACAGAACAAAAATATTAAACTAAAAATCCAAAAATCATTGGAGTATGACCATTTGAACAAACATGGCAGGACGCCTCAGCCTCAAAACTTACCCTGACCAGTAAGTCAGCGGAGCTAGAAAACTCATTTAAAATTCCAAGAACTCTTGGAAAGCAAATATTTGAACAAATTCAGTAAAATTCCATCCAAGGTACACCTCAACCATATTTTAAGTGAATCTAGCAATAGTTTTGCTGAATAAGTTAAATTGTGAATTACTATTGCAGTCTACATTGACTTGGTTTAAACATATTCTATTAGACCAAGCAATTGGTACAAGGACCACGCTCTCTTTGAACTCTTCTTGCGGAAAAAGGACCGAATACAGAATAGGTAATAAATTCTATATTTTATCAGAACAGTCGATTCAACCCCTCTGAAAGTAAGTAGTGGTACCAAATTAAAATTGTTCTGTGCCCTACATATATTCCTGACCACCGAGAAAAAATAAATTCTTACTTGAAAACACTGGAACGTAAAGTTTTAAGTGTAAAAGATGCAAATTTTACAATGGTCTTATGTATTTTGTTTACGATGGGGAATACATCGAAAACATGAAAAGGGGAATAGTTATTATCAAACATCCTCCTTGCTGGCACAACTGGTGCAAGCGGAAGAATCTGTAATGCCATTTTGAAACAAATGTTTGTTCACCTGGCTTCAGCCCTACGTAGTAGAGCGTGCAAGATGGCATATTTTTGTTTAAGCGACGAAGTAAACTGCATGGTCCTTGATTGTGTGAATTGGGGGAGAAATTCACTTTTAAACTGTGTTGTAAAAGATTATTTCCTATCTCAAGAGGAAGGAGATTTCAAAGACGTGTACCATTTGGGAAGAAGGACTTGTAAAGGAAGCCACTAGTATGTGATGAAAAATGAAGCAAATCAAATCTTTTATTATTGGCACAGTAAGACATTGTGCATGACATGGGAATAAAAAGATAATTATCTGTAAAAATCGTTTAGTGTTAAATTATAAACGATTTTGTACATTTCAATGAACGTGCCTTTTGGGAACAGGCTCCCGGCCAGTTTCTGCATAGACAGGTAGTTTTCATTGCACCTGTGACTATCTGTGAAGCTTTTCCACTTTTTATCAGATGACTCTCTTCGCCCTGTTCACAGCCGTCCCAGATTATGCATGCATATTTAGGTATAGGCAGCACATAAGAGATAAATATTATTTGTTCTTTGGTCCAAGGCAAACTTGACAGATTTCATTATGTTCAGCTGTGTAGATGTTTTTATCATAATCACATTTAATCATTAAGCCCAAATGATACCTCTGGCTGGTCACAGTGTACAATTGTTGCCTCTGCAATTCAAATGAGGGATAATTTGTCGATTGCTTTCCACAGAAATCATTACATTCACTTCGGCTTATACTAACCGGCCATCGGACCATTCAGTAATAGACAAACGATTACGATTTTAAAACGTTGCGTGAGAGAATTATCAGCTTCAAGAAGTAAAAATGTATCATCTGCAAAAAAGCCTGTTGTCTGGGTTGTCCCCATTGACTTGCATGGTAATCAATGCGAATACACGCATAGACCAATAAGAACCTAAACTAAAAAAAAGTCGTTATAAACAAGGGATTAAGGGATTCAGAGCAACACTTACTAGTAAACATCTTTGTTTGGCCCTTTAACAAGGGACATTCTAACCAGGTTTTGGAGAACATTTGGAACACAGAAAAATCGCATGACAATTGATTTAATAATGGTAAAAAATCGCATCGTTACCTGTTGTCATCAACGTCTAGGGATACCCAGAAGTGTTGCTATGCAATTTCGAAGCAATTGTTCATACGATCTTTGAGTGGATTTTTAAAGATTTTACTATCCATGCACAATAAACCTTATTTGAAAAAAACAACAACCAGAAATCACGGAACTGTGAGCTGCTGAACAAACGTGCTACAGATACACCCAAGGCAGACCCTACCTGGTTAAAAGGAGATCGGAAACTTGGTTTTGGAGATACAAAAAAAGTACCTGTTGGCAAGCGAAGGACAGTTAGACAGACGGCAGACAAACATTCGTCTAACCACAGCTGATTGGCAGTCAGCAGAAGTAAGGAAAAATCATGTCCTCCTTTTTTTAGTTTTGCTTTGTCCATGAAATACTTTCAGACTTCACTCCAAAATGACAAAAGCTATCTTCGTACTAGGAGATACAGTATGGACAAGTGCACAGTGATCCAAAGGATCTACGTCCCCCGCCACAGCATTTTTTAATGCCACACATAGGGCCTATACAATATAACATCAGTTGCAAAAGTGGTTGCACTTGTTGAAAGGATGCACCGCCTAGGCATAAAATTATATGTATGATATCAATCTGTGACAAATTAGTAAGTGCTAGGATTTTAGCTTCAGCCAAGCCAAGATGTTTATAGGTAATGGTCAAGATGGAGATAAGGATGTAGAAAAGAAAGGCATATCAGTGCATCATGTTGCCCAGCACCACGACGAGGACGTAGATCATTTTTTTCATTTTTGTAGAACAAAATATAGCAATTAAATGTGATGTTCCTGTTAGCACGTTAGAATATGATTTTTCTTTTTGTTGAAGCATTAAATAGCCATTGTATGTAGGCTTATTTCTGGCAAACATCATGATTATCTTGATGCTATAATTTGCTAAAAGTAGCTTGATGCTATAGATTGCTAAAATTTGTAGCTTCATGCTATAAGTTGCTAAAAGTTGTACATGCTTTAAACGGTGCCATTATACACACAGGGATAGGTGCCACTACACTTAGGGTAGGTGCCAATGCAAGCAAGCATTCAAAGTATGAGAATACAGAAGTAAGCTATACCATAGAAAAGCATGTCTGGATGCACGAAAAATTGATATGTTCTTGGGCCCTGTGACCTTGAAAATAGGTCAAGGTCAAAATCAATATATGGCACACATGTCCTTGGTATGATGCATCTCTGGTATAAATTTCATAATTCAATCTCTAAGGGTTCTAGAGATATGCTGCCAGACACACGTAAATGGATATGTTCTTAGGCTCTACACGAAAATGGATATGTTCTTGGGCTCTCTGACCTTGAAATTATGTCAAGGTCAAAAACAATAAACAGTGCACATGCCCATGGTATGATGCATCTCTGGTATAAATTTCATTATTCTATATTCAAGGGTTCTAAAGATATGCTCCAGGACGGACCGACGGACGAACGGACGGATGCACGGACGGACGGACAGCAGGCCCCCTATCCTCACTAACTCTATGTCCCCCTATACCACCTTTGGTGGCGGAGGACAATTAAGGGCAAGTATCCACTTCTTTTCAAGACTGCAGTAATAGATCTTATTCCTTCGGACATTTTTCACACTTTCATCATCACCCTGACCCCCAAGTTAATTAGCATCTGACTTTAGCACTACTAGTACCTGACACTTAACAGCCTACTAATAACGATTCTTCACTGTGTGTCCCATTTCATTTAACTCACCCTGATGGTAAATGATGGAAATATGTTTCATAGTAACACAAAGTCATTTTTAATCAAATCTACCTGGCCGTTGATTGCAGCCCCCGTTATACAGCAACACAATAACATGGCCATCACGGACATCACTTGTACCAGGAGAATGCCCAGATCGTTAATCGCTGTGGTTCCATAGGCCAAAGCGTACAACAGGAAACAGGAGAGCACTATTGACACACCAAGGATGACTCCAAGGAAAGGTGCGAACACTTTATCTGCAGCGAATACCAGACGGCAGAGTGAATCATGCCACAGACGATAATCTTCAAACTCTCCAGTAAATTGCCCGCTATTGTCTGTGGTATTTATTTGATTTCGAAAAGTTTCATTGAATACTTTGAACTCTTTATATATAGTATAAAAGAGAGTAAGATATATGCTTACTATGGCCATATTAGCCAAAGTCATTGCTGCCAATATGCATTGGTTTGCTATGAGAACAAACACAAAATATTGCGAATCTTTCGCAAAGGGTACGGCCATGTCAATAAAAGTGTCAGGTTGTTTGGGTGCCATATGACTTAAGGCGAAACTACAAATATTGACGACGATACAGACCACACATGCCACAGAAAGAATCCTGGGTAGCCTCTTTACACAAGTGCCGAGATATTCATTTTCATGAAGACGACGAATCCCACCATATGCTTTGAAACAGTTCTGCATATCGCCACAGGCTGCCATGATCATAATGTTTAAAAGCAAACTCTCGGCTGTGTAAATGGTAATGATAATGCGCCTACATAACACTCCATCAAAAGGCATTCCAACAGAAAATGCAGTGAAAAATCTTGCAAAATTAGCAAATGACAAAACAATGATGAAGCAGGAGTATAGTTTTAGTACGTTCCTCTTTGCGTTACTCTGGATGCACCGTAAAGGATCACTGTACATACCACTTAGCCGCAGTAAAATATAAGGCAACTTTAGGCACCTTTCCATTAATTCAGTATTATAGGTTACAGTATTTTGCATCTGCTGACCACGGTCCATTTGCGCCGACTGAGCCGAGTGTGTACCACTAAAACTGCGTCCGAACATATCACTGATCCTACAAAAAAGGGAAAACAATGAAAGTTCTTATCACCTAAAATATTTATAAGCTTCTTGTTCCTTAATAGTGGCATGAGTATTACCATGGAACAGATGCAAACAGTTTGACAATTACTGAAATAACAAAAATGATATTTGTACTACCGAAAATGCATTTGATGGTTATGTATAACTCAGTTACTATGGTCTGAGTTACAACATTATGATTATTTGAGACAAATTTTGCACCAGCTCCAAGCAAATTATTCTATCGAAATAATCCGAATGTAATCATAACATTCAAATGTGTGCCAACAATTTATTTGTCCACGGACTCGATATAAATACACCGGAAGAACAAAACCTGCATGTATTCTCTTTCTGTGGAATTTTTCGCCACATAGCAAACATTATAAGTGTACCAAAGTACGGCTCTGTGGAAACTAGAGGACACAGATGCACTGCCACAACTGTAGAGAACCAGCCGGAGTGAGTAGCAGTTTGTTTGTGAGAAGTGCATCCCAAACAAAAAATGCATACATGTATCGGAAATCGCTCCTCACCCACCTGACAGAGATTTTCTAGATATAAAGGAGAATCATTGAGACAGTTTACATGCATGGCAAATGTTTCCATCAGCTAAAAGCACTAGATTAACAAATTAATTCACAACAAGTGCACAGTGATCCAAAGGATTTACGTCCCCCGCCACAGTATTTTTTAATGCCACACATAGGGCCTATACAATATAACATCAAGTGGCGGAAACAGTTGCAACAGTGGTTGCACTTGTTGAAAGGATGCACCACCTAGGCATAAAATTATATGTATGATATCATATACCAAGTTTGTTCCTTAATATATGATATGGTATGTACAAAGAACATGGAGAAAATGATATAGCTATAACATTGGGACATGAAAAATATATCACAATCATACATAATGAAAATCTTGTTTCAAATAGGATTTTCATGGCAATATAATGGTACTTAAACTACTTGCTTGAATACATACTTGCGGTTAAATGTAAAGTGACAAAAGTGATGAAATGGTCTGTATATGGTAAACGGAAAACATCAGCATGGACGCAGTTGCACGATGATGTTGTGAAGATGAGATCTAGTGTGCGTCCTTTGGTGTGTGTTGGTTTTGTTATCCATTGATGCAGACCATATTTTTTGGTAATTCTGATAATGTCGGGATCATCTTAAGTCAAGTTGAAGTCTCCACCTATGACAATGTGATACATATCTGGTAGTTTGGTCAAGGCATGCTCAAACCTAGTCATTAATTGTGTCTTGCATATTGCAGGAGGTTTGTAGATAAGAACAAGGAGTAGGGGCTTTCCTTTTGGAGGATAGAATAACCGTGTCATCAGTTGTAATTCTGCTAAGTGACTCAACAAATATTACTCAGAATTGCCTTTGATGTACATAGCTAGTCCATGCTGAGGGTGGTGGTGAAAGGAGCTGAAACCATCAATTTGGTAGTCCAATATATGGCACACATGTCCTTGGTATGATGCATCTCTGGTATAAATTTTATTATTCCATCTCTAAGGGTTCTAGAGATATGCTACCAGACACGTACATGGATGTGTTCTTAGGCTCTACACGAAAATGGATATGTTCTTGGGCTCTGTGACCTTCAAATATGTCAAGGTCAAAAACAATACACAGTGCACATGCCCATGGTATGACGCATCTCTGGTATCAATTTCATTATTCGATATATCAGGGTTCTAAAGATATGCTCCCGCACGGACGGACGGACGGACGGCAGGCCCCCTATCCTCGCTACCTCTATGTCCCCGTATGCCACCTTCGGTGGCGTGGGACAAAAAGGATGTAATTACTTCAACTTGAGTACAATTTTGACATTACAAACGTTCATCCTCCTAGAACCATTTAGCTACAATAAATACATAATACATCATACTGTTCAAGTCTCTCAGAGGCCAAGAGTAAAACCAGGATGGTGAGTCACATACTGTCCCTCCATGCATCGTAATCTATGTGGCAACAATGTAAGAAACAGTTTGCAGACTGTTTGGGTATATATATATATATATATATATATATATATATATATATATATATATATATATATATATATATATATATATATATATATATATATATATATATATATATATATATATATATATGGTACTGAAGTTGGAAAGGGTCAAACACGAAAACTTCAATTTTTTCCACAATAACAAACCATCCTATCAAATAATACTTGTAAACCGTTTCACCTCAAAAACTGAAATTGGGAAAAGAAAAGCCCAACAAACAACACATACACCACCAAGTGACAAAGGCAATTTAGAACATACTTTCATGCAATTATTATGGCCTCTTTAGCTTTCGTAGTTGTGGTGCCAATGAGGGAACTGGTGCAGGGAGCATAGGAAAGGTCAAAGCAAGCTGATAAAATAAAGTATCATTTAGCCTCAAGCTGCACATGAAGATACTAAAACTATTGGGGAAAGGAAATCCTAACTATATTCTAGGCGAACTGATGTTCAGAGCGTGTATGAGGAACCAGATACAGCTGGGCGCAAATATGAGCAAAAAGGGAATTTTAGACCACCCATCTGATGTCTACAAATTGTTACAGAAAGACAATCAAAACCAGGCAAAATATACAAACCCCTCCCCGGGCAAAAATAAAGATGGGAAAAAAAAGAGTTCTTGAAAGACAGTCATAGTTTCGGCTTCCACGGGCATCCACCAAAACAGCCATCCTCAGGAAAGACGTTAAGCTAAAGGAAATATTGTAACATCCCATGACATCACAAATCTTAATAAGGGAAAGTCACACGGGGGTCAAAGTTCAATATAACATTACAACATTCAGGAATAGATCCTATATTGCCATTTAAATGAGATGGCGGAGCTGCAAAGCATAGTTTTTTTCGTTATCATATGCACTTATCCATATTAACTGTAATAATAAGTACACAGTTTTCAACATAATTTTCCAAACCCCTTTGAAGCACATTGTAGTGCAAAATAGGTATACAAAAGTTAAACACTGGAGGCGCGCTTTAAAGACGCAATGGACACACACGCTTCTGTTAGCAGTACACGCCATGTATAAAACAAAGCTCATTTTAGGCACAGTTTAGGTTCGTACATTTATACGCTTTAGTGGAAGCATTATCTGTCTGGATGTGTGCAAAAGACTTGATAGAACTCATATATACGTATAAACATTCAGGAAACGCATACCAGAACTGTAAAATATTTCATGTTTTTGCCGAGGCAATGACCATCTCATCTACGTTACGTTTCATAAAGTAAGGAAAATATTAAGATAAATATTCAGATAGAAAGGCAGACTGGATTTGCTCTAATTCGAAGTTTTCTGAGGAACAATAACATGCAGCGTTAGACAAATTGGAATGATAGAGCCTGCAGTGAGGCAAGGACCTATTTTAATCACAGAGAGCTGTTTTTGAAGTGATATTAGCAATTGTTATGCCATTGTAATGAATAAAAGTTGCTCTACTGGGATCTGTTCAGAGCTTTCCATCCGTAACTTCCAACAGACCTTAAAGCAGCCCAGAGATATACAACAATGCATATTGCAGTGCCAGGCGTAACTTGAGTCATTATAATCAGCCCAAAAGTTTAATCAATGTTACATACAATTAAGTCAGTCAGGAGTTTCCCTATCATCGAAATATTGTGAATTTGATTATTTTGTGGTCCCTCTTTAAACGGAAAATAGTAACATCCAGAGGACAAATTTTTTCCATAAGGAAAGATTATTTTCACCGCTATTGACTTTGAAAGGACAGTTTGTGTTAAAGGTGCAAATGTAAAGCGTCACAAGGTAAACGTTAACAGAATTTGAGGTCTAGAATACTAAATTTTGTACGGGAAATTTCCGTATCAAGGGGTGATGCATTTGATGACCTTGAGTTTCTTTAGGTAGAATTTCATTTGTTGGTTGATAAAGTAATGCTCAGGTCGCAATCACAAAAATCCATTGTAAATATTTTCCTCATATTAACTATTGTATTATATGTTATTTTGTAATGTTTTCTCAGCTTTCTCAACATTGATTTCATGGTTGGGCACCTGTACCTTCCATTGCATTATATGACTCTTAACCCTGTCGACCTCTATTAAACGTAACCTAGCAATACAACCAAGTAATATGCTCTTTAATGGGCAACATGATACTGAATCTGTAATGAACCTTTCTGTCATTAGGCTTTACATCGAGAAACATTTGTAATTGTCAAATATGCTGATTCCATAACCACTTCTGCAAGTTAGATAACCGTGTCTAATTATGTTGTTTTTACGCAGATCATCAAGTGATATGCGACACCATCAAACTTGCATTCCTTCATATGTATTCCTTCAAATATATTAGACAAACATGTAACCGCTGACATATCAACCTTTTGTATGCCGATGAGATGCACAGTGAGGCAAAGGTAAGAGGCGTAATAACGCTACACTTCTGTTTTGCATATACTGCTGAGATTGGGGGGGGGCATAGAAAGTGCCAGTGGATATATACAAAGAGAAATGGGTACCGAGTAGAACACTCTCACATATTGGAATGAAGGGGATGTAAAAAATTTACACGTCAAAAGGCAATGTGGATGAGGTAAACGAATGACACATATTTGTGTAGGAACCTGGCTTCAAAAGTTCGTCAGTTTGTCAGCTACATACTTTGGTGTATGACACTGATATATAGTAGAGAGATAAAGAAAATCTCTGACCGTGACCTATCTCACTTCTAAGGAGTCACCCACGTGCTTTCCCATGACTTTGTACTGCAAGCGGTTCCGAGGTGTACCCTGAAGCAAGAGCGACACGTGATCGTCCCGCCTCTATTTCAAATGGGAGAAAAGGAGGTCCAAGAATGTAGAACCCTCACTGGAGAAATGTTCATACTTCAAACATATGTTTTAATGAATTCTTCGGAAGGAAAATCATACATACACTATGTACGTCAAGAAAAAAGTCAAAGTGAAGTATACGTCTCGTCGATATGCTTTGCACTGGTCAAAATCAGTGAAGCTTAACGAGGAAAATGAATAAATGAGTTAAAGATCCGAGGAAAACGTAACACAGATAGATCGATGCCGTTCTTTCAAGGGCTAGACCACTGTGGCCAGTGGTGGCACGTATCATAATTCCTTGTTGGGAGGAAGCTATACGGGTTTTACGTCCGATATGACTCGTAATAAACGTGAAGTAAACACAATTGGAAAATTATGTTACTTGAACAGTCCGGAGGTGAAAGAGAAAAGTACTAGTTTTTGTGTAAGATTGAATTGTTTGTTTAATTTTATTTTATTTTTATTTTTATTTTTTTTTTAGTCTCAACGGAACATTATTCATACTAACCGCTATATAAGCATTCCCTTTCCCAAAGGCAACATGTGGATTTCTCATTCCCTTCTTTCTTTCTTTCTTTCTTTCTTTCTTTCTTTCTTTCTTTCTTTCTTTCTTTCTTTCTTTCTTTCTTTCTTTCTTTCTTTCTTTCTTTCTTTCTTTCTTTCTTTCTTTCTTTCTTTCTTTCTTTCTTTCTTTCTTTCTCTCTCTCTTTCTTTCTTTCTTTCTCTTTCTCTCTCTGTTTCTTTCTATCTGTTTCCACCTTTCTTCCGTTTTTCTTTTTTTTTCACATACTTTTGTAATGTTATAATACATTTCGCTTTCTTCCATTTACGCTAGCTTATATATGACTGCGTGTTACACTTTAGCACAATACCTGTATTTTTTCTTTGACCAGTATGTTGCTTTGAAGCTGGAGTGAGAAAAGGTGCCAGCGAAAGGATTTTATGACCAGAAATTATTTACTTGACTCGTTCAAGGCCGACTGCGACTTACGTCGAACTACAAAAGACCACGGCAACTACTCTGCATGATCAAAGGACTACTACTCTTAAATTCCTTGTGGAAAGACCTTTCATTCAATTTTAAATGCCGATATGCTCATATTTCCAGAAAAAATAATGGTCCGGATAAACAGCTTTTCCGAGACGCCTCGGACGCAGCGCGTCAAAGAGCATCGAGGAGAAGCTGTTGATTCACAATTAAGGGGAAAAAAAGAAGAAAATGCCTCTAATTTAAAGTTGAAAAGTTGCGACTTTCTTGTAAGTATATAAAGTATATGCGCGAGAAAGAGTCATTCATTCATTGATCGAAAACTGGGCAAGTGACGACAGGCTTTCATTCTTTCCCATAGCCTCGTGGGTCATTGGCGGCTAGAGGCGTGGTGAATGCGAAGGCCCGCATGTTCACGCATTCAGGTTGTATTTGAGATCTGTCATGCATGTGGCGATTGAAGGCTGCTGTACTCATGCCACTGTCGTAAACTTTGATGTATAATTCGTATATTTTCAAATATATGCCATGGTAAGTGCAATTACTAAATTTGAGAAGCAAGTTGCTTTATTTCTAAAGTTATTTGATGATTAAAATCTTGCTTGAACAGCTTTATTCACCTGCTGAATATATTGCTAAAGAGAGGCCGGGTTGCTCGCGTACCACTGGATCTTAAACTCAATGTGACCACAGTAAGCACGAAATAAGGACGTGACATATTTGCATGATACTCGCTAGTAGGACGTTCGCGTAAGATAAATCCATAACTGTCTAATCCCATAAAGAGTACAGATACATGTATCTTGGTCCTGTTGCTAAACAGGCCATCATATGTGTTTGTGTACGCCATACATGACAACGGATATAGGCACGGTGATAATGACATAAACAGTCAATAATGGTACACATGCAGTAACAGTATATTATACTCAAATAATTGTCCTTTACTGGATGTATGACATCAGATAAAAGTGTCACATGTAACATATCAAATATTGCTCTTCCATTTCCATG
Source organism: Hermodice carunculata (assembly GCA_964020975.1). NCBI lineage: Eukaryota > Metazoa > Annelida > Polychaeta > Eunicida > Amphinomidae > Hermodice > Hermodice carunculata. Next base: position 1,039,013 of record CAXHWN010001018.1, on the reverse strand, counting down.
TGAACCGCAGAGCAACAAAATGTCCAGCCATGTGAGTGGATTTTGCAGTAATATATCAATTTTTGAACAGAAAAATGCAATAAACACGATCCCACTAACTCACCTCGCGTTTTTTCAACTTCACCGATGCTGGCTTTCCAAAGATATTTCATGCCTTGCTAGGGAAAAACCAACAGAACTGAATCCATTTCGTGCCAGCGTAACGTCACAAGTAATATACGAGCACCTCACACTGCAGTAATTTTTGTATGTAACCCCAAAATACTGGTTACATAAGTGATATATAAATAACTAACTACTTGGAGTTTTATCTCGGTAATTGCACCATTTTCCACTTTGTATTGATTATTCGAATAAATGCAGTTCTAGGAGAGATGCTTAGAGCATTTGAACAAGATATAATGGATGCACTTTACCAGACCGACACCACAATACCCTCAATGAAAATGCGACATTGAAATCGCATTGAAAGCATTAGCACTTAATGTGAAGCCATGCCTATTACATTAAATCGATGGACTATTCCTGCGCGTAAAACTGATTAAGGGGATTTGAAAACTGCTGCAATTACATCTTAACTGTGTCAACGTTATGTTCACTTGAATGAGAATGAAGTTGATAGCGTTTCCAAAAATCAATGTCAGGTTTGTTATTTTGTGAGTGAATACAGTAAAGCTGCGCTAAAAAGGATGACATTGCTATTCTTATTTATGGCACACAATTTAAAAGTTTAACTCCCAAATACAGCAGTGATGTGAGGGGATTTTTTGCTTTTCATAAAACGTGTAGCGCGTCTCCTTCATTTTCTTCTTTCTTCTCCGGGTTGGTAACTCTAACAGTGCTACTTTGAACCAATACCTTTGATCCATTTCGTCTATCCTAAATGTACTTTCTTGGTTTAAATAATACTAATATGCTTTCAGTTTAGTTTTTTCCGTCAGCCCTTTCTTCCATTTTCATTAAATCCCTTTGCAACAGTTTCCAACATGTTGGCTGCTGCTCATAAACTTCGACAAAACGTCTCCATTCATGTTTACCTGAAAGTTTGTCCATACCTTTGGTGGCCCATTTTAGTTTTTCTTCGGCATGTTCCGCTTATGTCTTCCAGCACCACTTGTTAACTCTTAGGCCTTGTAGATACACCTATTATATAACTTTCTGCACGGCAATCATATTTGTAATCAGAATTCGTAGTACATGTTAACCTTTTTTTTCATTCAACCTAACAAGCCTGAACCCACTTTGTTTGGAACAGAATCCTTCCAGCAGCAACTATTGCATTTTGTTAGCATCAAAAGGGACATTTTTATCAAGAAAGCGAGACAGATTTTATGGAAAAATAAACTTCCTGTTTTTGCAGTTCAGGGGTTAGATGCGGAACATGATAAATTGACACTCTCAGTCAAATTGCGAGATGAAGATTAAATACCCCAGTATTCCGTCGACTATCAGGCTGTGTTTGGGGATTTCTGCGACTTTAATGATTGTCAGATGTATATTTTTTTTTTGTTTTTGCCGAACTCTGTTATTGACAACAATTATCACGATCACTTAATTGGTCATAGAGTACCCGGAAGTCAATCAGAGTTTTATCATGATTTACATGCCCCCATCAGGCAGTCCATGTAAAAGTGAAGATTCTTTCAACAAAATTATTGATGAAAGGCCTGAATTATTAATAACCTTTAAATTGTCACACCTGACTATCTGGAATATGCCAGTAAATATGGATTATTATGAGGTTTATTTCGATAATTTTCGTACTGGTTTGAAAATAATGGGCATGAGTGAGACTTGATTGATGCCCGACAATTCAGCAGGTTATAAATATGTTGAGAAGGTTCCATCTGACCGTAAAGAAGAAGGCATTTCTATTAATGTTCAATGACAACATTAAGTTCATAAAAAGGAAATACCTTCCTATGAATGAATCCTGGTGTGAGGCTATCTTAGTTGAAGTGAAAAAAAATATGACATATTTTGAAACGAGTGGTATCTTTGGTGAAATTGGCAGACCACCAAATACTGATATACATCGGTTACATGAGTCGATGAAAAGATTACTTGAAAATATCGCAGCTGAAAATTAGATTTCCTTTTTCATAGATGAATACAACATAAATTTGTTGAAACACAAGAACCATATGCCAACATCAGATTTTCAAGAAATAATTCTATATAATTTCCTCTTACTCACCATTACTAAACCAACACGAGTATCTGAGCATATAGAACCTTTAATTGATAACATATTTACCAATGCATTTGAAAACAATAAAAAGCTTAAAAGTGGAATACTGTAAAGCGATGTCTCAGACCATTTACCAATATCTCATATGGCTATAATTGTTCAACCCAATAGAAGCAAACTGAAAATACCAAAAGGTTAATCAACCATATTTAAAGCAATTATTTTCAAACGTTAACTGGGATGAGGTCTACGGAGAAGATAATGCTAAAAATGCATATACACAACTTTATGACAAAGTAGCTAATGCATATGAAGCATGTATTCCAAAAGTTACCTCTAATGTATCTGGTAAAAGATATCAACCTCGGATTACAGATGCCATACAACCATCAATAACCAGGAAAAAAATTAACTTTATCAAATTGGAAACAAAAATAATACAACAAAACAGTTGTATAAGGCCAAAAAAACAAATTGAGTCACCTGTTACGAATACATAGAAAACAATATTTTTCTAAGGTATTTGCAGAAAGCAAATGTAACTTAGAAAAGTCATGGAAAATCAGCAATCAGCTGGTAAATAAAAACAAACAATCAGGTATTAATGACAAATGTATTGAGAAAAAAATCTGCGCGAACCTGAAGTGAAAGCACATATTTTTATTCAGTTTTTCGTAAATGTGAGACAAACTTTAGCCAGACGGATTCCACAACAACAGGACACGTTTAATAAATATACTTACAAGGCAACTACTACAACTCAATCTTCTTGTACCCAGTAACAGAAAATGAAATCATAACAAACATGAAGACACTTGAAAAATTCCAGATAGGAGCTAACATTATTAAATATCCCCGTGATGAATTGAAAGGACCTCTTACACACATCTTTATTCTTTTAGAACAGGAACAGTACCTACTGAATTAAAAAAAAATCTGAATAGGCCCAATATACAACCTCGTATGATTCTTTTGCATTTACCAACTAGAGGTCAATATCACTATTGCCCGTCTTCGCAAAAACACGGAGTACTTATGACACCAGACGCATCACCGTGCACAACAAACATAAGACCCAGTTTGAATTACAAGTTCGGTTTCAAAAGCACAACTCAACTGAAATGGCCTTAGGAACATTTTCAGACAGAAAGTGCAATTTTTCAATTTGCATTTTCTTGGATTTATCCAGAGCTTTTGGGTGTTGCTTTCGCACCCTAAATTGCTATTCACATAGGATCGTATGTTTGATGAGAAAGGTAATGCGTCTTGCGTCTTGTGTCATTACTTTTTCCATGTTTTTGCAAAGACAGGCAATAGTGATATTCAGTACAACACAGGATAATCATGATCCTTCCTCTTACTTTTGTATAACATAATTATGGAGAATACCATGTGTATGCCTAAACGCAAACATTGCTTTAATGTAACATGCTCACTCCATGTATTTCTATCAGTTGTAACATGTTCGATTTGTTGCCTCATTCCTAGTGCTAGTAAAATGGTTTTATATGTTAAAATGTGAAGAATATGTGTTTAGAACAGTATGTGAAGAATAACACGCAAGACTAAGATGCCATATTGTAAACGATAATGGGGGATATTGCAGAGAGTACTCAGAAATCCCTCAAGTTGCACCAGAATAACACTCCTTCACAATGTCTAATACATGTTTTTATCACCAGGACCGCTCAGCATGATAACGGGGCACTTTGTGGTAAGTATATTCAGGACAGTCCATTAACCCAGCTTGCGAAGTGACCGCTGAAATACTAGCAGGTATGTAGGATTTGTGTTTTGTAAGTTAGAGACGATGATGCCATGCTTTTAAAATGCCTGTGCAAAATTGCAAGATTCCAGGTTACTGTGTGGACACCAGGTAACTTGACAAACTAAATTAATACCCATGGATTCAAGGGTTGACTTTCCATAATCAACGTACAAAATTGGCAAGTGTATTAAACCTGTCAAGTAAGGGTAGTCTTCGACTTGATCTGATCCGACCCGTTTGCGGTTATGGTTGGGCTTCGCTATCCGTGGTTGTACGCGATTTGGTAAAAGATCAAACTCACTATCCCTTTTTCACTGCGTTTGTCTGTCCGTTTATGGTAGAGAATCAGGTTTAATTTTACTAACAGTGCTCTTTCTTATAGGTCTTTATTTATGAAATTAATAGAAAATATGTAACATTTAATTGTTATGACGACTGATGCGAATTCGTAGCCCAAGCGCTAAAAATTAAACAAGTGCCATCTCATCAGAAAACGCAAGCAAAACAGAGGTAAATACGCAATAACTTTTGATTGTTGGATTTCTACTGTTTTACATAATCAACTCAAACGCAACCGTAACCGCAACGGATCGGATCGGATCCAGTGGAAAACCACCCTTAAGCTTACAGATGCAGTGGCGTAGTAACGTGTTTGTGATCAGTCAAGCGGGTACCCGTCGCGCCAATCAGCGCAAGCTTTGGGAATGGATATTTTTAGCTTGGTTTTTGGATTTGGACAATTATGACCGCGTAACGTGAGCTCTGGTGGCAACCTGCACATAAGTATGATACTCTCTATTTGAATAGTACAGAAAAACATGATCCATATTCATTAATTCCAAACCCAACAATGACAGCAAAGAGATTCCAGAATTGCCAAAGTATCAACATTTTTCTTCCAATACCAAAGTGAAGAAACAAATTTAGATATTCCTCTTTAAACATGAAATGAGCTAGGAAACAGCATGTTAAAATGGCGTCCAGATACAACTTATGCCGCCATAATTGATAAGGCCCTTGCATGACAATCTAGAGAAAAAAAAACGAAAAAAAATATGATGGTTTGACACGTTGGCAAGTATCAGCTATAAGACGACACTCTAACGAAAGGCAATAATAAAACAGGAACATGTACTTGTAAACATTCTACATGCGCACATCACCTTATACCACCTAAAAAGTTGTGTTGGTTTAATTTCGCCCGACCACAGCTCTGATAAATGCGAATGATACCATTCCAAGTGTCAATCGCTAAAACATTGAATATATACCTGTCTGCTTTAAACAATTATTTGCTTTCCTTGGAAATCCAGGAACGGTTTCCAATTTAAACTTTCTTAAAACCGCGACGATCTTGCTCAATAAACCGGGAGTACGGCAGTTTTGTCAAAATTAGCATATGACGCGCCGGAACGGCTTTGCATGAAGGATCTTTCATGAAAACACAAAAGCTGCCCTCGCCTTTCAGGTGTCACCCGTTCCCATTTTGTGGCGTGGTGGTTACCTTTAAGAGATACAATATCTACGCAATGGCAAACGAGCAAGTTGGTTTTACGAGAAAACTTTGAGAAGTATATTTGGACCGTAACAAAAACAAAAAAGTGTAATTTTTCAAAAAGGAAATGCAACTTGTATATGCTCATTGGGTAATACAATCTGCACTGAAACGGGACAAATGTACACTTCATTCATCAAACAGGGACTCCATCTCATAGATAAACATACTTTTGGTAAGCGGCACGGAATAAAGTGCATTTAGTGCCAAGCGGAAATGAGTCATACCATTTGCAATGTATAGTGTCACTACCACCAGACTGTGCATATTGACAATAGTTTAATGCTAAAACCATTTAGTCTATCAGCTTAAGTGTTCAAATACTATATCCATAAAGAGCATATTGTTCTGCAGCAGTCTTTTGATCTGGGTTTACGACGTATCTCGTCAGTTGTGTAACACTGATATATTTTGCAATGTGCCGTTGAAAGGGTCATTAATGGGAGATCTGGCAGAACAATTTAGCGTCTGAGAAGAAGGGTAATATGTACTGGTGCTGGTAGATGCGAACTGGAGAACTATAATAGCGTATGTCAGCAATGTCCCCAGTACCTGAAAGCACAATGCAATGAAAGTAGCAAGCAATAAAGGCTCCTACCCCGGTGAGTCGTCAACATTTACATTTCCGCACTATCGGCATACTAATGCCGCAAACGCACATAAAACCTATATTTTTTTTGAAGTAAGGAAATAATGCGTGGAGGAGTTTGGTCCTTACTGCGGAAACTTTTAATATTCCACGCCCAAAATACCCAGCAAATTACAAAAACATATGTTACTAAAATTATTACGATCTTTCTAATTTCATGTTGTCCATTTATTTGCCAATGGATGGAATTTAAATGATCGTTAAAATATGCTGCAATTTTAACATATATTGCTTTTACGCATTTGAGGCAGAATTTCATGTTTGAAAGTGGCAAGGCATACAAAGTGATATTTTTGTGCAGGGAATACATATATTGCAAATTTATGTTAAACCTTCCGTCTAAAACAAGATGGTGTCAATAGCTTCCCTTGGCCCGCGATGATAAAAGATGTTGAACCTGGGTGTCCTATCTTCATAGAGATTTATTTGCTTTTCTCCATCAAAATAGTTTCGCAGATGGCATTTTACATCCAGATAACTGAGCAATTTCACGGGGAATAGATTACTGTACAGTTGATTTATAACATCAGTGACGAAGATCAGGAAGGTGTTTTGGTTTCAATTTTAACCCTTAAAGCGCCGATTTAAGACTGAGTCAAAAGCTTCCTCGGCCCACCTCACGCAAAGTGCCAAGACGGAAGCTGTTGAGTAACATTACTTTTTGCTTTAGACTAGACTTTCTGGTATTTAAATGAAAGGTATTTTCATGAGAAATTTGAATCTTAACCACAATATGTTAACGGTAATGAAAAACGATTTTAGCCGTGATAATCACTTTAAAGCTTAAAACCGAAATATTTAGTGGATATATGTGTACTACGTATCTTACCTTAACAAGACAGCTTTATCAATACACCGAATTTAAAAGTCCGAATTACACATTACAACATGAATACATTTTAGACTCGACTAGCACTTACACTACATGTACTCTAGTGCTTGGGAATCTCGCCTAGCGTGAGTGAGTCAAATGTGAATTTTTACACATTCAGTGTTATTCAGTTGTACATTTTATGCCGGTGATTAATAAATATGCAAAATCACTTCAGACAATTTGCGAACTCTAAACGTTCAGTTCATATGCTATGTCGAAGATATTTGCTCATATGGCTATACAAATGAATGAATACGATACTTTTCAGAACATATGACGAATTTGAATATTTATTTGATATTTGGTTCATGAAGCTTATATTTTGATCATACTCATATTTTTAGCTTTGCACTACGCCTTTTAACATATACATTTTTAAAACGTTTTCACTTAGATTTTTTATTTTAGTCTCTGATCACTGACTAGAGTGCACCAGACACTCCCAAATCGTTTGGGTACATCCGTTGTCCATGATTATTTACATTTGTTATTTGATAATTTTGTTCCAAGAGGTAAGTAAATAATACACGAGCTAGGGCTTTTCAGGACTAAGTCATCAACTTTGTTCCGGGCATTGGGCACATAGCGCCTAAAGCGTGCACAAGAAGCCTGTCGATCAGTGGCATTTAAATTCAAGGACAAAAAGAAGCAGATGGGTTTCCACACGGGGAGCTTGCTGGTATTTTTAATTGGAGAAAGTTGTACAGGGATACATCGGAACCATGTCTCAGTCTTGGATTAGTTTTCTGGACCTGCTACACTGTGATCAGCTGACTACGATGAAACTCAAATCAATTTCAGAAACTGACAGTAGCGTTTAAGTAAAATGTGTTACCGCAAGTATAGCCTGCCTATTTAGCACGAAAAGCTTCAATGCAGACAGTCCTATGGCAGGTCCATTGAGTCGGCCTATGAACATTTGCAACTGAAATTATTAAAAAACAAACAAACAAACAAACAAACAAATTGTACATCTGAAAAGCACAGTCAATACCTCAGCTTGGTTGTTGCTATGGAGATCGACTTGAAAATATGTGTATGTCTCTATAGATGTGTAAATTTACTACGGAGTGACAATGTTTTAAATTTGATATCTCTCGAAACATTAATCAAGGTAAAAAAATTTTCTCTTCACAAACGAACCTAACTTCAAATTTCAAAAGCCCAATACACCACTGTGAAATAAATGTCATGTATCTTTTAATATACACCCCCATATATATCTGCATATATGTCAGTTGCTCATTAGCTCAGCTGACTTGTCAGTCAGCTGAGTTTATCTCATGGTCCTCTTTTTCTCAAAAATCGTTTGCCAGATCCACTTCAAACTCGGTGGTAATGTGCCATGGGTGGGTGTCTACCAAGCATGTTTAAATATTCACGTTCTACTGTGTGTTTTGGATTTTCTATGATTTTTCGGGGGGGGGGGGGTAGAAATCTCTGAAATCGCTCACCCAATTGCTTTGATATCGTACAGGAACCCACGGGGACTCATTTCTTTGAATTGGTTCACCAGGCGGCGCTCCAATTTTTTTTCGACAGTTTATTTATTTTCTTTATATTTTGCATGCTGTCTATCTTCGACTTCTTTTCCAGAACCGTAAATTATATTGAGCTAAAACAAGGCAGATTTGTTTCTTGTGGAAGGGTCTAATAAAGTTGTTCACTTGGTGGCACTGCTGTGGATTCCAGACTTTTAACGATATTTTCAAATGGGGTGTTAATCGGTTAATGCACCTTTCCTAATGATTACTATGTAAGTCAACAGGTATTCTAATACTTATTCACATTTCCAACTTTTCTCCAAAAGCATCATCCAGATTGACTTTAAACTTGGTGGCAATATACCTTGTCCAACAGGTTTGCTCAAATTGTTGTTCTACAGTGCCATTTAGTTTTTTTTTTAAATTTTATTGATCTTTTGGCGGGCAACTCTTTAAAAATTCTCAACTCCAAAACCGCTCAGCCGATTGCTTTGATATCACATGGGGACACTCCTAAAGTTTCCCGGTACTTAATTTCTAAGCACTATCAGGTTTTTGGCAAAATTGAAAAAATCTTCTCTGAAACCACTTGGCCCGTTGCTTCGAAATTGCATCGGGTTACTTCTGGGTACCCCTGGACATTAATTTGTTCAGGAGGTGCCGCTCTCTGATTTTCTTCTTTTTATGAATTTTTGTGTTTTTGCTATATTCGACGTCAACTTGAAACCGGCATTCAGAGGATGCCGAAACTTTGTGGAAATCTGCCTTGTAAAAGGGTCAAAGAGAGTTATATATTAACTGGTATTGATCCCTCCAGTTTGTTTATGAATAGTCAGCTCAGCACAGGATTGTCATAGTCCTTTTTTATGTCTTTTTGTCGGGGGGTGTCGTTTTTGTTATAGTTTTGTTCCCTGCTTGAGAAAATATATGAATCCGGCGGTTCACACTGCAGCATCATTAAGGCCAGTTTTAATCATGCAAAACCCACTGTAATAATTGCCCTCACTCCAATTGCTTCTGGTATGGTATGTTGGTCACATAGTCCGCCCTGGTATATCAAATCCCACTAGATTGATTAAAAGGTCACTTATCATTAGAAAGGATAAGAGAGAAACTGCCGAAGGCTACTTATAAAGAAGTCACGGTTGCATAGGAGCTTAATTGCAACTGACTCGCCTTACTTCACGGAGAACAGGACAACATAATGCTCTTCTCACCACGATCCTTTCTGTAATATGCAACTCATCCACCCTTCTAAAAAGTGCGTCATTCATGTGTTATAGATTCTGATTTTGATATAAAAAATATCTATCGGTATGCACACTTTGATATCATTTTGACACTTGTATGTTCTGCGAAAATAAAAGCTGAATAAAATGGATAATAATAATGTCTACTCGCAGCTGTGAGGAAGAAAACTTGTTTTCTTCTTGCATGCTACGAGTAAATTTGTTGCATTGACAGGTAGTTGAATACTACAGAAGGCATGGCACAAGAGGTGTATGAAATTTCAGAAAGCGCACAAAAGTTCATGTAAGTTTCGTCCCTCCAAACATAAACATACATTTCTTCCATTGAAATGGCCTATCATAATTTATGAAGTATCGGTAATTCACGAGTTAATATGCATGGCAGAACTTTCAGCATATTGAACATAGTATTTATACATATGTCCAACAAAGATTAAATGTCGATTTTGATAGTCAATGTACGAACCCCTGTAAAAGTTGATAAATCAACGGAATCGACATTTCTCAGTGTCATAAAACTTTTACCCACCTCGTGTTTTCTGCTCTCAATACTCCGGACATCAATTCTGTAAGCATTTGCGAGTGACGCGTGTGCCTGAAATAATACTTGATATATATATATATATATATATATACGTTATGCACTGATCAGAAAATAAGAAATATTTTATTCAGGCAATAAAGCCTTCCCAGAAACGTTAAAAAGTCTTGTAGACAAGATTTTGTTGTCGGCAAGTAATTTCCAACACGATTCAGTAATATACCATGTCTGCAATATATATGAAATGTGTTAATCAAAATAAAATGTAAAAAATATATATATTTGGTAATGTGTATGTGAGAGAGAGAAAGAGAGAGATATTGCTTTGACGAATGCTCGAAACAACTCATGAAGGTTGTAGCTTTTGTATAACCAGGGGTACCATCATCGAACTCGTTTGAGCCCTTAGAGAGGCCAAAAACCATGTGCAATATGAAAGCCCTAGGTCCAAAACCACTGGAGTTATCTCATTTACCGCACTTGTTTTGCTTAATATTCCGCCTTTTGTATGTGCTGTATGTGTATTCTGCATTATTTACTCAGTATGAGACAAATTTAATTGAATTATTATGTATTGTATCTGTGTGTAGGCCTACATATATATTTTATTGTTCTAAAATGGGGGGAGGGGCGCTAATAAAGGTATTGTTATAATGGAAAGCTTTAGTCAAGAGCACGGTCGCATGTTCGTCCAAAATCTGTTAATCATAATACAACTTCCAGTAATTCTGACTTGATCTTCATAGCCAGCTCTCCTGGTTAAGTACTTATATGATCTGTGTTCCTATCATGGTGGAGAGTGGTTAGTATTGATAACAAGTCACGGTCTACCCCTCGCGGCTTACCAGTGAATGAGATATTCGCCGTGCAGAGCGCTATTGCGTAGGCCTATAACGCATTTTTTATGCATCCCGAGAAATCTTCAAAGTTTGATTTCAACCAAGGTCTCAAACTTAGCGGCTTTATGGAAATCATGTCAATTTTACATGTCTATTTAGAAAGCATTGTCGATAAAGTGTGATAAATTATAACGATTCACGAACTCGCATTGCCGAAACCGCCTGGCAAAGACGCATTTGGGGCTGCAAATGGGTTTCCGCGGGCTAGAAAATATGAATAGGTGTAAGCATAACCTAAATAAACATCGTCAAGTACGTAAAATTTGTTGCGCATGTTGCATCTTACCTTTATTTATGTCTTTAGACAGTGCAGTCACATTCAGCAGCTATTAATAGCCCGTTGCTTTGCTAAGACTCGTTGATAATTAATACAAATATTTGGTGTATCTCTTGAAAGGCGTCATTATTTGGAAGGGGTGTTTGGCGTCTTCATTATGATTTTAAGGAAAAGGAAATTGGTGCTTGAACCTGTTAAGTTTCGATGTACCAAATTAGGCATACAAACTCCATCTACGATCATTTTATTCCAATTTTTACGCTAACAGTAATTGTGGTGGCAAATGTGAGAAGCAAGTGTTCATACCTTCCACAGTAGGCCGATACTTCATTTAAAATGTTGCGGTGACCATCAATGAAAGCGTCATATATGCGAATGTAGAAACCCGAGGCGAGAGGATTCCAATGGGGATTAATGCATTTCACCAGGTAAAATAAATGCACTTCAAGGAGTCATGGAATTATAGGTCTATATAAAAGAATATCTCGATTATGCTTTTCTTAGTTTTCACTGTTCTCATAGAAAAGATAAACACTCTTTCAGTTCACAGGTATTGAATATTGACGAAGTCGCATCACTATAATCGCCTTGGGGATCCTCTGGACCTATAATTTGCGGCCCTCTCTGCATCAGGTCACAGCTCAGCTCTAGCAGACGATATTTACACTGCAGTCACTTGCTGAGCGCGTAAGTACCTTCCTTCCCAGCGTGACAGTGCCTTCCTCCCCAGCGTACGGTAAAAGTTCCCTCAAGTCGTTACCAGAGTGGAAGGTTGCAGAATGAAAGTCACATTCAAGTAGGACAAAGTTTGCTTGTCCCAATTAACTGCTGTGGAGGGAGGGGAGGGGGCGGTTGCTGAAAGCCTAACATTCTTTAGTTAATTTTTTCCCACCTTTGTCAAACTAAACAAATCAAAATTGTACTCCCAATTGATTTTTCACACACTTTGTTGAATTACAATTAAGAAATTTTTACAGCAGTATAACCCTACATGAATTAAAAGTCAATAATTATGCGCCATGCACTCATTTCATGATTAATACAAAAAAGGCACTGGTGTCTCACTAGCTCATATCACGCATATCCCAGAACTAAAACAGCTATATCGATTACTTCCTCATTCATATTTTTGTATTTTATTTTATTTTTATACTACATTTGTGAAGGACATTTTTTTCAATGTGAAATTCTTCAAATAATTCAGGAACATAATTTAGTCCAAGACTGATAAACAAATAAAATCTGACAACTTTCACTGTATGTCATTTTACTTTTATTTTCCATAAATTAATTCTTGTACGGCTTAGATACTTTTTAACATGGGTGAGTGTACATGTTTCAACCAGGAATACAGACATGCAGGTTTCTCTTGTCACACAGTTTGACCCCTGCTGACAGCAGTACGTTATGGTGATGATTATGATGATGATGGTCGCATTGATGGTAACAAAAAATGTGATGAAAGTCATGGCGATGATAATAAAAACGATCATGGTGATGGTGATAATGATTGCAATCTTATTGGTGATAACAGTGACAGAAAACAACAAACCTACATCTCCATCATATCACTTTCTATTAAGAAATCACTGACAGCCAGCTGCAAAACGCCAAAACACGCAACGTGTTATCACTGTATAGTCATTGTATTATGCCAATTGTTTAATTTTATTACCCCGGGTCTATTGCTCATTACTCTACAACAGTCATAGCAAAATATTTTCTTGGTGAGGAGCAAGACGCCTGGTTTAGGCCCTAAACATAAAAGTCAGCCATTCTTAAGACTAAAAGTTAATAGAATCTTGTGTGCAGCATGTTTCCTGTTTTCCCAAATTACGAGGTCCAGCAGGATAATATGAGCGGCACAACGGGCACGGTAGGGTACCTAAAGCATCCGACAGGATAATATAATCCGCATTAAAATGACAACTTGTTTTTGTATTATTCTGCTTACCAACATAGACAAAGTCGATTCTATGTTTGCGACAACATGTATTCTAAAATTGTATCTTTTTATTTGTATTTCATGTATATAGAATCTTACATTTATATAATATGACAACTGCAAGGCCTTTTGAGACAAGTGTACAATTGCTACAATATCATATTAGCTGTCATTATCCTTGCCGCTCTACATCTCCATATCTGATGTAAACTTAGTAGAATGACTCATGCATTTACAGATATGATATTTGCCATCAATACAGGTTATATTTGTCAATCTCTGATTTAACTTACATCCAGGTTTACAATTGTTTTCATATGAACACCATTACATTTGTGATGATCTTGAACTCTCTTTTGTTGCTATTTTTTGTACACTTTCATGTTTTCTGCAGTCTCTTGTGCTTTCGTTTATGTTACACTACTTGTTATTTCGAAGACTATGTTATCCAGCATACAATGTCATATGCTCATTGGGTCTTTTGTAAACAAGAATGCATTTATTATCAGTTGTGTCACACAGTGTTCAGCGACGGACATTCACCAGTATGATACCCTCCCCCCCCCATGGGCATCTGTTGGGATCAATATAACGCGGTGGTAGGATTATTTCACAACAACGATCGGTTTATGTTCCTGTCCGTGTCTGCCAACGTTTCTACGTATACATATCAAGATCATGCTTTCATCCTCTCCTTTACTTTCCCCATAATATTTGTCGCATTATTACTTGCCGAATGTCTACGCAATCTGAGACATGTTACGGTTACGGTTTCTATGCTTAAGGTGTTCTCGACGGGTATACATAAAAAAAAAACCTGGTCCAGCTGATAATGTTGCTCTTAATAAGTTTCCTGTGTGTCATGCTAGCGTAAGAAGCTTACGATATTATGATAAACTTGAAGAAAGAAGTATTTTGCCAGATTTTGAACAATTGGAAGTCATTTTTTTATCCGAAACATTGGTCAATAATGCCTATCCTGATACTTTGTTGGCATTTGAAGGCTTTTAAACCCCGTTAGGTAAGGATCATGAAACTGGTTTGGGGGGGGGGGAGATACTCTGTATGTTAAAGACAATCTACCTGTTAGAAGATGTGCAGAGCTGGAGACTCCCAGCAGTGAATGCATCTGTCCTGAAACTTCTATCCCTTCTGGTAAACTGATCCTAGGTGTTTTATTATCGTCCACGAGGCCAACCTGCCGAAGAGGGACCTGTTTCTGGACAATTTATCTCACTCTATCTAGTCTGCTATAGAACTTAACCCTAAAATACTCCTTTTAAAGGCAATAGGAACTGAGCAGGAAAAGTGGGTCACTTTTTACTTCCTGAGTGGGCTATTATCTGTGATGCCTTTCTACAATGGTCATGTGATAATTAACTTTTCTCTGAACTCTGTGAGCCAGGCCTGCTGGCCTAGCTACCATTAGTACACATGCGCCCGCTAATGCTAAATTGTTTAGTACTCTCTTGTGTTGGAGGTGCATGTTGGTATTTTCTTTAAACCTGTTTCTAACCTTGATATCTATAAATTTATTAACTATTTGTCATTTATCACATCTTTTGTGACAATGCAAGTTAATTTTAAGGTATATTGAGGCACGTTTACATGCGCAAACCTATTGTTCTTTGTTCCCGGAAGTGAATATTTCTGTGGTTTTCCTACCTCTAGCACTAAAGAGTTACCGGACAGCTTGGCACTATGGGCCCATGTGTGGGTTTGGGTGTTACCTGCTTCTTAATCTGACGAGATTATGTATACTAGCCTGCCCCATGCATATAATTATCATACCATTAGCCATCTGGTGGTAGCAACAATTCTTATTCCCTTTAGCAGGTGCTTTTAGCGATCGCTGTGCAAGCTGGGATTCTCCTCACACTGACAGCTGTGAACTCTGACAGCGCCTCTTTGATCTATTAGCTAAAAATAACCTGCATCAGCTCATATCGTAACCTACACATGTGTCGGGGTACTCTGTAAACCTACTGGACCTCATGATAACTGACTCTCCTGGTTATATCCTAAACTCCTGCATACTCCCGTCTATCTCCTTGCCTGATCATTCTGTTGTCTTTTGCTGTTTCTCTGTGAATCATTCCAAGGACCACCCCTTCAAACGCTCTGTCTAGAACTTTAAGAGCACTGATTTTGACAACTTGAACAATGTTCTCCACTATGCTAAAAGTAACAAAATGTCAAAGGAAAACTATAGGCCAATTCCATTCCTGTGTAATGTCTGTAAAGTACTTGAGCGTCTAGTTTATCACATCTTCTATGAGAATCTAACCACTAACCATTTACTTTATGCCAAAAACTCTGGTATTGAGAAAAACGATTACATTATAAACGAACTTGTTAGAATACTTCATACTATTTACAGTGGCCTTGAGCTGGGCCATGAGGCCCGTATGGTTTTCCTGGACATCCCCAAGGCCTTTAACAGAGTTTGGCACACTGGCTTACTTTTAAACTGAAACAGTTGGGGTTTGGAGATTCTGTGTTACGATTTATAGAAGGCTATGTCTCAAATCGATTGCAACGCGTTAATATTGGAGGACAAACCTTATCTTGGCTCCTTAAAGGGGCTAGAGTGCCCCAAGGTTCCATGCTTGGTCCTCTAGTTTTCCTCGTTTATATAAACGACACCACTGTTAGCATTACCTGTGACATCCGTTTATTTGCAGATGATAACGTTATTCTTGAAATTGTCCACAAACCAATGGCCACAGCTGATAGCCTTGATTTTAATCTTGTACAAATCCATCTTTGGGGCAAGCTTTGGTGGAAGACATTTACTGCTTTAAAATCTATTTTGGTGATCATCTCAGCTAAACGAAACAAGCCAGATCATCTTCCCCTACTTCTTGGAAATACACTGATACCTGAGGCTACTCAACATACACATCTTTGAGCTACACTTTCAAGCATTTTGTCGTGGCACCAGCATGTAACGTGCATTGTTAATAAAGCCAGCCAACGGATTGCTTGTCTATGCAGACTCAAATACAAAGTCTCTCGCTAGACTCTCAAATGGTTGTATAGTACTATGATTCCTCCTATCCTCGAATATGGATGTGTTCTGTCCGACAAATGCACTACAAACCGGTCTCAATCTGCCAAAGCTCTGCAGTATAATGCAGCAGGGATCTGCCTTGGCGCAACTAGATACATTACACATGTCATACTTCGCGAGGAACTAGTGGCAAACTTGGTCATATCGGAGATAATACTTTAAACTAATTCTTTTCTTTAAAATATATAATACGTTGACTCGGCAATAGCTACATGATCTCGTTTCCTGCCATATTGCATTCGCTACTAGGTGTGTATTGAGGAATCACACTGAATTACACCCAATAGGGTTTACCACCAATCGCCTCGGCATTTCATTTCTAACGTCTGCAATCAACTTATGGAGTAACTTCCCAGTTGATGCCCATGTCACTGATTCCCTGCCGCAGTTCAAATCTAAATTAAATTTATTAGTCACAAATGTTGACAAAACCTCTCATACCTTCAGCATAGAAGTCATTTTCTAAACATACGCCCCACGCAGCTGCATCTTAACTTCTCTGTTTTAAATGCCCATCTATATCATGTAAATGTCATTCCAGCCTCAACGTGTACATGTTCTCATTCTACTGAAGATACGAAGCATTACCTTTTGTTCTGCCCGAAGCTCACTGTGCAAAGGGTCCGTCTACTGAACACTGTGAGTCACGTACTTGCTCCAGGTGTAATTCCGACACTAATAGTTCAGTTCTCTAGTGATATTTTATTAAATATTCTGTTGAAAGGTAGTGAGGATTTGCCGGACACCGATGATGTATTATTCTTTGCGGCTGTTCAGACATTCATATCAGATTCTAGACGTATTATTCAATAATTTGGTACATAATCTAATTATAAGTCTCCATTATATGGCATCTACTGTATTTTTCCTGTACAAGCTGTGAATTTAGTCTTGTGTTCTCGCCAAGTGTGTATTGTATATATTTTTATGCGTCCTTTTATGTACTGGAGAGCCTCCAGCTTAGTCTCTGTATACCATTCAGCAATCCAGAAAAAATGAATATGTTTATATATCAGCTGGTACAACAAACACGTTAATGTACCTTCAGGAATTCAACATTCATTTTTTCACCTCTAAAGTTACATAGCCTTTACAGCAAGCATCCGTAGCCAACAGTCCATTTACAACCGTATTTAACAGAGCCTCAACTAAAAACGTTTGAACGAGTCATTTCGATAGGTTGTTTAATGGTTGTGTTACACCTAAATTCTTGTGATCCTTAGGGGCAGTTCGATTTTACACTTCAAAATGTAAGGAATGTTCCGAATTGGACGAATTGTACGTTACAATTGAGTAATGGCCGGGATTTCGTGACCCTAAATTGTCATTCTCACAGTTAAGAAAGTACCGGTTTTCGAATCAACCACGAGGCTGGTCCTCAACTAGTTGATCATTGACACCAGTGACACAAAAGACTGTGGATATGCAAGAGAAGATGTACCTACCTGGTCACAAATCATAGTTCCAGATATCCAACAACCAAACACAACGCCCAATGAAGCGGCAGCTGGCGTGGTAAACAAGCTTATGTCCCCTACCGAGGCGGTGCCATTCGCCAGAGCATTCAACACAAAACACAGCAACAATACATTGAAACCAAGGGGTAATCCTAAACAGTAAGAAAATAGTTCATCTGCTGTGTATATCATCTTGCATAAACTGTCATGATGCTGGCGATATTCCTCTAAATCAGCTGTGAATCTTCTTTGTCTATCTACATGTCCCTCAAACGAAAGATTAAACGCCTTTAGTTCTTTATACATAATAAAAACAAATATAAGATAAATGTTAACAATGCTAAAAAAGCCGAGAGACTGCACAGCTGTAACTACAGTGGTAACAACTAATGGTACTCTGAGAGAGTATGTGTCCGCTTTTAAAGGGGTGGCCATATCCATCATGCTTTCTGGTATATTGGGTGACGTATCAAGAATCACGAAGCATATCAGCAAAAACATATGGCACAGCAGAGTTCCAACGATAATTCCAAACGTAAATCTTCGGACGGTTGTGGAAAAATCTTCATTTTTTTCAAAATACGGCAATTCCCGCCACTGATCTAAAAATGGCCTCAAGTAGGAACATTTTGTCATGACAATTATGTTAAAAAGTAAAAAATGAGTATACCCTACGACAATAGCTACACGCCTGCACAGAATATGGTCAAATGACATTCCAACTGAGAATCCTGTGAATTGTCTCGCTGTGTTGAGAAAAGCAATAGTTGTAACAACAAGGCTGAAACATTTCCAGATGTAGATTCGCGGCTTCTTCAGCTCTTGCAATGGATCGCAGTATATTCCCATGCATCTTGTAAAACAGAACATGACTGACATAGTTTTAATGGTCTTCTCTCTGTGTCTCATAGTTGTTGTATTTGTACAGATACTGGAGCACACCTGTTAGAATAAATATGGATTCAGGTCTTTATGGTTGATACGATCAGCGAAAAACATATGACACCACAAAACAATACTTTTATCAACACTTGAAATTGATTTATTTGATTCTATAAACAGATTTTCAAACGACCTTTTTGGTACGCACTTGCTGCCCCCAAACTCTTCACAATTGTTCTCCATTAAAATGATTTCCCGAATACGAAATGAAAACTAATTTAGTGAAAAGCTATTTGCAAGCCGAGGGTATATCCTTGAATAGGCTAGAACGGGTCCAACCTTCTTGTCACTTCAATGGAAGGTTTTCTGCAGACTACACGAAAGGGGAAATATTTTCAAGTATGCTGCTATGCAAAAAAACATCACTACACAATCAAAGTTTTTGGAGATTGGACACTTTTGCAGCCGGTTCCCCCCCCCCCCCGATAAAAAAAGTTTCATAAATACATTAACATTTAGATGTAATTAACTGTTTATTTATATATACATATATATACATATATATATATATTCCTCGGATTTATTACACGTGATAGTAAAATCGGTTACAGCCATGATGCAGAGAATTGTACATAACTATGTCTTGAACAGGATAATCAAACTAATTGTGTTTTGTGATTGACACGTCGACCAAATGTGTAACTGATAAAGAGAATCGTAATTCTTTCTTTTCATCAACTGTTATTTGGCAAGTTATAAGAATTAATCTTCCCTGCTGTCATAGTCGGTCTCGGTTTAGAATGTACACTTTACATATTTCAAAATGCAGTTACATGCAGGGTTCCTGGCCAAAATTTGTATTGCGGTTATGAGATCAATTTAAGATCTTTTGACTGAAATTATATGACTTAAACCTGCAAAAACTGGTGTACTCACTTGGCAAATGCCTAGATGCAAAAAACTCTTCTAGGAATGAGTCCACTTACTACGACAGGCACCTGATGTTCAGCAGACTAACGAATTGCCATGTGAACAGAGTGTAGACTGTGTAATCCACTTTGTACATGTATATATGCTGATTCGAGTTCCCATTAGTACTTTGGTTGTAATAGCACATTGTCAACAAAAACACATCCCATCAAAAAAAATCTTCACCTGAATTAGCAATTTAATCGTATCATTTTATCATATTCTGCCAGCGTCGCGTTTATCTTGCTCGTTCTATTTCTTTGTTCTGCTCCAAGCGTACTTCAATGCTTAAGGTTTGTCTATTTAATTTTTTAAAATTTTTTTATGCAAGTTGTTAGTACCAAATGAAACAATTTGATGAGGAAATTCGCGAAGCGATATACGCAGAACATTTGTCGTGCTACACGAGTTTTACTGATAATAGCTGAACGTGCATGTCCCTGCGTTATTTGTGTTCCCTTATGCACGAAGAGAGAGTATTCAAACTTAGTTATAAAATGTTGCTTGTCAAATTGATGGAGCGTATTTTTTTGTCTTTCCCACCATTTTGCAGTATGCAGATAAAAATCTTCATGAAGTAGCGCCACCCAACGAATTCATAGATATGGCGCTGGTAGTCTCTGATGTAGCTTGGGATTTAGCATCCCAGATGTTTTCGGAACTTCATGGGCAAGCTGAGCATCAGTAAACAGGTAAATTTATTGAGCAAACACAGCTGCTTAAGCTCTCTGTAAAGAGGAAAAGCGGTTATTATTTTCATACCGATGTGAAGTAATTCATCGAAATTTCTCTTCATTGGAATAAGAAATGGCCAACCTGCTCCCATACTGCGAATGTGTAATTTTTGCAGCCGACAAATCCCCCAGCCCGACAAAAGAGAAGGAACAGAAAAGCAAAATTGTTACTCTAATGCTGAAAATTTAACTCATCATTGCAACCTCCATTGACTTACATAGCAATCAATAGGACTACATGCATTAAGCAAGAGGTACCCTTGATGAAAAAAAAAAAGAAAGAAAAAACTTTGTTTGGCCTTCCCACAAGACCCAGTTCCACCGACGTTTAGCACAATCTGAGTGACGGTTTTGGCGATGCAGTACAAACTAGTGTAAACACTTCAAACATGAGCATATGTTAAAATCATATCTTGGCAGGAATACACTAAATCGGCCCCTCCTCTCTTTTCTCGTTTTCTATCCCTCCAACTTTCCACCCGTTGCCACATTTGGGTTAGCCAATATGGCGGCTTGACAAGATATTTCTTCGACTCGTGATTTCAAATGTGTCTACTGAAACATTGCATTGAATTTTGTTACAGGCTTATATAACATACAGTAATGATACATGGACACTACACAAGATTTCACGACCACACTCCATCGTGGGCTACACCACGTGCCCACACACACGTCTGGTCTGTCTGGGATTCATTATTCCATTTCTGGGCTTTTGGAACATTGGTTGGCAGGAACTCGCTTTTAGTTCAGCACAACTGTGCCTTTAGGAAACGTGGTTTCCCATTGAAATTTCGTACCTATAAACATATCCGGTGATCAGGAGTAACAAAGAGACCTCCAAGTGTCCGCCCTGAACAAGAGTTCGCACTACCCACCACGCGTCGTGAGCAAATTAAGCAGAGGCTTTCAATCAAAACAAAACAGACACGTTTCCATAATTTTTGCAAAAAAAAGAACAAAAAGATAATTTAAAAAATGCAAAAAAACCAGTTCTTGCACAACAACTTGAAGACACTTCGACGAAACCCCGTGCAAAATGGCAAAAGGACGATAACAAAAAAACCTTATAAAAATAAACTAAATTTTTGAGTTTGAAATGTGGGGACTCTCTGAACATTATGCATTTTTGCTCTAAGTTCCAATTTAAAGATCATAAAATTTTGAGTTTCAAAAATCAATTAAAAAATAATGATCTTGAGCGGAAAAAAGATTTTAAGACACAAAATTGTAATTTTGAGATTGCAAGTAAAACAATCAAGAAAAAGCTCGAGTGCTAATGGCCAACAGTTTGAAAACAAATGAGACAAAAACAAAAAAAATTGAAACTTTAAACTAAAATATTTGAGAACAATAAGCAATATAGAGCTTCATAACGCCAACTGTTGCAAAAACATCTATATTTTGAGAAAACAACCCGAATTTGAAGGTTTTTTGGTGGTCCTATTAGTTTTCCATAGCTCCCTTTATTATAGCTTCTGTTTGTTAAAAAGTGCTAATTCACCATAATGACAGGATAAGACAATGTGTAGTACTGCTGTGACCTTTTTTTTAAAGCAATTTGATAGTTTCTACATTTACAGGTATCATTATATATATATATATATATATATATATATATACTAAGAGTATTTTGTATTCGAGAGTAACTGAGAAGAGTTTGAATGGTCCTGCCTAGGCGTTCTTGAGAAAACCTAAAAAACTGACAACACATACTTACATTCATAAAAACATTAGACAAAAATTGCAGCGCCACCTGTTGAAAAAGGTAAAGTCTAAAGGTTCCAAGAAGTGTTCCTATACAATACTGTTGGTTCTTGAGGAATTTTGCAAAACAAGGAACAAAAAGACAATTTAAAAAAGGCAAAAAAAAAGTTCCAGCCACTTGAAGACACTTCCAAGAAACCCACCCAAGGTTGATCCACAATAATTTGAAGGGGATCCAACACACAATTTTGGAGAAGTAGCAAATGTAAATGTCAATGCAAGACGACGACAACGACGACCGAATGTTTGTTATACTTCTTTTATAATTCTACCAGCCTTACCAGGAGTGTTTCAAGGGCCAACTCGGGTATAGATAATACCAGTGACTGCCCTGTTCCGTAAGGTTTACTTATGGTAATTAATCTGATTAGTACGTTCATCAATTTTTCCTGGTGAGTTTAACTGTGCAATGGTAATTTGTGGGTCTCACAGGGAAATATATAATCAATATATATATTCCGATTTTCTTTTCCCTACTTTTAAAGGAATGCCACCAGCGTGTGACGATCGACGGACGACTGAACATTCTTAAAGGTCACCTGTACTATCAACTGAGCTTAAAACCATGCAGTAGAATTTTTGCCTTCGTTGTATGCACTTTACCAGTCTAAAAGCTTCTCTGTTTACATGTTGTTCCATAATATAATAATCACAGGTAAAATTGATTCAGTCTTGTGCAATATGCAAGGTTCACTAAACATCGATTTTGCGTCGAATCAGAAGGCCTCAGCGACATGTTTAAGAGCACTTCTTATAATTTTCGAGGTTATAAGTATTGTACCTTTATCTGTTCACACCTGGCAAATATTTATATTGTTTTCAGAGAGCTCCTGTTTTATGATCATGCACAACATTCACCTTTTATGGTATAGTTTTATAACAACCGCCTATATATGAAACAGTCATTAGTACTACAAGGTGAAATCTATGATCGATCACTGGTCGGCCCATTCAATAATTTAAACTTCCCCCGATTTGCTACTAGAATTTATAACACAAGGTATCAATTTGATGAATTAAACATGTCACAGCAACCATTCATACACTATTGAGGATGTAGCCTTTCATTGAAACTTTAACTCATCTACATTCTGCATATTGATCTATTTTTTTCCCGATTTATGGTGGTCATGACAAGCACAGCCATGATAATGTTTACATGCTTGAGGTCTAGTTTTTGTTTCAAAATACAACAGAAACGCCAATTAAAGCCACCTCCACAAAGAGACAATTTTTGTATTAAGACTAAAAAGCTTACGGACCTTTTTCAGATATGTTTATTTCGACTCGGGAAATTCCCTTGTGTAGTCGAACTATCAAGCCATTGACTGGGAGCATCACTGTCACATTGCAAAAATTAACTTTCTTCCAGTGGCAGAAAGAATGCAAAACATTTTTGCAACTTTAAAAGCTGAATGCAAAATGGCAAAAGAACGATAACCAAAAAAAAAAAAAGACTAATAAAAATTAACTAAATTTTTTAGTTCAAAATGTGGGGACTTTCTGAACATTATGCATTTTTGCTCTAAGTCCCAATTTAAAGATCATAAAATTTTGAGTTTCAAAAATCGATACAAAAATAATGATCTTGAGCGAAAAACGATTTTTAGACACGAAATTGTAATTTTGAGATTGGAAGTAAAACAATCAAGAAAAAGCTCCCTTTATTATAGTTTCTGTTTGTTAAAAGGTGCTAGTTCACCATAATGACAGGATTAGACAATGTGTAGTACTGCTATGACCATTTTCTATAGAAATTCGATAGTTTCACGATTTAAATCGTGAGCATGTAAGGTTTCCTACATTTGCAGGTATCATATATATATATATTTATCATATAAAAAGTCTGTCAAATTAACATATATCGCAGAAAATGTTGTCATGATATAATTAAAATATTTAAATTAGAAGTACCTAGTTCGTACGTTCGTCGCTTCTTTCGGTACACCAGTTAAAAAAGAAACCATAACATATCCCTGGGTCTAAGGTCTGCTATCTTAAATAGGACTATTGTTTTTTAATAAACTGAATTCAATTAGTAACCTGTATGTTTTAGATGGGCTTCAATGCACCCAGAAAAAGCAAACTTTGAAGCACACTCCCCCCCCCAAAAAAAAACTAAGCAACTACTCTGCATGATCAAAGGACTACTACTCTTAAATTCCTTGTGGAAAGACCTTTCATTCAATTTTAAATGCCGATATGCTCATATTTCCAGAAAAAATAATGGTCCGGATAAACAGCTTTTCCGAGACGCCTCGGACGCAGCGCGTCAAGGAGCATCGAGGAGAAGCTGTTGATTCACAATTAAGGGGAAAAAAAGAAGAAAATGCCTCTAATTTAAAGTTGAAAAGTTGGGACTTTCTTGTACGTATATAAAGTATATGAGCGAGAAAGAGTCATTCATTCATTGATCGAAAACTGGGCAAGTGACGACAGGCTTTCTTTCGTTCTTTCCCATAGCCTCATGGGTCATTGGCGGCCAGAGGCATGGTGAATGCGAAGGCCCTCATGTTCACGCATTCAGGTTGTATTTGAGATCTGTCCTGCATGTGGCGATTGAAGGCTGCTGTACTCATGCCACTGTCGTAAACTTTGATGTATAATTCGTATATTTTCAAATATATGCCATGGTAAGTGCAATTACTAAATTTGAGTAGCAAGTTGCTATATTTCTAAAGTTATTTGATGATTAAAATCTTGCTTGAACAGCTTTATTCACCTGCTGAATATATTGCTGAAGAGAGGCCGGGTTGCTCGCGTACCACTTGATCTTAAACTCAATGTGACCACAGTCAGCACGAAATAAGGACGTGACACATTTGCATGATACTCGCTAGTAGGACGTTCGCGTAAGATAAATCCATAACTCTCTAATACCATAAAGAGTACAGATACATGTATCTTGGTTCTGTTGGTAAACAGGCCATCATATGTGTTTGTGTACGCCATACATGACAACGGATATAGGCACGGTGATAATGACATAAACAGTCAATAATGGTACACACGCAGTAACAGTATATTATACTCAAATAATTGTCCTTTACTGGATGTATGACATCAGATAAAAGTGTCACATGTAACATATCAAATATTGCTCTTCCATTTCCATGTGAACCGCAGAGCAACAAAATGTCCAGCCATGTGAGTGGATTTTGCAGTAATATATCAATTTTTGAACAGAAAAATGCAATAAACACGATCCCACTGACTCACCTCGCGTTATTTTCAACTTCACCGATGCTGGCTTTCCAAAGATATTTGATGCCTTGCTAGGGAAAAACCAACAGAACTGAATCCATTTCGTGCCAGCGTAACGTCACAAGTAATATACGAGCACCTCACACTGCAGTAATTTTTGTATGTAACCCCAAAATACTGGTTACATAAGTGATATATAAGTAACTAACTACTTGGAGTTTTATCTCGGTTATTGCACCATTTTCCACTTTGTATTGATTATTCGAATAAATGCAGTTCTAGGAGAGATGCTTAGAGCATTTGAACAAGATATAATGGATGCACTTTACCAGACCGACACCACAATACCCTCAATGAAAATGCGACATTGAAATCGCATCGAAAGCATTAGCACTTAATGTGAAGCCATGCCTATAACATTAAATCGATGGACTATTCCTGCGCGTAAAACTGATTAAGGGGATTTGAAAACTGCTGCAATTACATCTTAACTGTGTCAACGTTATGTTCACTTGAATGAGAATGAAGTTGATAGCGTTTCCAAAAATCAATGTCAGGTTTGTTATTTTGTGAGTGAATACAGTAAAGCTGCGCTAAAAAGGATGACACTGCTATTCTTATTTATGCCACACAATTTAAAAGTTTAACTCCCAAATACAGCAGTGATGTGAGGGGATATTTTGCTTTTCATAAAAAGTGTAGCGCGTCTCCTCATTTTCTTCTTTCTTCTCCGGGTTGGTAACTCTAACAGCGCTACTTTGAACCAATACCTTTGATCCATTTCGTCTATCCTAAATGTACTTTCTTGGTTTAAATAATACTAATATGCTTTCAGTGTAGTTTTTCCGTCAGCCCTTTCTTCCATTTTCATTAAATCCCTTTGCAACAGTTTCCAACATGTTGGCTGCTGCTCATAAACTTCGACAAAACGTCTCCATTCATGTTTACCTGAAAGTTTGTCCATACCTTTGGTGGCCCATTTTAGTTTTTCTTCGGCATGTTCCGCTTATGTCTTCCAGCACCACTTGTTAACTCTTAGGCCTTGTAGATACACCCATTATATAACTTTCTGCACGGCAATCATATTTGTAATCAGAATTCGTAGTACATGTTAACCTTTTTTTTCATTCAACCTAACAAGCCTGAACCCACTTTGTTTGGAACAGAATCCTTCCAGCAGCAACTATTGCATTTTGTTAGCATCAAAAGGGACATTTTTATCAAGAAAGCGAGACAGATTTTATGGAAAAATAAACTTGCTGTTTTTGCAGTTCAGGGGTTCGATGCGGAACATGATAAATTGACACTCTCAGTCAAATTGCGAGATGAAGATTAAATACCCCAGTATTTCGTCGACTATCAGGCTGTGTTTGGGGATTTCTGCGACTTTAATGATTGTCAGATGTATAGTTTTTTTTGTTTTTGCCGATCTCTGTTATTGACAACAATTACCACGATCAATTAATTGGTCATAGAGTACCCGGAAGTCAATCAGAGTTTTATCATGATTTACATGCCCCCATCAGGCAGTCCATGTAAAAGTGAAGATTCTTTCAACAAAATTATTGATGAAAGGCCTGAATTATTAATAACCTTTAAATTGTCACACCTGGCAATCTGGAATATGCCAGTAAATATGGATAATTATGAGGTTTATTTCGATAATTTTCGTACTGGTTTGAAAATAATGGGCATGAGTGAGACTTGACTGATGCCCGACAATTCAGCAGGTTATAAATATGTTGAGAAGGTTCCATCTGACCGTAAAGAAGAAGGCATTTCTATTAATGTTCAATGACAACATTAAGTTCATAAAAAGGAAATACCTTCCTATGAATGAATCCTGGTGTGAGGCTATCTCAGTTGAAGTGAAAAAAAAAATGACATATTTTGAAACGAGTGGTATCTTTGGTGAAATTGGCAGACCACCAAATACTGATATACATCGGTTACATGAGTCGATGAAAAGATTACTTGAAAATATCGCAGCTGAAAATTAGATTTTCTTTTTCATAGATGAATTCAACATAAATTTGTTGAAACACAAGAACCATATGCCAACATCAGATTTTCAAGAAATAATTCTATATAATTTCCTCTTACTCACCATTACTTAACCAACACGAGTATCTGAGCATATAGCACCTTTAATTGATAACATATTTACCAATGCATTTGAAAACGATAAAAAGCTTAAAAGTGGAATACTGTAAAGCGATGTCTCAGACCATTTACCAATATCTCATATGGCTATAATTGTTCAACCCAATAGAAGCAAACTAAAAATACCAAAAGGTTAATCAACCATATTTAAAGCAATTATTTTCAAACGTTAACTGGGATGAGGTCTGCGGAGAAGATAATGCTAAAAATGCATATACACAACTTTATGACAAAGTAGCTAATGCATATGAAGCATGTATTCCAAAAGTTACCTCTAATGTATCTGGTAAAAGATATCAACCTCGGATTACAGATGCCATGCAACCATCAATAACCCGGAAAAAATTAACTTTATCAAACTAGAAACTAAAATAATACAACAAAACTGTTGTATAAGGCCAAAGAAATAAATTGAGTCACCTGTTACGAATACATAGAAAACAATATTTTTCTAAGGTATTTGCAGAAAGCAAATGTAACTTAGAAAAGTCATGGAAAATCAGCAATCAGCTGGTAAATGAAAACAAACAATCAGGTATTAATGACAAATGTATTGAGAAAAAAATCTGCGCGAACCTGAAGTGAAAGCACATATTTTTATTCAGTTTTTCGTAAATGTCAGACAAACTTTAGCCAGACGGATTCCACAACAACAGGACACGTTTAATAAATATACTTACAAGGCAACTACTCCAACTCAATCTTCTTGTACCCAGTAACAGAAAATGAAATCATAACAAACATGAAGACACTTGAAAAATTCCAGATAGGAGCCAACATTATTAAATATCCCCGTGATGAATTGAAAGGACCTCTTACACACATCTTTATTCTTTTAGAACAGGAACAGTACCTACTGAATTAAAAAAAAACTCTGAATAGGCTCAATATACAACCTCGTATGATTCTTTTGTATTTACCAACTACAGGCCAATATCACTATTGCCCGTCTTTGCAAAAAGACGGAGTACTTATGACACCAGACGCATCACCGTGCACAACAAACATAAGACCCAGTTTGAATTACAAGTTCGGTTTCAAAAGCACAACTCAACTGAAATGGCCTTAGGAACATTTTCAGACGGAAAGTGCAATTTTTCAATTTGCATTTTCTTGGATTTATCTAGAGCTTTTGGGTGTTGCTTTCGCACCCTAAATTGCTATTCACATAGGATCGTATGTTTGATGAGAAAGGTAATGCGTCTTGCGTCTTGTGTCATTACTTTTTCCATGTTTTTGCAAAGACAGGCAATAGTGATATTCAGTACAACACAGGATAATCATGATCCTTTCCTCTTACTTTTGTATAACATAATTATGTAGAATATCATGTGTATGCCTAAACGCAAACATTGCTTTAATGTAACATGCTCACTCCATGTATTTCTATCAGTTGTAACATGTTCGATTTGTTGCCTCATTCCTAGTGCTAGTAAAATGGTTTTATACATTAAAATGTGAAGAATATGTGTTAATAACAGTATGCGAAGAATACCACGCAAGACTAAGATGCCATATTGTAAACGATAATGGGGGATATTGCAGAGAGTACTCAGAAATCCCTCAAGTTGCACCAGAATAACACTCTTTCACAATGTCTAATACATGTTTTTATCACCAGGATCGCTCAGCGTGATAACGGGACACTTTGTGGTAAGTATATTCAGGACATTAACCCAGCTTGCGAAGTGAACGCTGAAATACTAGCAGGTAAATGTAGGATTTGTGTTTGGTTAGTTAGAGACGATGATGCCATGCTTTTAAAATGCCTGTGCAAAATTGCAAGATTCCAGGTTACTGTGTGGACACCAGGTAACTTGACAAACTAAATTAATACCCATAGATTCAAGGGTTGACTTTCCATAATCAACGTACAAAATTGGCAAGTGTATTAAACCTGTCAAGTAAGGGTAGTCTTCGACTTGATCTGATCCGACCCGTTTGCGGTTATGGTTGGGCTTCGCTATCCCTGGTTGTACGCGATTTGGTAAAAGATAAAACTCACTATCCCTTTTTCACTGCGTTTGTCTGTCCGTTTATGGTAGAGAATCAGGTTTAATTTTAGTAACAGTGCTCTTTCTTATAGGTCTTTATTTATGAAATTAATAGAAAATATGTAACATTTAATTGTTATGACGACTGATGCGAATTCGTAGCCCAAGCGCTAAAAATTAAACAAATGCCATCTCATCAGAAAACGCAAGCAAAACGGAGGTAAATACGCAATGACTTTTAATGGTTGGATTTCTACTGTTTTACATAATCAACTCAAACGCAACCATAACCGCAACGGATCGGATCGGATCCAGTGGAAAACCACCCTTAAGCTTACAGATGCAGTGGCGTAGTAACGTGTTTGTGATCAGTCATGCGGGTACCCGTCGCGCCAATCAGCGCAAGCTTTGGGAATGGATATTTTTAGCTTGGTTTTTGGATTTGGACAATTATGACCGCGTAACGTGAGCTCTGGTGGCAACCTGCACATAAGTATGATACTCTCTATTTGAATAGTACAGAAATACATGATCCATATTCATTAATTCCAAACCCAACAATGACAGCAAAGAGATTCCAGAATTGCCAAAGTATCAACATTTTTCTTCCAATACCAAAGTGAAGAAACAAATTTAGATATTCCTCTTTAAACATGAAATGAGCTAGGAAACAGCATGTTAAAATGGCGTCCAGATACAGCTTATGCCGCCATAATTGATAAGGCCCTTGCATGACAATCTAGAGAAAAAAAAACTAAAAAAACTATGATGGTTTGACATGTTGGCAAGTATCAGCTATAAGACTACACTCTAACGAAAGGCAATAATAAAACAGGAACATGTACTTGTAAACATTCTACATGCGCACATCACCTTATACCACTTAAAAAGTTGTGTTGGTTTAATTTCGCCCGACCACAGCTCCGATAAATGCGAATGATACCATTCCAAGTGTCAATCGCTAAAACATTGAATATATACCTGTCTGCTTTAAACAATTATTTGCTTTCCTTGGAAATCCAGGAACGGTTTCCAATTTAAACTTTCTTAAAACCGTGACGATCTAGCTCAATAAACCGGGAGTACGGCAGTTTTGTCAAAATTAGCATATGACGCGCCGGAACGGCTTTGCATGAAGGATCTTTCATGAAAACACAAAAGCTGCCCTCGCCTTTCAGGTGTCACCCGTTCCCATTTTGTGGCGTGGTGGTTACCTTTAAGAGATACAATATCTACGCAATGTCAAACGAGCAAGTTGGTTTTACGAGAAAACTTTGAGAAGAATATTTGGACCGTAACAAAAACACAAAAGTGTAATTTTTCAAAAAGGAAATGCAACTTGTATATGCTCATTGGGTAATACAATCTGCACTGAAACGGGACAAATGTACACTTCATTCATCAAACAGGGACTCCATCTCATAGATAAACATACTTTTGGTAAGCGGCACGGAATAAAGTGCATTTAGTGCCAAGCGGAAATGAGTCATACCATTTGCAATGTATAGTGTCACTACCACCAGACTGTGCATATTGACAATAGTTTAATGCTAAAACCATTTAGTCTATCAGCTTAAGTGTTCAAATACTATATCCATAAAGAGCATATTGTTCTGCAGCAGTCTTTTGATCTGGGTTTACGACGTATCTCGTCAGTTGTGTAACACTGATATATTTTGCAATGTGCTGTTGAAAGGGTCATTAATGGGAGATCTGGCAGAACAATTTAGCGTCTGAGACAAAGGGTAATATGTACTGGTGCTGGTAGATGCGAACTGGAGAACTATAATAGCGTATGTCAGCAATGTCCCCAGTACCTGAAAGCACAATGCAATGAAAGTAGCAAGCAATAAAGGCTCCTACCCCGGTGAGTCGTCGACATTTACATTTCTGCACTATCGGCATACTAATGCCGCAAACGCACTTAAAACCTACATTTTCTTTGAAGTAAGGAAATAATGCGTGGAGGAGTTTGGTCTTTACTGCGGAAACTTTTAATATTCCACGCCCAAAATACCCAGCAAATTACAAAAACATATGTTACTAAAATTAATACGATCTTTCTTATTTTACGTTGTCCATTTATTTGCCAATGGATGGAATTTAAATGATCGTTAAAATATGCTGCAATTTTAACATATATTGCTTTTACGCATTTGAGGCAGAATTTCATGTTTGAAAGTGGCAAGGCATACAAAGTGATATTTTTGTGCAGGGAATACATATATTGCAAATTTATGTTAAACCTTCCGTCTAAAACAAGATGGTGTCAATAGCTTCCCTTGGCCCGCGATGATAAAAGATGTTGAACCTGGGTGTCCTATATTCATAGAGATTTATTTGCTTTTCTCCATCAAAATAGTTTCGCAGATGGCATTTTACATCCAGATAACTGAGCAATTTCACGGGGAATAGATTACTGTACAGTTGATTTATAACATCAGTGACGAAGATCAGGAAGGTGTTTTGGTTTCAATTTTAACCCTTAAAGCGCCGATTTGAGACTGAGTCAAAAGCTTCCTCGGCCCACTTCACGCAAAGTGCCAAGACGGAAGCTGTTGAGTAACATTACTTTTTGCTTTAGACTAGACTTTCTGGTATTTAAATGAAAGGTATTTTCATGAGAAATTTGAATCTTAACCACAATATGTTAACGGTAATGAAAAACGATTTTAGCCGTGATAATCACTTTAAAGCTTAAAACCGAAATATTTAGTGGATATATGTGTACTACGTATCTTACCTTAACAAGACAGCTTTATCAATACACCGAATTTAAAAGTCCGAATTACACATTACAACATGAATACATTTTAGACTCGACTAGCACTTACACTACATGTACTCTAGTGCTTGGGAATCTCGCCTAGCGTGAGTGAGTCAAATGTGAATTTTTACACATTCAGTGTTATTCAGTTGTACATTTTACCCCGGTGATGAATAAATATGCAAAATCACTTCAGACAATTTGCGAACTCTAAACGTTCAGTTCATATGCTATGTCGAAGATATTTGCTCATATGGCTATACAAATGAATGAATACGATACTTTTCAGAACATATGACGAATTTGAATATTTATTTGATATTTAGTTCATGAAGCTTATATTTTGATCATACTCATATTTTTAGCTTTGCACTACGCCTTTTAACATATACATTTTTAAAACGTTTTCACTTAGATTTTTTATTTTAGTCTCTGATCACTGACTAGAGTGCACCAGACACTCCCAAATCGTTTGGGTACCTCCGTTGTCCATGATTACTTACATTTGTTATTTGATAATTTTGTTCCAAGAGGTAAGTAAATAATACCCGAGCTAGGGCTTTTCAGGACTAAGTCATCAACTTTGTTCCGGGCATTGGGCACATAGCGCCTAAAGCGTGCACAAGAAGCCTGTCGATCAATAGCATTTAAATTCAAGGACAAAAAGAAGCAGATGGGTTTCCACACGGGGAGCTTGCTGGTATTTTTAATGGGAGAAAGTTGTACAGGGATACATCGGAACTATGTCTCAGTCTTGCATTAGTTTTCTGGACCTGCTACACTGTGATCAACTGACTACGATGAAACTCAAATCAATTTCAGAAATTGACAGTAGCGTTTAAGTAAAATGTGTTACCGCAAGTATAGCCTGCCTATTTAGCACGAAAAGCTTCAATGCAGACAGTCCTATGGCAGGTCCATTGAGCCGGCCTATGAACATTTGCAACTGAAATTATTAAAAAACAAACAAACAAACAAACAAATTGTACATCTGAAAAGCACAGTCAATACCTCAGCTTGGTTATTGTTATGGAGATCGACTTCAAAATATGTGTATGTCTCTATAGATGTGTAAATTTACTACGGAGTGACAATGTTTTAAATTTGATATCTCTCGAAATATTTTTCAAGGTAAAAAAATTTTCTCTTCACAAACGAACCTAACTTCAAATTTCAAAAGCCCAATACACCACTGTGAAATAAATGTCATGTATCTTTTAATATACACCCCCATATATATCTGCATATATGTCAGTTGCTCATTAGCTCAGCTGACTTGTCAGTCAGCTGAGTTTATCTCATGGTCCTCTTTTTCTCAAAAATCGTTTGCCAGATCCACTTCAAACTCGGTGGGAATGTGCCATGGGTGGGTGTCTACCAAGCATGTTTAAATATTCACGTTCTACTGTGTGTTTTGGATTTTCTATGATTTTTCGGGGGGGGGGGTTAGAAATCTCTGAAATCGCTCACCCAATTGCTTTGATATCGTACAGGAACCCACGGGGACTCATTTCTTTTAATTGGTTCACCAGGCGGCGCTCCAATTTTTTTTCGACAGTTTATCTATTTTCTTTATATTTTGCATGCTGTCTATCTTCGACTTCTTTTCCAGAACCGTAAATTATATTGAGCTAAAACAAGGCAGATTTGTTGCTTGTGGAAGGGTCTAATAAAGTTGTTCACTTGGTGGCACTGCTGTGGATTCCAGACTTTTAACGATATTTTCAAATGGGGTATTAATCGGTTAATGCACCTTTCCTAATGATTACTATGTAAGTCAACAGGTATTCTAAAACTTATTCACATTTCCAACTTTTCTCCAAAAGCATCTTCCAGATTGACTTTAAACTTGGTGGCAATATACCTTGTCCAACAGGTTTGCTCAAATTGTTGTTCTACAGTGCCATTTAGTTTTTTTTTTTTTAATTTTATTGATCTTTTGGCGGGCAACTCTTTAAAAATTCTCAACTCCAAAACCGCTCAGCCGATTGCTTTGATATCACATGGGGACACTCCTAAAGTTTCCCGGTACTTAATTTCTAAGCACTATCAGGTTTTTGGCAAAATTGAAAAAATCTTCTCTGAAACCACTAGGCCCGTTGCTTCGAAATTGCATCGGGTTACTTCTGGGTACCCCTGGACATTAATTTGTTCAGGAGGTGCCGCTCTCTGATTTTCTTCTTTTTATGAATTTTTGTGTTTTTGCTATATTCGACGTCAACTTGAAACCGGCATTCAGAGGATGCCGAAACTTTGTGGAAATCTGCCTTGTAAAAGGGTCAAAGAGAGTTATATATTAACTGGTATTGATCCCTCCAGTTTGTTTATGAATAGTCAGCTCAGCACAGGACTGTCATAGTCCTTTTTTATGTCTTTTTGTCGGGGGGGGTGTCGTTTTTGTTATAGTTTTGTTCCCTGCTTGAGAAAATATATGAATCCGGCGGTTCACACTGCAGCATCATTAAGGCCAGTTTTAATCATGCAAAACCCACTGTAATAATTGCCCTCACTCCAATTGCTTCTGGTATGGTATGTTGGTCACATAGTCCGCCCTGGTATATCAAATCCCACTAGATTGATTAAAAGGTCACTTATCATTAGAAAGGATCAGAGAGAAACTGCCGAAGGCTACTTATAAAGAAGTCACGGTTGCAGAGGAGCTTAATTACAATTGACTCGCCTTACTTCACGGAGAACAGGACAACATAATGCTCTTCTCACCACGATCCTTTCTGTAATATGCAACTCATCCACCCTTCTAAAAAGTGCGTCATTCATGTGTTATAGATTCTGATTTTGATATAAAAAATATCTATCGGTATGCACACTTTGATATCATTTTGACACTTGTATGTTCTGCGAAAATAAAAGCTGAATAAAATGGATAATAATAATGCCTACTGGCAGCTGTGAGGAAGAAAACTAGTTTTCTTCTTGCATGCTACGAGTAAATTTGTTGCATTGACGGGTAGTTGAATACTACAGAAGGCATGGCACAAGAGGTGTATGAAATTTCAGAAAGCCGCACAAAAGTTCATGTAAGTTTCGTCCCTCCAAACATAAACATACATTTCTTCCATTGAAATGGCCTATCATAATTTATGAAGTATCGGTAATTCACGTGTTAATATGCATGGCAGAACTTTCAGCATATTGAACATAGTATTTATACATATGTCCAACAAAGATTAAATGTCGATTTTGATAGTCAATGTACGAACCCCTGTAAAAGTTGATAAATCAACGGAATCAACATTTCTCAGTGTCATAAAACTTTTACCCACCTCGTGTTTTCTGCTCTCAATACTCCGGACATCAATTCTGTAAGCATTTGCGAGTGACGCGTGTGCCTGAAATAATACTTGATATATATATATATATATATATATATATATATATATATATATATATATATATATATATATATATATATATATATATATATACGTTATGCACTGATCAGAAAATAAGAAATATTTTATTCAGGCAATAAAGCCTTCCCAGAAACGTTAAAAAGTCTTGTAGACAAGATTTTGTTGTCGGCAAGTAATTTCCAACACAATTCAGTAATATACCATGTCTGCAATATATATGAAATGTCTTAATCAAAATAAAATGTAAAAAATATATATATTTGGTAATGTGTATGAGAGAGAGAGAAAGAGAGAGATATTGCTTTGACGAATGCTCCAAACAACTCATGAAGGTTGTAGCTTTTGTATAACCAGGGGTACCATCATCGAACTCGTTTGAGCCCTTAGAGAGGCCAAAAACCATGTGCAATATGAAAGCCCTAGGTCCAAAACCACTGGAGTTATCTCATTTACCGCACTTGTTTTGCTTAATATTCCGCCTTTTGTATGTGCTGTATGTGTATTCTGCATTATTTACTCAGTATGAGACAAATTTAATTGAATTATTATGTATTGTATCTGTGTGTAGGCCTATATATATATTTTATTGTTCTAAAATGGGGGGAGGGGCGCTAATAAAG
The DNA here is from genome assembly GCA_964020975.1 of Hermodice carunculata. Taxonomy (NCBI): domain Eukaryota; kingdom Metazoa; phylum Annelida; class Polychaeta; order Eunicida; family Amphinomidae; genus Hermodice; species Hermodice carunculata. The sequence continues at coordinate 1,002,576 of CAXHWN010001018.1, read as the reverse complement.
GTATTGTTATAATGGAAAGCTTTAGTCAAGAGCACGGTCGCATGTTCGTCCAAAATCTGTTTATCATAATACAACTTCTAGTAATTCTGACTTGATCTTCATAGCCAGCTCTCCTGGTTACGTACGTATATGATCTGTGTTCCTATCATGGTGGAGAGTGGTTAGTATTGATAACAAGTCACGGTCTACCCCTCGCGGCTTACCAGTGAATGAGATATTCGCCGTGCAGAGCGCTATTGCGTAGGCCTATAACGCATTTTTTATGCATCCCGAGAAATCTTCAAAGTTTGATTTCAACCAAGGTCTCAAACTTAGCGGCTTTATGGAAATCATGTCAATTTTACATGTCTATTTAGAAAGCATTGTCGATAAAGTGTGATAAATTATAACGATTCACGAACTCGCATTGCCGAAACCGCCTGGCAAAGACGCATTTGGGGCTGCAAATGGGTTTCCGCGGGCTAGAAAATATGAATAGGTGTAAGCATAACCTAAATAAACATCGTCAAGTACGTAAAATTTGTTGCGCATGTTGCATCTTACCTTAATTTATGTCTTTAGACAGTGCAGTCACATTCAGCAGCTATTAATAGCCCGTTGCTTTGCTAAGACTCGTTGATAATTAATACAAATATTTGGTGTATCTCTTGAAAGGCGTCATTATTTGGAGGGGGTGTTTGGCGTCTTCATTATGATTTTAAGGAAAAGGAAATTGGTGCTTGAACCTGTTAAGTTTCGATGTACCAAATTAGGCCTACAAACTCCATCTACGATCATTTTATTCCAATTTTTACGCTAACAGTAATTGTGGTGGCAAATGTGAGAAGCAAGTGTTCATACCTTCCACAGTAGGCCGATACTTCATTTAAAATGTTGCGGTGACCATCAATGAAAGCGTCATATATGCGAATGTAGAAACCCGAGGCGAGAGGATTCCAATGGGGATTAATGCATTTCACCAGGTAAAATAAATGCACTTCAAGGAGTCATGGAATTATAGGTCTATATAAAAGAATATCTCGATTATGCTTTTCTTAGTTTTCACTGTTCTCATAGAAAAGATAAACACTCTTTCAGTTCACAGGTATTGAATATTGACGAAGTCGCATCACTATAATTGCCTTGGGGATCCTCTGGACCTATAATTTGCGGCCCTCTCTGCATCAGGTCACAGCTCAGCTCTAGCAGACGATATTTACACTGCAGTCACTTGCTGAGCGCGTAAGTACCTTCCTTCCCAGCGTGACAGTGCCTTCCTCCCCAGCGTACGGTAAAAGTTCCCTCAAGTCGTTACCAGAGTGGAAGGTTGCAGAATGAAAGTCACATTCAAGTAGGACAAAGTTTGCTTGTCCCAATTAACTGCTGTGGAGGGAGGGGAGGGGGCGGTTGCTGAAAGCCTAACATTCTTTAGTTAATTTTTTCCCACCTTTGTCAAACTAAACAAATCAAAATTGTACTCCCAATTGATTTTTCACACACTTTGTTGAATTACAATTAAGAAATTTTTACAGCAGTATAACCCTACATGAATTAAAAGTCAATAATTATGCGCCATGCACTCATTTCATGATTAATACAAAAAAGGCACTGGTGTCTCACTAGCTCATATCACGCATATCCCAGAACTAAAACAGCTATATCGATTACTTCCTCATTCATATTTTTGTATTTTATTTTATTTTTATACTACATTTGTGAAGGACATTTTTTTCAATGTGAAATTCTTCAAATAATTCAGGAACATAATTTAGTCCAAGTCTGATAAACAAATAAAATCTGACAACTTTCACTGTATGTCATTTTACTTTTATTTTCCATAAATTAATTCTTGTACGGCTTAGATACTTTTTAACATGGGTGAGTGTACATGTTTCAACCAGGAATACAGACATGCAGGTTTCTCTTGTCACACAGTTTGACCCCTGCTGACAGCAGTACGTTATGGTGATGATTATGATGATGATGGTCGCATTGATGGTAACAAAAAATGTGATGAAAGTCATGGCGATGATAATAAAAACGATCATGGTGATGGTGATAATGATTGCAATCTTATTGGTGATAACAGTGACAGAAAACAACAAACCTACATCTCCATCATATCACTTTCTATTAAGAAATCACTGACAGCCAGCTGCAAAACGCCAAAACACGCAACGTGTTATCACTGTATAGTCATTGTATTATGCCAATTGTTTAATTTTATTACCCCAGGTCTATTGCTCATTACTCTACAACGGTCATAGCAAAATATTTTCTTGGTGAGGAGCAAGACGCCTGGTTTAGGCCCTAAACATAAAAGTCAGCCATTCTCAAGACTAAAAGTTAATAGAATCTTGTGTACAGCATTTTTCCTGTTTTCCCAACTTACGAGGTCCAGCAGGATAATATGAGCGGCACAACGGGCACGGTAGGGTACCTAAAGCATCCGACAGGATAATATAATCCGCATTAAAATGACAACTTGTTTTTGTATTATTCTGCTTACCAACATAGACAAAGTCGATTCTATGTTTGCGACAACATGTATTCTAAAATTATATCTTTTTATTTGTACTTCATGTATATAGAATCTTACATTTATATAATATGACAACTGCAAGGCCTTTTGAGACAAGTGTACAATTGCTACAATATCATATTAGCTGTCATTATCCTTGCCGCTCTACATCTCCATATCTGATGTAAACTTAGTAGAATGACTCATGCATTTACAGATATGATATTTGCCATCAATACAGGTTATATTTGTCAATCTCTGATTTAACTTACATCCAGGTTTACAATTGTTTTCATATGAACACCATTACATTTGTGATGATCTTGAACTCTCTTTTGTTGCTATTTTTGTACACTTTCATGTTTTCTGCAGTCTCTTGTGCTTTCGTTTATGTTACACTACTTGTTATTTCGAAGACTATGTTATCCAGCATACAATGTCATATGCTCATTGGGTCTTTTGTAAACAAGAATGCATTTATTATCAGTTGTGTCACACAGTGTTCAGCGACGGACATTCACCAGTATGATACTCCCCCCCCCCCCCATGGGCATCTGTTGGGATCAATATAACGCGGTGGTAGGATTATTTCACAACAACGATGGGTTTATGTTCCTGTCCGTGTCTGCCAACGTTTCTACATATACATATTAAGATCATGCTTTCATCCTTTCCTTTACCTTCCCCATAATATTTGTCGCATTATTACCTGCCGAATGTCTACGCAATCTGAGACATGTTACGGTTACGGTTTCTATGCTTAAGGTGTTCTCGACGGGTATACATAAAAAAAAACCTGGTCCAGCTGATAATGTTGCTCTTAATAAGTTTCCTGTGTGTCATGCTAGCGTAAGAAGCTTACGATATTATGATAAACTTGAAGAAAGAAGTATTTTGCCAGAGTTTGAACGATTGGAAGTCATTTTTTTATCCGAAACATGGGTCAATAATGCCTATCCTGATACTTTGTTGGCATTTGAAGGCTTTTAAACCCCGTTAGGTAAGGATCATGAAACTGGTTTGGGGGGGGGGGGAGATACTCTGTATGTTAAAGACAATCTACCTGTTAGAAGATGTGCAGAGCTGGAGACTCCCAGCAGTGAATGCATCTGTCCTGAAACTTCTATCCCTTCTGGTAAACTGATCCTAGGTGTTTTATTATCGTCCACGAGGCCAACCTGCCGAAGAGGGACCTGTTTCTGGACAATTTATCTCACTCTATCTAGTCTACTATAGAACTTAACCCTAAAATACTCCTTTTAAAGGCAGTAGGAACTGAGCAGGAAAAGTGGGTCACTTTTTACTTCCTGAGTGGGCTTTTATCTGTGATGCCTTTCTACAATGGTCATGTGATAATTAACTTTTCTCTGAACTCTGTGAGCCAGGCCTGCTGGCCTAGCTACCATTAGTACACATGCGCCCGCTAATGCTAAATTGTTTAGTACTCTCTTGTGTTGGAGGTGCATGTTGGTATTTTCTTTAAACCTGTTTCTAACCTTGATATCTATAAATTTATTAACTATTTGTCATTTATCACATCTTTTGTGACAATGCAAGTTAATTTTAAGGTATATTGAGGCACGTTTACATGCGCAAACCTATTGTTCTTTGTTCCCGGAAGTGAATATTTCTGTGGTTTTCCTACCTCTAGCACTAAAGAGTTACCGGACAGCTTGGCACTATGGGCCCATGTGTGGGTTTGGGTGTTACCTGCTTCTTAATCTGACGAGATTATGTATACTAGCCTGCCCCATGCATATAATTATCATACCATTAGCCATCTGGTGGTAGCAACAATTCTTATTCCCTTTAGCAGGTGCTTTTAGCGATCGCTGTGCAAGCTGGGATTCTCCTCACACTGACAGCTGTGAACTCTGACAGCGCCTCTTTGATCTATTAGCTAAAAATAACCTGCATCAGCTCATATCGTAACCTACACATGTGTCGGGGTACTCTGTAAACCTACTGGACCTCATGATAACTGACTCTCCTGGTTATATCCTAAACTCCCGCATACTCCCGTCTATCTCCTTGCCTGATCATTCTGTTGTCTTTTGCTCTTTCTCTGTGAATCATTCCAAGGACCACCCCTTCAAACGCTCTGTCTAGAACTTTAAGAGCACTGATTTTGACAACTTGAACAATGTACTCCACTATGCTAAAAGTAACAAAATGTCAAAGGAAAACTATAGGCCAATTCCATTCCTGTGTAATGTCTGTAAAGTACTTGAGCGTCTAGTTTATCACATCTTCTATGAGAATCTAACCACTAACCATTTACTTTATGCCAAAAACTCTGGTATTGAGAAAAACGATTACATTATAAACGAACTTGTTAGAATACTTCATACTATTTACAGTGGCCTTGAGCTGGGCCATGAGGCCCGTATGGGTTTCCTGGACATCCCCAAGGCCTTTAACAGAGTTTGGCACACTGGCCTACTTTTTAACTGAAACAGTTGGGGTTTGGAGATTCTGTGTTACGATTTATAGAAGGCTATGTCTCAAATCGATTGCAACGCGTTAATATTGGAGGACAAACCTTATCTTGGCTCCTTATAGGGGCTAGAGTGCCCCAAGGTTCCATGCTTGGTCCTCTAGTTTTCCTCGTTTATATAAACGACACCACTGTTAGCATTACCTGTGACATCCGTTTATTTGCAGATGATAACGTTATTCTTGAAATTGTCCACGAACCAATGGCCACAGCTGATAGCTTTGATTTTAATCTTGTACAAATCCATCTTTGGGGAAAGCTTTGGTGGAAGACATTTACTGCTTTAAAATCTATTTTGGTGATCATCTCAGCTAAACGAAACAAGCCAGATCATCTTCCCCTACTTCTTGGAAATACACTGATACCTGAGGCTACTCAACATACACATCTTTGAGCTACACTTTCAAGCATTTTGTCGTGGCACCAGCATATAACGTGCTTTGTTAATAAAGCCAGCCAACGGATTGCTTGTCTATGCAGACTCAAATACAAAGTCTCTCGCTAGACTCTCAAATGGTTGTATAGTACTATGATTCCTCCTATCCTCGAATATGGATGTGTTCTGTTTGACAAATGCACTACAAACCGGTCTCAATCTACCAAAGCTCTGCAATATAATGCAGCATGGATCTGCCTTGGCGCAGCTAGATACACTACACATGTCATACTTCGCGAGGAGCTAATGGCAAACTTTGTCATATCGGAGATAATACTTTAAACTAATTCTTTTCTTTAAAATATATAATACGTTGACTCGGCAATAGCTACATGATCTCGTTTCCTGCCATATTGCATTCACTACTAGGTGTGTATTGAGGAATCGCACTGAATTACACCCAATTGGGTTTACCACCAATCGCCTTGGCATTTCATTTCTTACGTCTGCAATCAACTTATGGAGTAACTTCCCAGTTGATGCCCATGTCACTGATTCCCTGCCGCAGTTCAAATCTAAATTAAATTTATTAGTCACAAATGTTGACAAAACCTCTCATACCTTCAGCATAGAAGTCATTTTCTAAACATACGCCCCACGCAGCTGCATCTTAACTTCTCTGTTTTAAATGCCCATCTATATCATGTAAATGTCCTTCCACCCTCAACGTGTACATGTTCTCATTCTACTGAAGATACGAAGCATTACCTTTTGTTCTGCCCGAAGCTCACTGTGCAAAGGGTCCGTCTACTGAACACTGTGAGTCACGTACTTGCTCCAGGTGTAATTCCGACACTAATAGTTCAGTTCTCTAGTGATATTTTATTAAATATTCTGTTGAAAGGTAGTGAGGATTTGCCGGACACCGATGATGTATTCTTCTTTGCGACTGTTCAGACATTCATATCAGATTCTAGACGTATTATTCACTAATTTGGTACATAATCTAATTATAAGTCTCCATTATATGGCATCTACTGTATTTTTCCTGTACAAGCTGTGAATTTAGTCTTGTGTTCTCGCCAAGTGTGTATTGTATATATTTTTATGCGTCCTTTTATGTACTGGAGAGCCTCCAGCTTAGTCTCTGTATACCATTTAGCAATCCAGAAAAAATGAATATGTTTATATATCAGCTGGTACAACAAACACGTTAATGTACCTTCAGGAATTCAACATTCATTTTTTCACCTCTAAAGTTACATAGTCTTTACAGCAAGCATCCGTAGCCAACAGTCCATTTACAACCGTATTTAACAGAGCCTCAACTAAAAACGTTTGAACGAGTCATTTCGATAGGTTGTTTAATGGTTGTGTTACACCTAAATTCTTGTGATCCTTAGGGGCAGTTCGATTTTACACTTCAAAATGTAAGGAATGTTCCGAATTGGACGAATTGTACGTTACAATTGAGTAATGGCCGGGATTTCGTGACCCTAAATTGTCATTCTCACAGTTAAGAAAGTACCGGTTTCTGAATCAACCACGAGGCTGGTCCTCAACTAGTTGATCATTGACACCAGTGACACAAAAGACTGTGGATATGCAAGAGAAGATGTACCTACCTGGTCACAAATCATAGTTCCAGATATCCAACAACCAAACACAACGCCCAATGAAGCGGCAGCTGGCGTGGTAAACAAGCTTATGTCCCCTACAGAGGCGGTGCCATTCGCCAGAGCATTCAACACAAAACACAGCAACAATACATTGAAACCAAGGGGTAATCCTAAACAGTAAGAAAATAGTTCATCTGCTGTGTATATCATCTTGCATAAACTGTCATGATGCTGGCGATATTCCTCTAAATCAGCTGTGAATCTTCTTTGTCTATCTACATGTCCCTCAAACGAAAGATTAAACGCCTTTAGTTCTTTATACATAATAAAAACAAATATAAGATAAATGTTAACAATGCTAAAAAAGCCGAGAGACTGCACAGCTGTAACTACAGTGGTAAAAACTAATGCTACTCTGAGAGAGTATGTGTCCACTTTTAAAGGGGTGGCCATATCCATCATGCTTTCTGGTATATTGGGTGACGTATCAAGAATCACGAAGCATATCAGCAAAAACATATGGCACAGCAGAGTTCCAACGATAATTCCAAACGTAAATCTTCGGACAGTTGTGGAAAAATCTTCATTTTTTTCCAAATACGGCAATTCCCGCCACTGATCTAAAAATGGCCTCAAGTAGGAACATTTTGTCATGACAATTATGTTAAAAAGTAAAAAATGAGTATACCCTACGACAATAGCTACACGCCTGCACAGAATATGGTCAAATGGCATTCCAACTGAGAATCCTGTGAATTGTCTCGCTGTGTTGAGAAAAGCAATAGTTGTAACAACAAGGCTGAAAGATTTCCAGATGTAGATTCGCGGCTTCTTCAGCTCTTGCAATGGATCGCAGTATATTCCCATGCATCTTGTAAAACAGAACATGACTGACATAGTTTTAATGGTCTTCTCTCTGTGTCTCATAGTTGTTGTATTTGTACAGATACTGGAGCACACCTGTTAGAATAAATATGGATTCAGGTCTTTATGGTTGATACGATCAGCGAAAAACATAACGGACACCACAAAACAATACTTTTATCAACACTTGAAATTGATTTATTTGATTCTATAAACAGATTTTCAAACGACCTTTTTGGTACGCACTTGCTGCCCCCAAACTCTTCACAATTGTTCTCCATTAAAATGATTTCCCGAATACGAAATGAAAACTAATTTAGTGAAAAGCTATTTGCAAGCCGAAGGTATATCCTTGAATAGGCTAGAACGGGTCCAACCTTCTTGTCACTTCAATGGAAGGTTTTCTGCAGACTACACGAAAGGGGAAATATTTTCAAGTATGCTGCTATGCAAAAAAACATCACTACACAATCAAAGTTTTTGGAGATTGGACACTTTTGCAGCCGGTTCCCCCCCCCCATAAAAAAAGTTTCATAAATACATAAACATTTAGATATAATTAACTGTTTATTTATATATACATATTTATACATATATATATATATATATATATATATATATATATATATATATATATATATATATATATATATATATATATTCCTCGGATTTATTACACGTGATAGTAAAATCGGTTACAGCCATGATGCAGAGAATTGTACATAACTATGTCTTGAACAGGATCATCAAACTAATTGTGTTTTGTGATTGACACGTCGACCAAATGTGTAACTGATAAAGAGAATCCTAATTCTTTCTTTTCATCAACTGTTCTTTGGCAAGTTATAAGACTTAATCTTCCGTGCTGTCATAGTCGGTCTCGGTTTAGAATGTACACTTTACATATTTCAAAATGCAGTTACATGCAGGGTTCCTGGCCAAAATTTGTATTGTGGTTATGAGATCAATTTAAGATCTTTTGACTGGAATTATATGACTTAAACCTGCAAAAACTGGTGTACTCACTTGGCAAATGCCTAGATGCAAAAAACTCTTCTAGGAATGAGTCCACTTACTACGACAGGCACCTGATGTTCAGCAGACTAACGAATTGCCATGTGAACAGAGTGTAGACTGTGTAATCCACTTTGTACATGTATATATGCTGATTCGAGTTCCCATTAGTACTTTGGTTGTAATGGCACATTGTCAACAAAAACACATCCCATCAAAAAAAATCTTCACCTGAATTAGCAATTTAATCGTATCATTTTATCATATTCTGCCAGCGTCGCGTTTATCTTGCTCATTCTATTTCTTTGTTCTGCTCCAAGCGTACTTCAATGCTTAAGGTTTGTTTATTTAATGTTTTTAAATTTTTTTATGCAAGTTGTTAGTACCAAATGAAACAATTTGATGAGGAAATTCGCGAAGCGATATACGCAGAACATTTGTCGTGCTACACGAGTTTTCTGATAATAGCTGAACGTGCATGTCCCTGCTTTATTTGTGTTCCCTTATGCACGAGGAGAGAGTATTCAAACTTAGTTATAAAATGTTGCTTGTCAAATTGATGGAGCGTATTTTTTTGTCTTTCCCACCCCTTTGCAGTATGCAGATAAAAATCTTCATGAAATAGCGCCACCCAACGAATTCATAGATATGGCGCTGGTAGTCACTGATGTAGCGTGGGATTTAGCATCCCAGATGTTTTCGGAACTTCATGGGCAAGCTGAGCATCAGTAAACAGGTAAATTTATTGAGCAAACACAGCTGCTTAAGCTGTCTGTAAAGACGAAAAGCGGTTATTATTTTCATACCGATGTGAAGTAATTCATCGAAATTTCTCTTCATTGGAATAAGAAATGGCCAACCTGCTCCCATACTGCGAATGTGTAATTTTTGCAGCCGACAAATCCCCCAGCCCGACAAAAGAGAAGGAACAGAAAAGCAAAATTGTTACTCTAATGCTGAAAATTTAACTCATCATTGCAACCTCCATTGACTTACATAGCAATCAATAGGACTACATGCATTAAGCAAGAGGTACCCTTGATGAAATAAAAAAAAGAAAGAAAAAACTTTGTTTGGCCTTCCCACAAGACCCAGTTCCACCGACGTTTAGCACAATCTGAGTGACGGTTTTGGCGATGGAGTACAAACTATTGTAAACACTTCAAACATGAGCATATGTTAAAACCATATCTTGGCAGGAATACACTAAATCGGCCCCTCCTCTCTTTTCTCGTTTTCTATCCCTCCAACTTTCCACCCGTTGCCACATTTGGGTTAGCCAATATGGCGGCTTGACAAGATATTTCTTCGACTCGTGATTTCAAATGTGTCTACTGAAACATTGCATTGAATTTTGTTACAGGCTTATATAACATACAGTAATGATACATGGACACTACGCAAGATTTCACGACCACACTCCATCGTGGGCTACACCACGTGCCCACACACGTCTGGTCTGTCTGGGATTCATTATTACATTTCTGGGCTTTTGGAACATTGGTTGGCAGGAACTCGCTTTTAGTTCAGCACAACTGTGCCTTTAGGAAACCTGGTTTCCCATTGAAATTTCGTACCTATAAACATATCTGGTGATCAGGAGTAACAAAGAGACCTCCAAGTGTCCGCCCTGAACAAGAGTTCGCACTACCCACCACGCGTCGTGAGCAAATTAAGCAGAGGCTTTCAATCAAAACAAAACAGACACGTTTCCATAATTGTTGCAAAAAAAAAAGAACAAAAAGATAATTTAAAAAATGCAAAAAAAACAGTTCTTGCACAACAACTTGAAGACACTTCGACGAAACCCCGTGCAAAATGGCAAAAGGACGATAACAAAAAAAACTAATAAAAATAAACTAAATTTTTGAGTTTGAAATGTGGGGACTCTCTGAACATTATGCATTTTTGCTTTAAGTTCCAATTTAAAGATCATACAATTTTGAGTTTCAAAAATCAATTAAAAAATAATGATCTTGAGCGGAAAAAAGATTTTAAGACACAAAATTGTAATTTTGAGATTGCAAGTAAAACAATCAAGAAAAAGCTCGAGTGCTAATGGCCAACAGTTTGAAAACAAATGAGACAAAAACAAAAAAAATTGAAACTTTAAACTAAAATATTTGAGAACAATAAGCAATATAGAGCTTCATAACGCCAACTGTTGCAAAAACATCTATATTTTGAGAAAACAACCCGAATTTGAAGGTTTCTTGGTGGTCCTATTAGTTTTCCATAGCTCCCTTTATTATAGCTTCTGTTTGTTAAAAAGTGCTAATTCACCATAATGACAGGATAAGACAATGTGTAGTACTGCTGTGACCTTTTTTTAAAGCAATTTGATAGTTTCTACATTTACAGGTATCATTATATATATATATATATATATATATATATATATATATATATATATATATATATATATATATATATATATATATATATATACTAAGAGTATTTTGTATTCGAGAGTAACTGAGAAGAGTTTGAATGGTCCTGCCTAGGCGTTCTTGAGAAAACCTAAAAAACTGACAAAACATACTTACATTCATAAAAACATTAGACAAAAATTGCAGCGCCACCTGTTGAAAAAGGTAAAGTCTAAAGGTTCCAAGAAGTGTTCCTATACAATACTGTTGGTTCTTGAGAAATTTTGCAAATCAAGGAACAAAAAGACAATTTAAAAAAGGCAAAAAAAAAAGTTCCAGCAGAACCACTTGAAGACACTTCCAAGAAACCCACCCAAGGTTGATCCACAATAATTTGAAGGGGATCCAACACACAATTTTGGAGAAGTAGCAAATGTAAATGTCAATGCAAGACGACGACAACGACGACCGAATGTTAGTTATACTTCTTTTATAATTCTACCAGCCTTACCAGGAGTATTTCAAGGGCCAAGTCGGGTATAGATAATACCAGTGACTGTCCTGTTCCGTAAAGTTTACTTATGGTAATTAATCTGATTAGTACGTTCATTAATTTTCCCTGGTGAGTTTAACTGTGCAATGGTAATTTGTGGGTCTCACAGGGAAATATATAATCAATATATATATTCCGATTTTCTTTTCCCTACTTTTAAAGGAATGTCACCAGCATGTGACGATCGACGGACGACTGAACATTCTTAAAGCTCACCTGTACTATCAAGTCAACTGAGCTTAAAACCATACAGTAGAATTTTTGCCTTCGTTGTACGCACTTTGCCAGTCTAAAAGCTTCTCTGTGTACATGTTGTTCCATAATATAATAATCACAGGTAAAATTGATTCAGTCTTGTGCAATATGCAAGGTTCACTAAACATCGATTTTGCGTCGAATCAGAAGGCCTCAGCGACATATTTAAGAGCACTTCTTATAATTTTCCAGGTTATAAGTATTGTACCTTTATCTGTTCACACCTGGCAATCATTTATATTGTTTTCAGAGAGCTCCTGTTTTATGATCATGCAGAACATTCACCTTTCCTGGTATAGTTTTATAACAACCGCCTATATATGAAACAGTCATTAGTACTACAAGGTGAAATCTATGATCGATCACTGGTCGGCCCATTCAATAATTTAAACTTCCACCGATTTGCTACTAGAATTTATAACACAAGGTATCAATTTGATGAATTAAACATGTCACAGCAACCATTCATACACTATTGAGGATGTAGCCTTTCATTGAAACTTTAACTCATCTACATTCTGCATATTGATCTATTTTTTTTCCGATTTATGGTGGTCATGACAAGCACAGCCATGATAATGTTTACATGCTTGAGGTCTAGTTTTTGTTTCAAAATACAACAGAAACGCCAATTAAAGCCACCTCCACAAAGAGACAATTTTTGTATTAAGACTAAAAAGCTTACGGACATTTTTCAGATATGTTTATTTCGACTCGGGAAATTCCCTTGTGTAGTCGAACCATCAAGCCATTGACTGGGAGCATCACTGTCACATTGCAAAAATTAACTTTCTTCCAGTGGCAGAAAGAATGCAAAACATTTTTGCAACTTTAAAAGCTGAATGCAAAATGGCAAAAGAACGATAACCAAAAAAAAAAGACTAATAAAAATTAACTAAATTTTTTAGTTCAAAATGTGGGGACTTTCTGAACATTATGCATTTTTGCTCTAAGTCCCAATTTAAAGATCATAAAATTTTGAGTTTCAAAAATCGATACAAAAATAATGATCTTGAGCGAAAAACGATTTTTAGACACAAAATTGTAATTTTGAGATTGGAAGTAAAACAATCAAGAAAAAGCTCGAGTGCCAATGGCCAACAGTTTGAAAACAAGTGAGACTAAAATAAAAATTTTGAGACTTTAAACTAAAAAAGTTGAGAACAATATGCAAATAGAGCTTCATAACGCCAACTGTTGCGAAAACATCTATATTTTGAGAAAACAACTCGAATTTGAAGGTTTTTTGGTGGTCCTATTAGTTTTCCATAGCTCCCTTTATTATAGTTTCTGTTTGTTAAAAGGTGCTAGTTCACCATAATGACAGGATTAGACAATGTGTAGTACTGCTATGACCATTTTCTATAGAAATTCGATAGTTTCACGATTTAAATCGTGAGCATGTAAGGTTTCCTACATTTGCAGGTATCATATATATATATATTTATCATATAAAAAGTCTGTTGAATTAACATATTACGCAGAAAATGTTGTCATGATATAATTAAAATATTTAAATTAGAAGTACCTAGTTCGTACGTTCGTCGCTTCTTTCGGTACACCAGTTAAAAAAGAAACCATAACATACCCCTGGGTCTAAGGTCTGCTATCTTAAATAGGACTATTGTTTTTTAATAAACTGAATTCAATTAGTAACCTGTATGTTTTAGATGGGCTTCAATGCACCCAGAAAAAGCAAACTTTGAAGCACACTCCCCCCCCCAAAAAAAAAAACTAAGCAACTACTCTGCATGATCAAAGGACTACTACTCTTAAATTCCTTGTGGAAAGACCTTTCATTCAATTTTAAATGCCGATATGCTCATATTTCCAGAAAAAATAATGGTCCGGATAAACAGCTTTTCCGAGACGCCTCGGACGCAGAGCGTCAAGGAGCATCGAGGAGAAGCTGTTGATTCACAATTAAGGGGAAAAAAAGAAGAAAATGCCTCTAATTTAAAGTTGAAAAGTTGGGACTTTCTTGTACGTATATAAAGTATATGAGCGAGAAAGAGTCATTCATTCATTGATCGAAAACTGGGCAAGTGTCGACAGGCTTTCATTCTTTCCCATAGCCTCATGGGTCATTGGCGGCCAGAGGCGTGGTGAATGCGAAGGCCCGCATGTTCACGCATTCAGGTTGTATTTGAGATCTGTCCTGCATGTGGCGATTGAAGGCTGCTGTACTCATGCCACTGTCGTAAACTTTGATGTATAATTCGTATATTTTCAAATACATGCCATGGTAAGTGCAATTACTAAATTTGAGTAGCAAGTTGCTATATTTCTAAAGTTATTTGATGATTAAAATCTTGCTTGAACAGCTGAATATATTGCTGAAGAGAGGCCGGGTTGCTCGCGTACCACTGGATCTTAAACTCAATGTGACCACAGTCAGCACGAAATAAGGACGTGACACATTTGCATGATACTCGTTAGTAGGACGTTCGCGTAAGATAAATCCATAACTCTCTAATACCATAAAGAGTACAGATACATGTATCTTGGTCCTGTTGCTAAACAGGCCATCATATGTGTTTGTGTACGCCATACATGACAACGGATATAGGTGATAATGACATAAACAGTCAATAATGGTACACACGCAGTAACAATATATTATACTCAAATAATTGTCCTTTACTGGATGTATGACATCAGATAAAAGTGTCACATGTAACATATCAAATATTGCTCTTCCATTTCCATGTGAACCGCAGAGCAACAAAATGTCCAGCCATGTGAGTGGATTTTGCAGTAATATATCAATTTTTGAACAGAAAAATGCAATAAACACGATCACACTAGCTCACCTCGCGTTTTTTTCAACTTCACCGATGCTGGCTTTCCAAAGATATTTCATGCCTTGCTAGGGAAAAACCAACAGAACTGAATCCATTTCGTGCCAGCGTAACGTCAAAAGTAATATACGAACACCTCACACTGCAGTAATTTTTGTATGTAACCCCAAAATACTGGTTACATAAGTGATATATAAATAACTAACTACTTGGAGTTTTATCTCGGTAATTGCACCATTTTCCACTTTGTATTGATTATTCGAATAAATGCAGTTCTAGGAGAGATGCTTAGAGCATTTGAACAAGATATAAAGGATGCACTTTACCAGACCGACACCACAATATCCTCAATGAAAATGCGACATTGAAATCGCATCGAAAGCATTAGCACTTAATGTGAAGCCATGCCTATTACATTAAATCGATGGACTATTCCTGCGCGTAAAACTGATTAAGGGGATTTGAAAACTGCTGCAATTACATCTTAACTGTGTCAACGTTATGTTCACTTGAATGAGAATGAAGTTGATAGCGTTTCCAAAAATCAATGTCAGGTTTGTTATTTTGTGAGTGAATACAGTAAAGCTGCGCTAAAAAGGATGACACTGCTATTCTTATTTATGGCACACAATTTAAAAGTTTAACTCCCAAATACAGCAGTGATGTGAGGGGATTTTTTGCTTTTCATAAAACGTGTAGCGCGTCTCCTTCATTTTCTTCTTTCTTCGGGTTGGTAACTCTAACAGTGCTACTTTGAACCAATACCTTTGATCCATTTCGTCTATCCTAAATGTATTTTCTTGGTTTAAATAATACTAATATGCTTTCAGTGTAGTTTTTCCGTCAGCCCTTTCTTCCATTTTCATTAAATCCCTTTGCAACAGTTTCCAACATGTTGGCTGCTGCTCATAAACTTCGACAAAACGTCTCCATTCATGTTTACCTGAAAGTTTGTCCATACCTTTGGTGGCCCATTTTAGTTTTTCTTCGGCATGTTCCGCTTATGTCTTCCAGCACCACTTGTTAACTCTTAGGCCTTGTAGATACACCTATTATATAACTTTCTGCACGGCAATCATGTTTGTAATCAGAATTCGTAGTACATGTTAACCTTTTTTTTCATTCAACCTAACAAGCCTGAACCCACTTTGTTTGGAACAGAATCCTTCCAGCAGCAACTATTGCATTTTGTTAGCATCAAAATGGACATTTTTATCAAGAAAGCGAGACAGATTTTAAGGAAAAATAAACTTGCTGTTTTTGCAGTTCAGGGGTTAGATGCGGAACATGATAAATTGACACTCTCAGTCAAATTGCGAGATGAAGATTAAATACCCCAGTATTTCGTCGACTATCAGGCTGTTTTGGGGGATTTCTGCGACTTTAATGATTGTCAGATGTATATTTTTTATTTGTTTTTGCCGATCTCTGTTATTGACAACAATTATCACGATCACTTAATTGGTCATAGAGTACCCGGAAGTCAATCAGAGTTTTATCATGATTTACATGCCCCCATCAGGCAGTCCATGTAAAAGTGAAGATTCTTTCAACAAAATTATTGATGAAAGGCCTGAATTATTAATAACCTTTAAGTTGTCACACCTGACTATCTGGAATATGCCAGTAAATATAGATAATTATGAGGTTTATTTCGATAATTTTCGTACTGGTTTGAAAATAATGGGCATAAGTGAGACTTGATTGATGCCCGACAATTCAGCAGGTTATAAATATGTTGAGAAGGTTCCATCTGACCGTAAAGAAGAAGGCATTTCTATTAATGTTCAATGACAACATTAAGTTCATAAAAAGGAAATACCTTCCTATGAATGAATCCTGGTGTGAGGCTATCTTAGTTGAAGTGAAAAAAATTATGACATATTTTGAAACGAGTGGTATCTTTGGTGAAATTGGCAGACCACCAAATACTGATATACATCGGTTACATGAGTCGATGAAAAGATTACTTGAAAATATCGCAGCTGAAAATTAGATTTCCTTTTTCATAGATGAATACAACATAAATTTGTTGAAACACAAGAACCATATGCCAACATCAGATTTTCAAGAAATAATTCTATATAATTTCCTCTTACTCACCATTACTAAACCAACACGAGTATCTGAGCATATAGAACCTTTAATTGATAACATATTTACCAATGCATTTGAAAACGATAAAAAGCTTAAAAGTGGAATACTGTAAAGCGATGTCTCAGACCATTTACCAATATTTCATATGGCTATAATTGTTCAACCCAATAGAAGCAAACTAAAAATACCAAAAGGTTAATCAACCATATTTAAAGCAATTATTTTCAAACGTTAACTGGGATGAGGTCTACGGAGAAGATAATGCTAAAAATGCATATACACAACTTTATGACAAAGTAGCTAATGCATATGAAGCATGTATTCCAAAAGTTACCTCTAATGTATCTGGTAAAAGATATCAACCTCGGATTACAGATGCCATACAACCATCAATAACCAGGAAAAAATTAACTTTATCAAATTAGAAACAAAAATAATACAACAAAACAGTTGTATAAGGCCAAAGAAATAAATTGAGTCACCTGTTACGAATACATAGAAAACAATATTTTTCTAAGGTATTTGCAGAAAGCAAATGTAACTTAGAAAAGTCATGGAAAATCAGCAATCAGCTGGTAAATAAAAACAAACAATCAGGTATTAATGACAAATGTATTGAGAAAAAAATCTGCGCGAACCTGAAGTGAAAGCACATATTTTCATTCAGTTTTTCGTAAATGTGAGACAAACTTTAGCCAGACGGATTCCACAACAACAGGACACGTTTAATAAATATACTTACAAAGCAACTACTCCAACTCAATCTTCTTGTACCCAGTAGCAGAAAATGAAATCATAACAAACATGAAGACACTTGAAAAATTCCAGATAGGAGCTAACATTATTAAATATCCCCGTGATGAATTGAAAGGACCTCTTACACACATCTTTATTCTTTTAGAACAGGAACAGTACCTACTAAATTAAAAAAAACTCTGAATAGGCCCAATATACAACCTCGTATGATTCTTTTGCATTTACCAACTAGAGGTCAATATCACTATTGCCCGTCTTCGCAAAAACACGGAGTACTTATGACACCAGACGCATCACCGTGCACAACAAACATAAGACCCAGTTTGAATTACAAGTTCGGTTTCAAAAGCACAACTCAACTGAAATGGCCTTAGGAACATTTTCAGACAGAAAGTGCAATTTTTCAATTTGCATTTTCTTGGATTTATCTAGAGCTTTTGGGTGTTGCTTTCTCACCCTAAATTGCTATTCACATAGGATCGTATGTTTGATGAGAAAGGTAATGCGTCTTGCGTCTTGTGTCATTACTTTTTCCATGTTTTTGCAAAGACAGGCAATAGTGATATTCAGTACAACACAGGATAATCATGATCCTTCCTCTTACTTTTGTATAACATAATTATGGAGAATACCATGTGTATGCCTAAACGCAAACATTGCTTTAATGTAACATGCTCACTCCATGTATTTCTATCAGTTGTAACATGTTCGATTTGTTGCCTCATTCCTAGTGCTAGTAAAATGGTTTTATATGTTAAAATGTGAAGAATATGTGTTTAGAACAGTATGTGAAGAATAACACGTAAGACTAAGATGCCATATTGTAAACGATAATCGGGGATATTGCAGAGAGTACTCAGATATCCCTCCAATTGCACCAGAATAACACTCTTTCACAATGTCTAATACATGTTTTTATCACCAGGATCGCTCAGCATGATAACGGGGCACTTTGTGGTAAGTATATTCAGGACAGTCCATTAACCCAGCTTGCGAAGTGACCGCTGAAATACTAGCAGGTATGTAGGATTTGTGTTTTGTAAGTTAGAGACGATGATGCCATGCTTTTAAAATGCCTGTGCAAAATTACAAGATTCCAGGTTACTGTGTGGACACCAGGTAACTTGACAAACTAAATTAATACCCATGGATTCAAGGGTTGACTTTCCATAATCAACGTACAAAATTGGCAAGTGTATTAAACCTGTCAAGTAAGGGTAGTCTTCGACTTGATCTGATCCGACCCGTTTGCGGTTATGGTTGGGCTTTGCTATCCGTGGTTGTACGCGATTTGGTAAAAGATAAAACTCACTATCCCTTTTTCACTGCGTTTGTCTGTCCGTTTATGGTAGAGAATCAGGTTTAATTTTACTAACAGTGCTCTTTCTTATAGGTCTTTATTTATGAAATTAATAGAAAATATGTAACATTTAATTGTTATGACGACTGATGCGAATTCGTAGCCCAAGCGCTAAAAATTAAACAAATGCCATCTCATCAGAAAACGCAAGCAAAACGGAGGTAAATAAGCAATGACTTTTGATGGTTGGATTTCTACTGTTTTACATAATCAACTCAAACGCAACCGTAACCGCAACGGATCGGATCGGATCCAGTGGAACACCACCCTTAAGCTTACAGATGCAGTGGCGTAGTAACGTGTTTGTGATCAGTCATGCGGGTACCCGTCGCGCCAATCAGCGCAAGCTTTGGGAATGGATATTTTTAGCTTGGTTTTTGGATTTGGACAATTATGACCGCGTAACGTGAGCTCTGGTGGCAACCTGCACATAAGTATGATACTCTCTATTTGAATAGTACAGAAATACATGATCCATATTCATTAATTCCAAACCCAACAATGACAGCAAAGAGATTCCAGAATTGCCAAAGTATCAACATTTTTCTTCCAATACCAAAGTGAAGAAACAAATTTCGAAATTCCTCTTTAAACATGAAATGAGCTAGGAAACAGCATGTTAAAATGGCGTCCAGATACAACTTATGCCGCCATAATTGATAAGGCCCTTGCATGACAATCTAGAGAAAAAAAACTAAAAAAACTATGATGGTTTGACACGTTGGGAAGTATCAGCTATAAGACTACACTCTAACAAAAGGCGATAATAAAACAGGAACATGTATTTGTAAACATTCTACATGCGCACATCACCTTATACCACTAAAAAAGTTGTGTTCGTTTAATTTCGCCCGACCACAGCTCCGATAAATGCGAATGATACCATTCCAAGTGTCAATCGCTAAAACATTGAATATATACCTGTCTGCTTTAAACAATTATTTGCTTTCCTTGGAAATCCAGGAACGGTTTCCAATTTAAACTTTCTTAAAACCGCGACAATCTTGCTCAATAAACCGGGAGTACGGCAGTTTTGTCAAAATTAGCATATAACGCGCTGGAACGGCTTTGCATGAAGGATCTTTCATGAAAACACAAAAGCTGCCCTCGCCTTTCAGGTGTCACCCGTTCCCATTTTGTGGCGTGGTGTTTACCTTTAAGAGATACAATATCTACGCAATAGCAAACGAGCAAGTTGGTTTTACGAGAAAACTTTGAGAAGTGTATTTGGACCGTAACAAAAACAAAAAAGTGTAATTTTTCAAAAAGGAAATACAACTTGTATATGCTCATTGGGTAATACAATCTGCATTGAAACGGGACAAATGTACACTTCATTCATCAAACAGGGACTCCATCTCATAGATAAACATACTTTTGGTAAGCGGCACGGAATAAAGTGCATTTAGTGCCAAGCGGAAATGAGTCATACCATTTGCAATGTATAGTGTCACTACCACCAGACTGTGCATATTGACAATAGTTTAATGCTAAAACCATTTAGTCTATCAGCTTAAGTGTTCAAATACTATATCCATAAAGAGCATATAATTCTGCAGCAGTCTCTTGATCTGGGTTTACGACGTATCTCGTCAGTTGTGTAACACTGATATATTTTGCAATGTGCCGTTGAAAGGGTCATTAATGGGAGATCTGGCAGAACAATTTAGCGTCTGAGAAGAAGGGTAATATGTACTGGTGCTGGTAGATGCGAACTGGAGAACTATAATAGCGTATGTCAGCAATGTCCCCAGTACCTGAAAGCACAATGCAATGAAAGTAGCAAGCAATAAAGGCTCCTACCCCGGTGAGTCGTCGACATTTACATTTCCGCACTATCGGCATACTAATGCCGCAAACGCACATAAAACCTACATTTTTTTTGAAGTAAGGAAATAATGCGTGGAGGAGTTTGGTCATTTCTGCAGAAACTTTTAATTTTCCACGCCCAAAATACCCAGCAAATTACAAAAACATATGTTACTAAAATTAATACGATCTTTCTTATTTCACGTTGTCCATTTATTTGCCAATGGATGGAATTTAAATGATCGTTAAAATATGCTGCAATTTTAACATATATTGTTTTTACGCATTTGAGGCAGAATTTCATGTTTGAAAGTGGCAAGGCATACAAAGTGATATTTTTGTGCAGGGAATACATATATTGCAAATTTATGTTAAACCTTCCGTCTAAAACAAGATGGTGTCAATAGCTTCCCTTGGCCCACGATGGTAAAAGATGTTGAACCTGGGCGTCCTATCTTCATAGAGATTTATTTGCTTTTCTCCATCAAATTAGTTTCGCAGATGGCATTTTACATCCAGATAACTGAGCAATATCACGGGGAATAGATTACTGTACAGTTGATTTATAACATCAGTGACGAAGATCAGGAAGGTGTTTTGGTTTCAATTTTAACCCTTAAAGCGCCGATTTAAGACTGAGTCAAAAGCTTCCTCGGCCCACTTCACGCAAAGTGCCAAGACAGAAGCTGTTGAGTAACATTACTTTTTGCTTTAGACTAGACTTTCTCGTATTTAAATGAAAGGTATTTTCATGAGAAATTTGAACCACAATATGTTAACGGTAATGAAAAACGATTTTAGCCGTGATAATCACTTTAAAGCTTAAAACCGAAATATTTAGTGGATATATGTGTACTACGTATCTTACCTTAACAAGACAGCTTTATCAATACACCGAATTTAAAAGTCCGAATTACACATTACAACATGAATACATTTTAGACTCGACTAGCACTTACACTACATGTACTCTAGTGCTTGGGAATCTCGCCTAGCGTGAGTGAGTCAAATGTGAATTTTTACACATTCAGTGTTATTCAGTTGTACATTTTACGCCGGTGATGAATAAATATGCAAAATCACTTCAGACAATTTGCGAACTCTAAACGTTCAGTTCATATGCTATATCGAAGATATTTGCTCATATGGCTATACAAATGAATGAATACGATACTTTTCAGAACATATGACGAATTTGAATATTGATATTTGGTTCATGAAGCTTATATTTTGATCGTACTCATATTTTTAGCTTTGCACTACGCCTTTTAACATATACATTTTTTAAAACGTTTTCACTTAGATTTTTTATTTTAGTCTCTGATCACTGACTAGAGTGCACCAGACACTCCCAAATCGTTTGGGTACCTCCGTTGTCCATGATTACTTACATTTGTTATTTGATAATTTTGTTCCAAGAGGTAAGTAAATAATACACGAGCTAGGGCTTTTCAGGACTAAGTCATCAACTTTGTTCCGGGCATTGGGCACATAGCGCCTAAAGCATGCACAAGAAGCCTGTCGATCAGTGGCATTTAAATTCAAGGACAAAAAGAAGCAGATGGGTTTCCACACGGGGAGCTTGCTGGTATTTTTAATGGGAGAAAGTTGTACAGGGATACATCGGAACTATGTCTCAGTCTTGCATTAGTTTTCTGGACCTGCTACACTGTGATCAACTGACTACGATGAAACTCAAATCAATTTCAGAAATTGACAGTAGCGTTTAAGTAAAATGTGTTACCGCAAGTATAGCCTGCCTATTTAGCACGAAAAGCTTCAATGCAGACAGTCCTATGGCAGGTCCATTGAGCCGGCCTATGAACATTTGCAACTGAAATTATTAAAAAAAAAAAACAAACAAACAAATTGTACATCTGAAAAGCACAATCAATACCTCAGCTTGGTTGTTGCTATGGAGATCGACTTGAAAATATGTGTATGTCTCTATAGATGTGTAAATTTACTATGGAGTGACAATGTTTTAAATTTGATATCTCTCGAAACATTTTTCAAGGTGAAAACATTTTCTCTTCACAAACGAACCTAACTTCAAATTTCAAAAGCCCAATACACCACTGTGAAATAAATGTCATGTATCTTTTAATATACATCCCCATATACATCTGCATATATGTCAGTTGCTCATTAGCTCAGCTGACTTGTCAGTCAGCTGAGTTTATCTCATGGTCCTCTTTTTCTCAAAAACCGTTTGCCAGATCCACTTCAAACTCGGTGGGAATGTGCCATGGGTGGGTGTCTACCAAGTATGTTTAAATATTCACGTTCTACTGTGTGTTATGGATTTTCTATGATTTTTCGGGGGGGGGGGGGGTTAGAAATCTCTGAAATCGTTCACCCAATTGCTTTGATATCATACAGGAACCCACGGGGACTCGTTTCTTTTAATTGGTTCACCAGGCGGCGCTCCAATTTTTCTTCGACAGTTTATTTATTTTCTTTATATTTTGCATGCTGTCTATCTTCGACTTCTTTTCCAGAACCGTAAATTAGATTGAGCTAAAACAAGGCAGATTTGTTTCTTGTGGAAGGGTCTAATAAAGTTGTTCACTTGGTGGCACTGCTGTGGATTCCAGACTTTTAACGATATTTTCAAATGGGGTATTTATCGGTTAATGCACCTTTCCTAATGATTACTATGTAAGTCAACAGGTATTCTAATACTTATTCACATTTCCAACTTTTCTCCAAAAGCATCATCCAGATTGACTTTAAACTTGGTGGCAATATACCTTGTCCAACAGGTTTGCTCAAATTGTTGTTCTACAGTGCCATTTAGGTTTTTTTTTTTTAATTTTATTGATCTTTTTGGCGGGCAACTCTTTAAAAATTATCAACTCGAAAACCGCTCAGCCGATTGCACTCCTAAAGTTTCCCGGTACTTAATTTCTAAGCACTATCAGGTTTTTGGCAAAATTGAAAAAATCTTCTCTGAAACCACTAGGCCCGTTGCTTCGAAATTGCATCGGGTTACTTCTGGGTACCCCTGGACATTAATTTGTTCAGGAGGTGCCGCTCTCTGATTTTCTTCTTTTTATGAATTTTTGTGTTTTGCTATATTCGACCTCAACTTGAAACCGGCATTCAGAGGATGCCGAAACTTAGTGGAAATCTGCCTTGTAAAAGGGTCAAAGAGAGTTATATATTAACTGGCATTGATCCGTCTAGTTTGTTTATGAATAGTCAGCTCAGCACAGGACTGTCATAGTCCTTTTTTTTGTCTTTTTGTCGGGGGGGGTGTCGTTTTTGTTATAGCTTTGTTCCCTGCTTGAGAAAATATATGAATCCGGCGGTTCACCCTGCAGCATCATTAAGGCCAGTTTTAATCATGCAAAACCCACTCTAATAATTGCCCTCACTCCAATTGCTTCTGGTATGGTATGTTGGTCACATAGTCCGCCCTGGTATATCAAATCCCACTATATTGATTAAAAGGTCACTTATCATTAGAAAGGGTAAGAGAGAAACTGCCGAAGGCTACTTATAAAGAAGTCACGGTTGCAGAGGAGCTTAATTGCAACTGACTCGACTTACTTCACGGAGAACAGGACAACATAATGCTCTTCTCACCACGATCCTTTCTGTAATATGCAACTCATCCACCCTTCTAAAAAGTGCGTCATTCATGTGTTATAGATTCTGATTTTGATATAAAAAATATCTATCGGTATGCACACTTTGATATCATTTTGACACTTGTATGTTCTGCGAAAATAAAAGCTGAATAAAATGGATAATAATAATGCCTACTCGCAGCTGTGAGGAAGAAAACTAGTTTTCTTCTTGCATGCTACGAGTAAATTTGTTGCATTCACGGGTAGTTGAATACTACAGAAGGCATGGCACAAGAGGTGTATGAAATTTCAGAAAGCTGCACAAAAGTTAATGTAAGTTTCGTCCCTCCTAACATAAACATACATTTCTTCCATTGAAATGGCCTATCATAATTTATGAAGTATCGGTAATTCACGTGTTAATATGCATGGCAGAACTTTCAGCATATTGAACATAGTATTTATACATATGTCCAACAAAGGTTAAATGTCGATTTTGATAGTCAATGTACGGACCCCTGTAAAAGTTGATAAATCAACGGAATCGACATTTCTCAGTGTCATAAAACTATTACCCACCTCGTGTTTTCTGCTCTCAATACTCCGGACATCAATTCTGTAAGCATTTGCGAGTGACGCGTGTGCCTGAAATAATACTTGATATATATATATATACGTTATGCACTGATCAGAAAATAAGAAATATTTTATTCAGGCAATAAAGCCTTCCCAGAAACGTTAAAAAGTCTTGTAGACAAGATTTTGTTGTCGGCAAGTAATTTCCAACACGATTCAGTAATATACCATGTCTGCAATATATATGAAATGTCTTAATCAAAATGAAATGTGAAAAAATATATATTTGGTAATGTGTATGAGAGAGAGAGAAAGAGAGAGATATTGCTTTGACGAATGCTCGAAACAACTCATGAAGGTTGTAGCTTTTGTATAACCAGGGGTACCATCATCGAACTCGTTTGAGCCCTTAGAGAGGCCAAAAACCATGTGCAATATGAAAGCCCTAGGTCCAAAACCACTGGAGTTATCTCATTTACCGCACTTGTTTTGCTTAATATTCCGCCTTTTGTATGTGCTGTATGTGTATTCTGCATTATTTACTCAGTATGAGACAAATTTAATTGAATTATTATGTATTGTACCTGTGTGTAGGCCTACATATATATTTTATTGTTCTAAAATGGGGGGAGGGGCGCTAATAAAGGTATTGTTATAATGGAAAGCTTTAGTCAAGAGCACGGTCGCATGTTCGTCCAAAATCTGTTAATCATAATACAACTTCCAGTAATTCTGACTTGATCTTCATAGCCAGCTCTCCTGGTTACTTACGTATATGATCTGTGTTCCTATCATGGTGAAGAGTGGTTAGTATTGATTACAAGTCACGGGCTACCCCTTGCGGCTTACCAGTGAATGAGATATTCGCCGTGCAGAGCGTCATTGCGTAGGCCTATAACGCATTTTTTATGCATCCCGAGAAATCTTCAAAGTTTGATTTCAACCAAGGTCTCAAACTTAGCGGCATTATGGAAATCATGTCAATTTTACATGTCTATTTAGAAAGCATTGTCGATAAAGTGTGATAAATTATAACGATTCACGAACTCGCATTGCCGAAACCGCCTGGCAAAGACGCATCTGGGGCTGCAAATGGGTTTCCGCGGGCTAGAAAATATGAACAGGTGTAAGCATAACCTAAATAAACATCGTCAAGTACGTAATATCTGTTGCGCATGTTGCGTCTTACCTTAATTTATGTCTTTAGACAGTGCAATCACATTCAGCAGCTATTAATAGCCCGTTGCTTTGCGAAGATTCGTTGAATACAAATATTTGGTGTATCTCTTGAAAGGCGTCATTATTTGGAGGGGGTGTTTGGCGTCTTCATTATGATTTTAAGGAAAAGGAAATTGGTGCTTGAACCTGTTAAGTTTCGATGTACCAAATTAGGCCTACAAATTCCATCTACGATCATTTTATTCCAATTTTTACGCTAACAGTAATTGTGGTGGCAAATGTGAGAAGCAAGTGTTCATACCTTCCACAGTAGGCCGATACTTCATTTAAAATCTTGCGGTGACCATCAATGAAAACGTCATATATGCGAATGTAGAAACCCGAGGCGAGAGGATTCCAATGGGGATTAATGCATTTCACCAGGTAAAATAAATGCACTTCAAGGAGTCATGGAATTATAGGTCTATATAAAAGAATATCTCGATTATGCTTTTCTTAGTTTTCACTGTTCTCATAGAAAAGATAAACACTCTTTCAGTTCACAGGTATTGAATATTGACGAAGTCGCATCACTATAATCGCCTTGGGGATCCTCTGGACCTATAATTTGCGGCCCCCTCTGCATCAGGTCACAGCTCAGCTCTAGCAGACGATATTTACACTGCAGTCACTTGCTGAGCGCGTAAGTACCTTCCTTCCCAGCGTGACAGTGCCTTCCTCCCCAGCGTACGGTAAAAGTTTCCTCAAGTCGTTACCAGAGTGGAAGGTTGCAGAATGAAAGTCACATTCAAGTAGGACAAAGTTTGCTTGTCCCAATTAACTGCTGTGGAGAGAGGGGAGGGGGCGGTTGCTGAAAGCCTAACATTCTTTAGTTATTTTTTTCCCACCTTTGTCAAACTAAACAAATCAAAATTGTACTCCCAATTGATTTTTCACACACTTTGTTGAATTACAATTAAGAAACTTTTACAGCAGTATAGCCCTACACGAATTAAAAGTCAATAATTATGCGCCATGCACTCATTTCATGATTAATACAAAAAAGGCACTGGTGTCTCACTAGCTCATATCACGCATATCCCAGAACTAAAACAGCTATATCGATTACTTCCTCATTCATATTTTTGTATTTTATTTTATTTTTATACTACATTTGTGAAGGACATTTTTTTCAATGTGTAATTCTTCAAATAATTCAGGAACATAATTTAGTCCAAGACTGATAAACAAATAAAATCTGACAACTTTCACCGTATGTCATTTTACTTTTATTTTCCATAAATTAATTCTTGTACGGCTTAGATACTTTTTAACATGGGTGAGTGTACATGTTTCAACCAGGAATACAGGCATGTAGGTTTCTCTTGTCACACAGTTTGACCCCTGCTGACAGCAGTACGTTATGGTGATGATTATGATGATGATGGTCGCATTGATGGTAACAAAAAATGTGATGAAAGTCATGGCGATCATAATAAAAACGATCATGGTGATGGTGATAATGGTTGCAATCTTATTGGTGATAACAGTGACAGAAAACAACAAACCTACATCTCCATCATATCACTTTCTATTAAGAAATCACTGACAGCCAGCTGCAAAACGCCAAAACACGCAACGTGTTATCACTGTATAGTCATTGTATTATGCCAATTGTTTAATTTTATTACCCCGGGTCTATTGCTCATTACTCTACAACAGTCATAGCAAAATATTTTCTTGGTGAGGAGCAAGCCGCCTGGTTTAGGCCCTAAACATAAAAGTCAGCCATTCTCAAGACTAAAAGTTAATAGAATCTTGTGTGCAGCATTTTTCCTGTTTTCCCAAATTACGAGGTCCAGCAGGATAATATGAGCGGCACATGTATAACATGTATTCTAAAATTATATCTTTTTATTTGTACTTCATGTATATAGAATCTTACATTTATATAATATGACAACTGCAAGGCCTTTTGAGACAAGTGTACAATTGCTACACTATCATATTAGCTGTCATTATCCTTGCCGCTCTACATCTCCATATCTGATGTAAACTTAGTAGAATGACTCATGCATTTACAGATATGATATTTGCCATCAATACAGGTTATATTTGTCAATCTCTGATTTAACTTACATCCAGGTTTACAATTGTTTTCATATGAACACCATTACATTTGTGATGATCTTGAACTCTCTTTTGTTGCTATTTTTGTACACTTTCATGTTTTCTGCAGTCTCTTGTGCTTTCGTTTATGTTACACTACTTGTTATTTCGAAGACTATGTTCTCCAGCATACAATGTCATATGCTTATTGGGTCTTTTGTAAACAAGGATGCATTTATTATCAGTTGTGTCACACAGTGTTCAGCGACGGACATTCACCAGTATGATAACCCCCCCCCCCCGATGGGCATCTGTTGGGATCAATATAACGCTGTGGTAGGATTATTTCACAACAAAGATGGGTTTATGTTCCTGTCCATGTCTGCCAACGTTCCTACATATACATATTAAGATCATGGTTTCATCCTGTCCTTTACCTTCCCCATAGTATTTGTTGCATTATTGCTTACCGAATGTCTACGCAATCTGAGACATGTTACGGTTACGGTTTCTATGCTTAAGGTGTTCTCGACGAGTATACATAAAAAACCTGGTCCAGCTGATAATGTCGCTCTTAATAAGTTTTCTGTGTGTCATCCTAGCGTAAGAAGCTTACGATCTGATGGTAAACTTGAAGAAATAAGTATTTTGCTAGAGTTTGAACGATTGGAAGTCATTTTTTCATCCGAAACATGGGTCAATAATGCCTATCCTGACAGTTTGTTGGCATTTGAAGGCTTTCAAACCCCCTTAGGTAAGGATCATTAAACTGGTTTGGGGGGGGGGGGGAGGATGCTCTGTATGTAAAAGACAATCTACCTGTTAGAAGATGTGCAGAGCTGGAGACTCCCAGCAGTGAATGCACCTGTTCTGAAACTATTATCCCTTATGGTAAACTGATCCTAGGTGTTTTATTATCGTCCACGAGGCCAACCTGCCGAAGAGGGACCTGTTTCTGGACAATTTATCTCACTCTATCTAGTCTGCTATCGAACATAACCCTAAAATACTCCTTTTAAAGGTAATAGGAACTGAGCAGGAGAAGTGGGTCACTTTTTACTTCCTGGGTGGGCTTTTAGCTGTGATGCCTTTCTACAATGGTCATGTGATAATTAACTTTTCTCAGAACTCTGTGAGCCAGGCCTGCTGGCCTAGCTACCATTAGTATACATGCGCCCCCTAATGCTAAATTGTTCAGTACTCTCTTGTGTTGGAGGTGCATGTTGGCATTTTCTTTAAACCTGCTTCTAACCTTGATATCTATAAATTTATGAACTATCTATCTTTTATCACATCTTTTGTGACAATGCAAGTTAATTTTAAGGTATATTGAGGCACGTTTACATGCGTAAACCTATTGTTCTTTGTTCCCGGAAGTGAATATTTCTGTGGTTTTCCTACCTCTAGCACTAAAGAGTTACCGGACAGCTTAGCACTATGGGCCCATGTGTGGGTTTGGGTGTTACCTGCTTCTTAATCTGACAAGAGATTATGTATACTAGCCTGCCCCATGCATATAATTATCATATCATTAGCCATCTGGTGGTAGCAACAATTCTTATTCCCTTTAGCAGGTACTTTTAGCGATTGCTGTGCAAGCTGGGATTCTCCTCACACTGACAGCTGTGAACTCTGACAGCGCCTCTTTGATCTATTAGCTAAAAATAACTTGCATCAGCTCATATCGTAACCTACACATGTGTCGTGGTACTCTGTAAACCTACTGGACCTCATGATAACTGACTCCCCTCGTTATATCCTAAACTACTGCATACTCCCGTCTATCTCCTTGCCTGATCATTCTGTTGTCTTTTGCTCTTTCTCTGTGAATCATTCCAAGGACTGCCCCTTCAAACGCTCTGTCTTGAACTTTAAGAGCACTGATTTTGACAACTTGAACAATGAACTCCACTATGCTAAAAGTAACAAAATGTCAAAGGAAAAACTATAGGCCAATTCCATTCCTGTGTAATGTCTGTAAAGTACTTGAGCGTCTTGTTTATCACATCTTCTATGAGAATCTAACCACTAACCATTTACTTTATGCCAAAAACTCTGGTATTGAGAAAAACGATTACATTATAAATGAACTTGTTAGAATACTTCATATTATTTACAGTAGCCTTGAGCTGGGCCATGAGGCCCGTATGGTTTTCCTGGACATCCCCAAGGCCTTTAACAGAGTTTGGCACACTGGCTTACTTTTTAACTGAAACAGTTGGGGTTTGGTGACTCTGTGTTACGATTTATAGAAAGCTATGTCTCAAATCGATTGCAACGCGTTAATATTGGAGGACACACCTTATCTTGGCTCCCAATAGGGGCTAGAGTGCCCCAAGGTTCCATCCTTGGTCCTCTAGTTTTCTAACGACACCACTGTTAGCATTACCTGTGACATCCGTTTATTTGCAGATGATAACATTATTCTTGAAATTGTCCACGAACAAATGGCCACAGCTGATAGCCTTGATTTTTATCTTGTACAAATCCATCTTTGGGGCAAGCTTTGGTGGAAGACATTTACTGCTTTAAAATCTATTTTGGTGATCTTCTCAGCTAAACGAAACAAGCCAGATCATCCTCCCTTACTTCTTGGAAATACACTGATACCTGAGGCTACCCAACAAACACATCTTGGAGCTACACTTTCAAGCATTTTGTCGTGGCACCAGCATATAACGTGCTTTGTTAATAAAGCCAGCCAAGGGATTGCTTGTCTATGCAGACTCAAATACAAAGTCTCTCGCTAGACTCTCAAATGGTTGTATAGTACTATGATTCCTCCTATCCTCGAATATGGATGTGTTCTGTTTGACAAATGCACTACAAACCGGTCTCAATCTACCAAAGCTCTGCAATATAATGCAGCATGGATCTGCCTTGGCGCAGCTAGATACAATATACATGTCATACTTCGCGAGGAGCTAATGGCAAACTTTGTCATATCGGAGATCATACTTTAAACTAATTCTTTTCTTTAAAATATATAATACGTTGACTCGGCAAAAGCTACATGATCTCGTTTCCTGCGATGTTGCATTCACTACTAGGTGTGTATTGAGAAATCGCACTGAATTACACCCAATCAGGTTTACCACCAATCGCCTCGGCATTTCATTTCTAACGTCTGCTATCAACTTATGGAGTAACTTCCCAGTTGATGCCAATGTGACTGATTCCCTGCCGCAGTTCAAATCTAAATTAAATTTATTAGTCACAAATGTTGACAAAACCTCTCATACCTTCAGCATAGAAGTCATTTTCTAAACATATGCCCCACGCAGCTGTATCTTAACTTCTCTGTTTTAAATGCCCATCTATATCATGTAAATGTCCTTCCAGCCTCAACGTGTACATGTTCTCATTCTACTGAAAATACGAAGCATTACCTTCTGTTCTGCCCGAAGCTCACCGTGCAAAGGGTCCGTCTACTGAACACTGTGAGTCACGTACTTGCTCCAGGTGTAATTCCGACCCTGATAGTTCAGTTCTCAGGTGATATTTTATTAAATATTCTGTTGAAAGGTAGTGAGGATTTGCCGGACACCGATGATGTATTCTTCTTTGCGGCTGTTCAGACATTCATATCAGATTCTAGACGTATTATTCATTAATTTGGTACATAATCTAATTATAAGTCTCCATTATATGGCATCTACTGTATTTTTCCCGTACAAGCTGTGAATTTAGTCTTGTGTTCTCGCCAAGTGTGTATTGTATATATTTTTATGCGTCCTTTTATGTACTGGAGAGCCTCCAGATTCGTCTCTGTATACCATTTAGCAATCCAGAAAAAATGAATATGTTTATGTATCAGCTGGTACAACAAACACGTTAATGTACCTTAAGGAATTCAAAATTCTTTTTTTTCACCTCTAAAGTTACATAGTCATTACAACAAGCATCCGTAGCCTAAAGTCCATTTACAACCGTATTTAACAGAGCTTCAACTAAAAACGTTTGAACGAGTCATTTCGATAGGTTGTTTAATGGTTGTGTTACACCTAAATTCTTGTGATCCTTAGGGGCAGTTCGATTTTACACTTCAAAATGTAAGGAATGTTCCGAATTGGACGAATTGTACGATACAATTGAGTAATGGCCGGGATTTCGTGACCCTAAATTGTCATTCTCACAGTTAAGAAAGTACCGGTTTCCGAATCAACCACGAGGCTGGTCCTCAACTAGTTGATCATTGACACCAGTGACACAAAGGCCTGTGGATATGCATGAAAAGATGTACCTACCTGGTCACAAATCATAGTTCCAGATATCCAACAACCAAACACAACGCCCAATGAAGCGGCAGCTGGCGTGGTAAACAAGCTTATGTCCCCTACAGAGGTGGTGCCATTCGCCAGAGCATTCAACACAAAACACAGCAACAATACATTGAAACCAAGGGGTAATCCTAAACAGTAAGGAAATAGTTCATCTGCTGTGTATATCATCTTGCATAAACTATCATGATGCTGGCGATATTCCTCTAAATCAGCTGTAAATCTTCTTTGTCTATCTACATGTCCCTCAAACGAAAGATTAAACGCCTTTAGTTCTTTGTACATGATAAAAACAAATATAAGATAAATGTTAACAATGCTAAAAAAGCCGAGAGACTGCACAGCTGAAACTACAGTGGTAACAACTAATGCTACTCTGAGAGAGTATGTGTCTGCTTTTAAAGGGGTGGCCATATCCATCATGCTTTCTGGTATATTGGGTGACGTATCTAGAATCACGAAGCATATCAGCAAAAACATATGGCACAGCAGAGTTCCAACGATAATTCCAAATGTAAATCTTCGGACGGTTGTGGAAAAATCTTCATTTTTTTCCAAATACGGCAATTCCCGCCACTGATCTAAGAATGGCCTCAAGTAGGAACATTTTGTCATGAAAATTATGTTAAAAAGTAAAAAATGAGTATACCCTACGACAATAGCTACACGCCTGCACAGAATATGGTCAAATGGCATTCCAACTGAGAATCCTGTGAATTGTCTCGCTGTGTTGAGAAAAGCAATAGTTGTTACAACAAGGCTGAAACATTTCCAGATGTAGATTCGCGGCTTCTTCAGCTCTTGCAATGGATCGCAGTATATTCCCATGCATCTTGTAAAACAGAACATGACTGACATAGTTTTAATGGTCTTCTCTCTGTGTCTCATAGTTGTTGTATTTCTACAGATGCTGGAGCACACCTGTTAGAATAAATATGGATTCAGGTCTTAATGGTTGATACGATCAGCGAAAAACATAACGGACACCACAAAACAATACTGTTATCAACACTTGAAATTGATTTCTCTCCGATTCTATAAACAGATTTTCAAACGACCTTTTTGGTACGCACTTGCTGCCCCCAAACTCTTCACAATTGTTCTCCGTTAAAATGATTTCCCGAATACGAAATGCAAACTAATTTAGTGAAAAGCTATTTGCAAGCCGACGGTATATCGTTGAATAGGCAAGAATGGGTCCAACCTTCTTGTCACTTCAATGGAAGGTTTTCTGCAGACTACACGAAAGGGGAAATATTTTCAAGTATGCTACTATGCAACAAAACATCACTACACAATCAAAGTTTTTGGAGATTGGACACTTTTGCAGCCGGTCCCCCCCCCCCCCGATAAAAATAGTTTCATAAATACATAAACATTTAGATATAATTAACTGTTTATATATATATATATATATATATATATATATATATATATATATATATATATATATATATCTTCCTCGGATTTATTACACGTGATGGTAAAATCGGTTACAGCCATGATGCAGAGAATTGTACATAACTATGTCTTGAACAGGATCATTAAACTAATTGTGTTTTGTGATTGACACGTCGACCAAATGTGTAACTGATAAAGAGAATCGTAATTCTTTCTTTTCATAAACTGTTATTCGGCAAGTTATAAGACTTAATCTTCCGTGCTGTCATAGTCGGTCTCGGTTTAGATAATACACTTTACATATTTCAAAATGCAGTTACATGCAGGGTTCCTGGCCAACAAATGTATTGCGGTTATGAGATCAATTTAAGAACTTTTCACTTGAATTATATGACTTAAACCCGCAAAAACGGTGTACTCACTTGGCAAATGCCTCGATGCAAAAAACTGTTCTAGGAATGAGTCCACTTACTACGACAGGCACCTGATGTTCAGCAGACTAACGAATTGCCATGTGAACAGAGTGTAGACTGTGTAATCCACTTGTACATGTATATATGCTGATTCGAGTTCCCATTAGTACGTTGTTTGTAATGGCACATTGTCAACAAAAACACATCCCATCAAAAAAAAATCTTTACCTGAATTAGCAATTTAATCGTATCATTTTATCATATTCTGCCAGCGTTGCGTTTGTCTTGCGCGTTCTATTTCTTTGTTCTGCTCCAAACGTACTTCAATGCTCAAGGTTTGTTTATTTATTTTTTTTAATTAATTTATGCCAGTTGTTAGTACCAAATGAAACAATTTGATGAGGAAATTCGCGAAGCGATATACGCAGAACATTTGTCGTGCTACACGGGTTTTCTGATAATAGCTGAACGTGCATGTACCTGCGTTAATTGTGTTCCCTTATGCACGAGGAGAGAGTATTCAAACTTACTGTATTAAATGTTGCTTGTCAAATTGATGGAGCGTATTCTTTTGTCTTCCCCACCCCTTTGCAGTATGCAGATAAAAATCTTCATGAAGTAGCGCCACCCAACGAATTCATAGATATGGCGCTGGTAGTCACTGATGTAGCGTGGGATTTAGCATCCCAGATGTTTTCGGAACTTCATGGGCAAGCTGATCATCAGTAAACAGGTAAATTCATTGAGCAAACACAGCTGCTTAAGCTCTCTGTAAAGACGAAAAGCGGTTATTATTTTCATACCGATGTGAAGTAATTCATCGAAATTTCTCTTCATTGGAATAAGAAGTGGCCAATCTGCTCCCATACTGCGAATGTGTAATTTTTGCAGCCGACAAATCCCCCGGCCCGACAAAAGAGAAGGAACAGAAAAGCAAAATTGTTACTCTAATGTTGAAAATTTAACTCATCATTGCAACCTCCATTGACTTACATAGCAATCAATAGGACTACATGCATTAAGCAAGAGGTACCCTTGATGAAAAAAAAAAGAAAGAAAAAACTTTGTTTGGCCTTCCCACAACACCCAGTTCCTACGATGTTTAGCACAATCTGAGTGACGGTTTTGGAGATGCAGTCCAAACTAGTGTAAACACTTCCAACATGAGCATATGTTAAAATCATATCTTGGCAGGAATGCACTAAATCGGCCTCTCCTCTCTCTTCTCGTTTTCTATCCCTCCAACTTTCCACCCGTTGCCACATTTGGGTTAGCCAATATGGCGGCTTGACAAGAGATTTCTTCGACTCGTGATTTCATATGTGTTTACTTAATCAATGCATTGAATTTAGTTACAGGCTTATAAAACATACAGTAATGATACATGGACACTACACAAGATTTCACGACCACACTCCATCGTGGGCTACACCACGTGCCCACACACGTCTGGTCTGTCTGGGATTCATTATTCCATTTCGGGGCTTTTGGAACATTGGTTGGCAGGAACTCGCTTTTAGTTCAGCACAACCGTGCCTTTAGGAAACATGGTTTTCCATTGAAATTTCGTACCTATAAACATATCCAGTGATCAAGAGTATCAAAGAGACCTCCAAGTGTCCACCCTGAACAAGAGTTCGCACTACCCACCACGCGTTGTGAGCAAATTAAGCAGAGGCTTTCAATCAAAACAAAACAGACACGTTTCTATAATTTTTGCAAAAAAAAGAACAAAAAGACAATTTAAAAAATGCAAAAAAACAGTTCTTGGACAACAACTTGAAGACACTTTGACGAAACCCAGTGCAAAATGGCAAAAGGCGGATAACAAAAAAAAACTAATGAAAATAACTAAATTTTTGAGTTTGAAATGTGGGGACTCTCTGAACATTATGCATTGTTGCTCTAAGTTCCAATTTAAAGATCATAAAATTTTGAGTTTCAAAAATCAATTGAAAAATAATGATTTTGAGCGGAAAAACGATTTTAAGACACAAAATTGTAATTTTGAGATTGGAAGTAAAACAATCAAGAAAAAGCTCGAGTGCTAATGGCCAACAGTTTGAAAACAAATGAGACAAAAATAAAACAAATTCAGACTTTAAACTAAAATATTTGAGAACAATATGCAATATAGAGCTTCATAACGCCAACTGTTGCAGAAACATCTATTTTTGAGAAAACAACTTGAATTTGAAGGTTTTTTGGTGGTCACATTAGTTTTCCATAGCTCCCTTTATTATAGCATCTGTTTGTTAAAAAGTGCTAATTCACCATAATGACAGGATTAGACAATGTGTAGTACTGCTGTGACCTTTTTTTTATAGGAATTTGATAGTTTCACGATTTAATACGTGAGCATATAAGGTTTTCTACATTTACAGGTATCACCATATATATATATATATATATATATATATATATATATATATATATATATATATACTAAGACTATTTTGTATTTGAGAGTAACTGAGAAGAGTTTGAATGGTCCTGCCTAGGCGTTCTTGAGAAAACCTAAAAAAATGACAAAACATACTTACATTCATGAAAACATTAGAAAAAAAATTGCAGCGCCACCTGTTGAAAAAGGTACAGTCTAAAGGTTCCAAGAAGTGTTCCTATACAATACTGGTGGTTCTTGAGAAAATTTTGCAAAACAAGGAACAAAAAGACAATTTAAAAAAGGCAAAAAAAAGTTCCAGCACAACCACTTGAAGACACTTCGAAGAAACCCACCCAAGGTTGATCCACAATAATTTTGAAGGGGATCCAACACACAATTTTGGAGAAGTAGCAAATGTAAATGTCAATGCAAGACGACGACAACGACGACCGAATGTTAGTTACACTTCTTTTATAATTCTTTCAGCCTTACTAGGAGTATTTCAAAGGCCAACTCGGGTATAGATAATACCACTGCCCTGTTCCCTAAGGTTTACTTATGGTAATTAATCTGATTAGTACGTTCATTAATTTTCCCCGGTGAGTTTAACTGTGCAATGGTAATTTGTGGGTCTCACAGGGAAATATATAATCAATATATATTCCGATTTTCTTTTCCCTCCTTTTAAAGGAATGCCACCAGCATGTGACGATCGACGGACGACTGAACATTCTTAAAGCTCACCTGTACTATCAAGTCAACTGAGCTTAAAACCATGCAGTAGAATTTTTGCCTTCATAGTACGCACTTTGCCAGTCTAAAAGCTTCTCTGTTTACATGTTGTTCCATAATCTAATAATCACAGGTAAAATTGATTCAGTCTTGTGCAATATGCAAGGTTCACTAAACATCGATTTTGCGTCGAATCAGAAGGCCTCAGTGACATATTTAAGAGCACTTCTTATAGTTTTCCAGGTTATAAGTATTGCACCTTTATCTGTTCACACCTGGCAAATATTTATATTTTTTTCAGAGAGCTCCTGTTTTATGATAATGCAGAACATTCACCTTTTATGGTATAGTTTTATAACAACCTCCTATATATGAAACAGTCATTATTACTACAAGGTGAAATCTATGATCGATCACTGGTCGGCCTATTCAATAATTTAAACTTCCCCCGCTTTGCTACTAGAAATTATAACACAAGATATCATTTGATGAATTAAACATGTCACAGCAACCATTCATATACAATTGAGGATGTAGCCTTTCATTGAAACTTTAACTCACCTACATTCTGCATATTGATCTAATTTTTTCCCGATTTATGGTAGTCATGACAAGCACAGCCATGATAATGCTTACATGCTTGAGGTCTAGTTTTTGTTTCAAAATACAACAGAAACGCCAATTAAAAAACCACCTCCACAAAGAGACAATTTTTGTATTAAGACTATAAAGCTTACGGACCTTTTTCAGATATGTTTATTTGGACTCGGGAAATTCCCTTGTGTAGTCGAACCATCAAGCCATTGACTGGGAGCATCACTATCACGTTGCAAAAATTAACTTTCTTCCAGTGGCAGAAAGAATGCATAACATTTTTGCAACTTTAAAAGCTGAATGCAAAATGGCAAAAGAACGATAACAAAAAAAAAATACTAATAAAAAATAACTAAATTTTTTAGTTAAAAGTGTGGGGACTTTCTGAACATTATGCATTTTTGCTCTAAGTTCCAATTTAAAGATCGTAAAATTTTGAGTTTCAAAAATCGATAAAAATAATAATGATTTTGAGTGGAAAAACGATTTTAAGACACAAAATTGTAATTTTGAGATTGGAAGTAAAACAATCAAGAAAAAGCTCGAGTGCCAATGGCCAACAGTTTGAAAACAAATGAGACAAAAATAAAAATGTTGAGACTTTAAACGAAAAAAGTTGAGAACAACATGCAAATAGAGCTTCATAACGCCAACTGTTGCAAAAACATCTATATTTTGAGAAAACGACTCGAATTTGAAGGTTTTTTGGCGGTCCTATTAGTTTTCCATAGCTCCCTTCATTATAGTTTCTGTTTCTTAAAAGGTGCTAGTTCACCATAATGACAGGATTAAACAAGGTGTAGTACTGCTATGACCATTTTCTATAGAAATTTGATAGTTTCACGATTTAAATCGTGAGCATGTAAGGTTTTCTACATTTGCAGGTATCATTATATATATATTTATCATATACAAAGTCTGTCAAATTAACATATTGCGCAGAAAATTTTGTCATGGTATAATTAAAATATTTAAATTACAAGTACCTAGTTCGTTCGTTGGTCGGTTCTCTCGGTACACCAGTTAAAAAGGAACCATAACATACCCCTGGGTCCAAGGTCTGATATCTTAGATAGGACTACTGTTTTTAATAGACTGAATTCCATTAGTAACCTGTATGTTTTAGATGGGCTTCAATGCACCCAGAAAAAGCAAACTTTGAAGCACCCCCCCCCCCCTAAAAAAATCTTCTACTGATGGTTTGCATGGCCCTATTATTAGGCCCTGTGGAACACAGGCT
Source organism: Hermodice carunculata (assembly GCA_964020975.1). Taxonomy (NCBI): domain Eukaryota; kingdom Metazoa; phylum Annelida; class Polychaeta; order Eunicida; family Amphinomidae; genus Hermodice; species Hermodice carunculata. The sequence goes on along the minus strand of CAXHWN010001018.1, from coordinate 963,242 downwards.
CCCGCTTTGAAATTCATTTTCACTGTCCCCATAAGTTTTGTTCATTTGTTCAATTCATTTCAAGCAAATACTCTATTCTTTGTTGTGCATCCTTCCAACTGGATATCTAGCTACTTGTACCTCAACATTATACACCATTAGCCCAACAACTATCATGCGAGTGATATGCTTAGGAAGGTATCAAAACAAGAATTAAAGTACAGATATGATCCATCTGTTAACTTGAAGTGTCTGCAAGATGATAAAGGCCTTTAAAGAAAACAATAGCTATCCTTATATGGACATACTTCTTAAAGATCACAGGAGAAAAAAAATATTGAGTGTTAAACTAACCCTAGCCCTTCCTTCTCTACCTATTTGTGTCACTCTTATGGTTTTTAAATGTTGTGTTACTGAAACAATACCAAAACAAAAAAGTTTGTGAACGAATTTAAGTTACGTATAGCCACATCTTCCTCAAGCCCATATGACCTTCCTCCCTGAGCTAAGAAGAAGGTGCTCATATTTTGTGGCCTTTGGTGCATTAGATACTTAGTGAATTCATCTATAATAACTACATAAAAAGAAAAAAACAACCGCGTAGCAAATGCTGCTGCCTGGAAATGTCTCGTTAAAAACCGGTTGTATTCCCACTTGTCCACTATGTGGACTAGTACTTCGATATTGCCGGTCATGAACTCAACATTTCCTGGTCAGCATTATTTGCTACTTACTTAATTTTACTTTTCTATATCCGCAAGTAAGTAGGGTGCCTTTTACTGATTCCACCAATGCAGGTCTTCCAGTATTGGCAAATATAAGTTTTTCAGGCCTCAGACTGAAAAACTGGTGCCCAAGAAAGTCGTTCTCTCAATGCTTGCACTATGTGTTACAGCCATGCAACACACAAGTGTGGCCAAGCTTTCGAACTACTTCCAATGAAGTGTTTCATGTGCACCCTGAGTTGATATTATCTGAAGTCTGATGGATCCGCAGCGAAAAAAAATACCTTTGTACCTTCCAGGCCTAAATATAGTTCCATTTTATGCCACATTTCGTGATGTTCATGATTCAGCAAATAGGCCTACTCATTGTGCGCCCGTTACATACTATGTACAATATTACGACAACTGTATCTTCACATGATGAAATGGTCATCACATGATATGATCGAAAGAAACACTTACCATTTAATTGCTCATGAAATACGAACAGCTCCAAGCTTTTTTGCTTTGCAAAAGCTGAACCCCAGGCAAACATGAAAATCCGTGGTTAGCTGTCAACTCTGTGGAGTTATGAAAAAGATGTCTCTAATGTTAACCTCACAAGGTTGATAAAAAATGACAAATACCGACCCTCAAACGTTTCTGCTCCGTTTATGGTTCAGCAAGTTTATTGAACAAAAAATATCCTTACTCCCATTACCACTCCAATTTTATCTTTATTCCAGTTTTATTCCCACAGCCGCACTATAGACGACGTTCTCGAAGTGGAAGAAAAAATAGACAAATAAAAAAAATTTGCTTTGTAAATAGCGATTGTTGAAGGTGAGGGGGGAGTCTGGGTTTTCGCGATTGACGTCACTTCCGGCACAAAATCCCGAGCACTGGAGACGTGCATGCATTGCCAAGAAACAGAAGGTTCAAGGCCAGGTCCCAGGAAAAAAAATAAACACTCTCTAAACTGCGTTCAACCAATGAAAATAAGATATATGATGACTGCCTTAACAGTTTACCCATTGTATCATTATAGTCTTTCTTCCTTGACACTGTACAAAGCATTCAAACACTTTTTTTTTAGGTCTCCGGAGAGAATTTCAATCGGATTTTTTGACCGAGGTGACGTCAGATGGATAACTCTGTGAACGCGTCTTTGGCAGTGGAGGCCGGTAGTGGAGGCCATTTTATTATAAAACCACACGGAACTTTTGCTGATCTCGAAATTTATACGAAAATTAACTTCGTATAGGAGGTTTATTCGGTTCATTTCATTTTGATCTTTGTTGTTTGGCTTTTTTAGTTGCCATTATTATATTTTGTCACTGCCATGCCCCGTCGATGTGTGGCTATGTTGTTCGGAAAGACCAATAAGTGGTCACACTTCAGGCCCAGAACTACAAGCCACACACGTTTCTTCGGGATTCAGAAGTCCCTTCGAAGTAGAACAAATTTGTTGCGGCGAAGAGCGCATCGAAGTATCAAGGACTACACAGTATTTTCACCTGTTCCCCCTAAAACTGGGTAGAGTAAAATGTCAACTACCTTCATGATTTTGAATTTATTTTCATAATAATTATTAATGAACAAAATTTTGAAGGGAAAATGTAACTAAAGCCTATCAAAATTATATGACAAGTCAACTGCTTTCCTTGGTGCGAGTTGATCCCTAAGGAAAGCTGTTGATTCAGTCTTAATGCAAGGGGAGGAGAGTTAAATAGTGCAGAAAAAAATTTTAGTACCAACATAATTAAGTGCTCAACTGTTACCTGCGGTAAAAAGAACCTATAGCTCTACTGACTTACTGCATGTCTCTGAAGACCGGTGGTTCTCGTGAAAGATACAATATTAAAGGCAAAGATATCACTTGTTGTTATGACACCTCACATGTGACTTATTGTTATTACACCTTGTACAACAACATGAAAAATGTAGCACTTTTTCCAGAATCTGGCAAAAGTGGACCTCTAAAACTTGGTTGTCTCACATGACAGGGATTCGCATTATTGCACCTCTGATCGATCATAAATCACTTTTGGATAATATCAATAAGCTTGTCCTGGGGTCAACTCCACATTTAGGTATTTCAAACATTGTGTAGGTAGAAAGGCACATGTGAACAGAAAAAGCGGCACACAAGGTTTGGTCTATCTCGGCGATTAACTTTAGGCACTGGGAAAAATTTCAGAGGCCTGGCATACAATTTTAGACTGCTTATCTAGATACTAGTATGTTGACCAGAATAAAGAACTGGGAAAAATTTACAAAATAAAAGTTTTATGGAGGATACATTTTCCTCCCGAAACAAAGTGGTGAGAGGCTCTGAAAGCCAGGAATTTTCATTCTGTCGCTCGTATCCTTGACCTATTACATGAACAAATATATGGTATTAAATATCAATGCACAAATTCGAAAGGTTATGGGGATAAAAATGTTATTATTCTGCTCATATTGCTCAAGATCTGATTTACCCAGAATAAAATTATGAAGGGGTAAAACTGATTTTGAACAAAATATTGATTTCCTTCCGTGTGAAAATTATGTGGATAAATAATAATGGATATTAACTTGTAGCTTAGCTGCACGTACATCACATAAATGCACAAATGTGTACTTCTATTTAGAGCAGAGAGGATGAAAGTATTATTTTTCATGTACATGACATAAAGACATGCACCTCTACTGATATGCTGAATGACATATATCGACTGTGACATTTATGAGGGAAAACAAGTATGGCGGGGGGTATATATTCACTGCAGAAAAGCCCTGTTAATATGATAAAATATGCTTTTTATTCACAGTATGACAGTTTTGGACCACATTTGATGTCTGTCTTTGTTATCTGTATTCTATGAACCATTACATATGTGTACCAATAGTATCATTGTAATTACATAAACTTCTTTACAGGCCGTCCAAAATTGTCATCATTTTCATTCAGGAACAAAACATTCATATAACTTTTTGCCAAGAAATTACGACATGTCTACAACGCCACGGTTTTATAATGATTCATATTTTATATAGAATGCTATATTTTTGTTCATAGAACAATGTCTTATATATCATCAGATAAAATTATGTCCTTTACTCACTCTCACTCACTGTACTTTATGACGAAGTGATTGGTAAAAACATTATACCATAGTATACCATTCAGCTTAGGCCTAGCAGACCTATTAACACCACTGTACTGACCATTTGGGAGCCTGGGCTACAGGGTTTATACATGCATGGGTATTTTGACTCTAAAGTAAATCATCATTTAATTCTGAGTCCCGCTCTTTCTACGAATGTTTTGTTCATAGATGAATATGATGACAATTACGTACGGCCCCCTACGTCACGAGGGAGCAGTTTTTATATTTATTTGATCCAAAGTTTTCACCTGGTACTTTCCAGCGCCATAATTGTCTAAAAACATTTTCTGACTCGCAAGACCCATAACTGACGAAGTTTGCAGGTGCAGTCAAAGATCCACAAGTTCCACTTTGAAGCCTTTTTGATGAAAGGTAAAATATGGTAATCCGTATGAACACCATGGTGTCCTGTCACGACGTGCAACATAATATATGGTTAAGACGACTGTTTCACCACCATTGAAAAAAGATACCCTGCATTTTGCCATCATTTAAGCTAGTGAAACACCCGTGTGCAGGTTTTCCCTTCCCAAAGAAAAAACAAATGATGTTCAGAGGTGTAACAGTTTCTAGAGTGCTTCCGAAATACATGTTTCAAAGAAACAGAGGAACAGAGGGAGAGAAAGAAAAGAAAAAGAATGACAGAAAGAAGGAAGAAAGGGAAGACAGAGAGAGTAAGAAAGAAAGAAGGAAGGAAGGAAAGGAAAGAATGATGTGTCTAAATTGTACAGGTCTGGAGTACCTGCAGCAGTTTTACGGCTTTTTACAGGTCCCGCCACTTATATTGGGCTCAGACTTGCAGACCCCAATACGTTTCGAACCCAGCCTTTTATGGCGTTTTCTAGTCATGATAAGGACCGGCCCACTGGGGATGTTCTTTCTTTTATCCATCATTTTCTGTCTCAAATTCAAAAGCATTTACTAGCCTTGGCATTGAAATCAAAACCAGAAAGATTTACAGGCCTACAGAGTTTCACAATTTAATAATCAACATAGGGAACTGTGTCATACATAAATGAGTTTGTCAACATTTGTCATCTTGCTATCTCATACCCCCTGTCCCACAGAAACAAAAGTCCAGAATTATACTTGTTAGTTACATATACACTGGTCGACAGGTTGACACCAATCCGTGTTTATAATAAGTTTTCCATTGTCGGACTACAGCCTACTACTTTGCCTCCTCTACAGCATTGTAATAGGTACAATATGGTCGTATGTGGATATTTATGCTACTGCATGCCTTAACAGAGTGTATAAACATTCTGATTATGGAATGCCTAATAAACTCTTCATTTCTACCAGACCTGCTATGGCAATGCATACTAAAGCAATTATTGTGCTCCCTGCCTTTGTGAGGATGCCTCGCCCGCCATGGCGTGAAACTGGTTGAATTTCTTTAGTTACTTGGTTGTATTGAACCCCTTAGTCTTTAGATGGGTCTCTCAACTTTCTTTTAAAGGCAGATAAAGAAGGTACACTCTACTTGGTTGTATTGAGCCCCTTAGTCTTCAGGTAGGTCTCTCTACTTTCTTTTAAAGGCAGATAAAGGTGTAGAGACTGTGTCTTCACATAATGAGCTCAATTGATTGACAACGCGAAGGGGAAAAAGGATACTGTGGCTCTTTGTAGGCAAATCACTTGTCTAGTTTGAGGGAGTTTACTGTCAATTGTCTATTCGTAGGGGTAAAAATGTTTTCCTTATTGGATTTATATACTGAACCAAACAAATAACGCAACTTTTTCATTTGGGCTTATTTTCACGTTGGAACTGTATTTAAAGTTCAGAAATATACGAACCGTTGTTAAATCAGTCTAAAATAATGCACCAAGTAGTGTGACCTCAAGGTCGAGTACCCTGCTCTTGCCAGGGGGTCATTGTCATGAATCAAGAGTGACTACAGCAGGCTATTTTACGCAAGTCTCTGACACCTGAAATTAAGGTTGCCAAGTCTTTGATTCTGGGACAGAGAAAGGCCACATTGAAATCAGCCCTAGCGTAACTGTGTGCGAGGATATGAGGCTTTCAAAGTTTGGTGGTTGTGCTGAATCAAGGACAACTGCAGGATTCAGTGTTACCCACATGACTAAAACATTCGCACCTTTACTGGTTGGGTGTAGCCCCTCACGGACAATAAAAGGGCAGCATGGGATTCATTTGGCACAGTATTCCAAGAACTACGGGTCGATTATCAACAGTAGATCGGGAGAGAGGAATTGGCATGCTACAGGCTGGTTTATCTGCAGCAGAGGTGGCAAGAAGACTGCAAGTCCACAAATCCACTATATCCAGACTTGCTACAAAATTCCAGGAGACTGGGGCCACAGCTGATAGACAGCGTCCTGGGAGACCAAGAGAAACCACACCTGCACAAGACAGACACATCAGGGTGTCACATCTGCGGAACAGAACTCGACCAGCCACTAGAACTGCACAACAGACACCTGGCAGAACCAATAACAGAATATCTGCCCAGACAGTCCGTAATAAACTAAAAGAACACCATCTACACGCCAGGCATCCTTACAGGGGTCAAACTTTGACACAGGCAAGAAGCAAAGCCCAACAACAATGGGCTACTGCCCATACTCGCTGGACCCATCAACAGTGGAGGGATGTGCTATTCACCGATGAATCTCGCTTCACCCTTAATCATGCAGATGGTAGGACACGTGTTTGGCGACGAAGGGGAGAACACTACAGAGATGCCTGTGTGCTGGAAACAGATCGATTTGGAGGTGCATCAGTGATGGTGTGGGGTGGAATTTCATTCACAGCTAAAACCCAGCTAATCTTCATTGAAGGCAATCTTAACGCTGCCCGTTACAGGGATGAGATCCTTCAGCCTGTTGCTGTCCCTTTCATTAGAAACCACCAACTCCACTTGCTTCAACAGGACAATGCTCGGCCCCGTGCCGCTAGACTGACGATGGATTTTCTGCAAGGAGAAGGAATTAACGTTTTGCCATGGCCAGCCTTCTCACCTGATATCAATCCCATTGAGCATCTTTGGGACTACCTTGACCAGCGTGTTCGGAGACGGGATCCAGTGCCGGCCAACCGCCAGCAGCTTCGCCAGGCTCTTCAAGAAGAGTAGGATCGTGTGCCCCGGCAGATGGTGCAGAGGCTAGTGTCATCCATGCACCGACGTTGCATAGCAGTTACAGATGCTGATGGTGGTCACACACAGTATTAGTGGACATGCCAATTTGTGAACTTTACAAATCAATGTTGCCCTGTTTATTGCCAGCTGGTCGCGCCCTCGTTGACAGTTTCAAGTTTTTGTTTTTCACATGTTATGCCAAAAAGACTGCAGAGTATGGATCTAATTTGTTTCTGTGATATGAAAATAACAATAAATATTTAAGTTAAAAAGTTTAAGGGTTGCGTTATTTGTTTGGTTCAGTATACATGTTGTGCATACACTTGTAGATTTCAACTAAGTCGATATTGTTATGCCTGCTTTCTAAGCTAATTCTAATCCTATTTGGGTGGGGCAGAGTCTTTAACGCCTTCTCTGCACTTTATCTGGTTATGGTTGTCGTTTTGTTGTTAAGGGCTCCAGACTAGAGCACCATACTAAAGTCGGGGCCTGAAAAAGGATTTAGAGAGTGCATACGTTTTCAACTGTAAAGCCAGTATAACATTTTTTGATTAAGCCAATTCTCTGGTTTGCCTCTTTTACTATTTCAGAAATGTAAGTACCCTGGTTTGAGATTGTCAGAAATGATGACAGCGAAGTCTCTTTGTGAATGAGCTTGGTTATGGATATGCCTATTGAATGTGTGTAAGTATTTAAGGCTCCGTCTTGTCCTTAAGACCAAGCAGTTGGTTCCATTAAAATTCAACAACCATGAGTGCGACCAACTAGCTAGACTGTTAAGGTCATTTTGCAAGTTGCACAAATGATGGATTGTACGATATATTTTGGTATCGTCAGTTAACATTTTGGCTGTTGAATGGAAAAAGTCTGGTAAGTCATTGACATATATCAAAAAATTTAGTGGACCCAATATAGATCCCCGACGGACTCCGCTTACTACTCGGTTCCAGGCACAGCAGCCATATCTTAGGACTCCTTTTTTTGTTAGTGATTTTCTTAGGAGGTTTCCATCCAGTTTAGCAGGTTATCACGGACACGCATTTGCCTAAGTTTATGAATTAGTCTTTTGTTTGGGACTGAATCTAGAGTTTAGTGAAGTCTTAGCATATGATATCAGTTTGAAGGGATTTGTCGTGACTGTCAGCCCGGTCATTCATACATTCCATGAGCAGCCCTCTTGGAAACAATTTTGGCTGCAGTAGGTGGTATTATTTTTGATGACAAGGTAATAAATTTGGTTGTTGATTGAACGTTCTAACTACTTGACTAGTAAGGGCGATAGATGTGTAGTTATTTGCAGATGTGCGAGAAACCTTTTCGAAAAGAGGACAACTGTTTCACACGAAAAATTTCAGTCGGGTTGAGAGCTTTTCTAAACTTTGGGTAGAAAACCTGTCTAAATAGACTGTTTGGACAAAGCAGCTAGGAACATGTCAAAAGCAGGACATTTACTCAGAATATTTACGCTAATGTTATCGGGCCCATTACCCTTTTTCCTACATAGTCTTAGTATTTTTGGACGAACTTTATACCTGGCGTTATGTCAAACTCTAAGAAGACGTGCTCAACGTTTGGACTAGTGGGTAATGAAAAATCAATTGGGGGTTCTTCTGTCAAGACAAAAGTGAAATGTGAGTTGAGAGGCTCTGCTTTCCGTGAAATGTCAGTGAGTGTAACCCTGTTTACAATGACTACATCGACGGTTGGGTTGGACTTTGAGAAATGTCGGGTGTAATTGTAGAACCTTTCTGGTTTTCTTTGATCTGATCGACTAACTTATTTTTGTAATGGCTTTTGGTCTCATTTACAATGGTTTGGTGTTCAGAGGTAATAGTTGATACAGTATTTTGTCTGCTATCAGACAACTCTGTCAAAACTGGATCCATTGTGGTGGGTATTACAACACGACTTCTTAATCCTGTTCAGTAACAGTCAGTATTCATGAAAATGATTTAACAGATAGGCTCAGGTGCCTTTACAACCCTGACAACAAAGAAAACTGCTTTCTCCTGGACACAAGAACAAGGGCTCCAGCCAGCATCATTTTGGGAGTAGCTAATTAATGAATGAAAATGCTGATTCGACGTTTGGTTTGTGAGACGTGTTTTGCGCACATCACTATAAGCTTTTATATACACTTATGGAACCTGATACAATAATTATTCAATATATAAAGACGTGCACCTGTATTTTGTCTCTTGGGTTGATTACTATCTGTTAATTTTCCATTAATAAACTTAGTGAAAATGTCTTTTTAGTGATAATGATGACTCAAATCAAACTTGTGTCATATATTTCACAAAGTGTTTGAAGTACAGCTATGAAACTTGATAGCCACATTAAACAATATGTGAAGATATACCCCTGTGTCAAATTTGTCTCTTAGGTTAATTATTGTCTGTTGATAATCATCAATTCATCAAGTGAAGATGACAATGCCAGAAAAAAATGCGTATTGGTTTTTTGTCAAACTTGTGCCACGTGTAGCCCATGAAGCATTTCAGGTGTAACCGTGAAATTTGATAAGAATTTCAATCAATATATGAAAATTTATGGGTGTAGTTATTATCCATGTGAAGATTTCACAATATGTTTTAAGTCGCAATCGTACACCTACTTGCCACTTTTTCCACTGCTGATGTGTGCAATGACAGGTGGGGTAATCCATGTACTTTGGACGCTTTTCTAGTTATTTATTGTAAATTAATGATACCCCTGATAGTACCCAGTCTATCACTGGATTATTTGCAAATGATTGTATCTCATTCAGTCCCATCCATTCCATTCAAGATACCAAAATCCTCTGTGGCTGTTTTCACAAAGAATTTTATCTGATCCTAACTTTTATCCCCAAATTAAAATCAATGGGGTTTGGGCCCTAAACTACTTTATCCTAGGCTCAATGTTTGATCAAACTGCAAAAATTAGCAGTGTATACACTCTTGGCTACGATATAAACTTAAGGATTTACAGGTTGTTTAACAAGTCAATCTTAGTTTGATCCAGTATTTGATATCATTTGAACCAGGATTAAAATCTGGATTAAATCAAAATTGATTTGATAAAATGAAAACTTTAATTTTAAAAGTTCAAATTGCAGTGGATAACATTAATTAATCCTGCAAGTTTGGATCTAACATTACGCCAAGGACTCAGTAGTTCTAGACCTAAAGGCACATTGACTTTCGTTCTGGTAGTAAATTTAGAATAAGGTTAAACTCTTTGTAAATACAGCCTATGGAGCGGCAGTAGTGGCAAATGGTTTTTAGGCATAAAAATGTCGCACCATTCACATATCCCATGCAAGAAATATCCATAAAGAATCTTACCATATCGGAGTCCATTTGTTATAAGCTGTTAAGCACCACCCCTACCTCGAAGTGAAATTTAAGATAACTGAGTGAAATACTCATATTTTCAATACACTTACCAAAACTACACGTTCCCAACATTGTATCCATCGAAATATAATATCTACCTAATCCTCAGTCAAAGAGAAAACATAGCAAGTCCCTGGTCAATCCTCTTTACAATATGCCTTATCTGTTTGCGATCCGTACAAACAATATCACCTGGATTTATTAAAGGAAGCTTTAAGAATAGCCACAAGGTTTGTCCTAAATGATTAAAGTAGTTTTAGCACAATATTGGTGGAGAAACCTGGTTGGCAATCCTTCAAATCTCTCTGTTCAGCCTCCAGACACAGCATCATCTTGCAGAACAAGACTCTTCTAAGTTAATTCCCAATCACCTCCCCTCCCGCCCCCATACCTTAAAGTGCATACAACTGACTGTTCAAAAATATTACCCTGGGACAAATGTTCAACGGAACAAACTACTGCCCCAAAATTGTACACTTGCCAATTTTGGACGGATGCAAAATCAAGGCAAACAAACTTATTTTACCGGTACTGAATTTAGTCTAGCACCACTACTACTGGATTGTCAATGCTCCCATCGCCACCCCCACCCCAGATTGCCTAGTCACGCTTTTAAATTCTGTCAAACATATAAACAACCTATATTGAAAAGGACTGTGTAAGTACAAATTTTCCCGAACATTAAATTTCTCAGATTTACATAAATACAAAATTCCCCGATTTTTATTTTCCTGAACCGCAAACCAGTAGCTCTAAACTCCAACAATGTCATGTGCTCATTGAGTCTTTTTTGGGTTTTTTGTCGGTTTTTATTTTCCCGAATGGCACAACTCGGGAAATTTCGGGAAAAATCAATACTTCGGAAAAATGTGTACTGGTGCAGTAACACGTATCAAGGTTTGTAATTAGTCTATTTGGGCTAATATAACACAGACAGACCTTTATTTATCGCAATTAAAAGTGATTTAATTTTTAATGTACTGTATATACGGAAAACCTCTCGAAAGTACACCAGTTCAGGTTTGAATTTCCGAAAACTCTTTATTTCCTGATGTCGGCTTGAACTATTTCTACCCCACTCTTCCTCTTCAGTCCATCTCGTCAGTTGCCTCCCTAGAAGCATTTTGTGTCAGTTGGTATTTTTAGATACCAACATGCCTATCTATGTATGAAACAATGGACCTATAAGAGGCTTTATTTTAATGCTTTTATTCCTTTCGTGATCAACATTTCTCTTAAAGGACATATCTGACAACCTATACTAAAATTTTGAATGAAAGCATTTTAATGTGTATATATTTAATAAACGTGTTGTAATTTATCAAAATAGAATTTACATATGCTAAACAATTTCTGTAATAACTTTTTAAATAGTGCATATATCACATATCGTCGAATGATCTATACAGATATATTTTAGAGTTGCCAAATTACTTACTATGCATGCCACTCCAAACCTCCCTCCATTGCAACACACCTGTTGTAACTGTTGTGTAATCACACTGGCTAACATCATGATCCATTCAAGCCAGTATCACATCACACTTAAGCAGCAAAGTTACCGGTATATTTAACAAAATTATTATTATTTTCTGACATTTTACATAAAGCGGACTGACATACAACTGTAACAGATGATCTTTGGCCGTCATTTTGTGCAATCTACACCTGTTGCGAAAGTTAGTCACTGAAGACATTGTTAGTTTGTTAACAAATCTGTGACAAAACTTTCTGGTCCCATATGTACAAAGGAGGGTCGTATGTCCATGATGTTCGTTGTAACATATAGCTGTCCGCGATTTCATCTTATTGGGGTGTTGTATTTGAATTAAATGCAGCCAGAGGTAAAATTGAGTAGACATTACAAGGACAAAAGCTTCAAGGACAAAATCTGCATCTGACTTCACACGTACTTAGATGAAAATATATGGTCGACATAAATAGATGTCAAAGGAACTTTTGTTAGGGGACAATTAACAAAACATGTACCGAAGGGATTACAATGAGTTACATTATCAAACGTTTAGATTTGAAAATGGGAGCAGTATATTGGATGAAACGTGCAGTTAGAGGAAATACAAACACAAGGTAACAGTATACCATCTGGCACTGCATGCTGTTCATACAATCATCTGTTGGGTCTACTTTGTGCACACTCCCATCAATAACTTAATGTGTTGCATCAAGACTCACGCAAAAAACTGCATTGGCTTACATGTACGTGGCACATACAGCAGTCTTAAATATTGGTTCAGGATGTGTTGCATGGTTTCCAATGTGGCCAAGTCACCAGCGTATCGGGGCGGTAGCGGGGAAGGGGTGGTTCCTGTGTGCCCGATTCAGTTCAAAGTTGGCACTAACAGGGTTACTTCGATAAGACCATCAATGACACCCCCTGATAAAAGTATGAATAATGACATAATGTTTAATGTTACTGGCTGCAGTAAGCAATTGCACATACGTCAACTATCTCTCATCACACATAGCCACGTGTGATTAAGGTGTTGCTTCATCAAGTTGCGATACATATAGTTCCAATTGATTAGCATTTTATTTGTAAGGTGCTCATTGAATTCTTAATGTTGCAGTTTTTCGTGCCAGTTGACAGTACAAAATCTACAAGTTATATATTAGAAATAAGAATTATTAATAATTCCTTGTATTTTTGTTCCAAATCATCTTGAATTTTACTTGAATCTTGGTTGCAACAAAGGATGAATCGGAGCATTTTTAGGCCTCAGAATGCAAAATTTGAGGTGTACAATTTCAAAATTTTCCGGGGACAGAAACCTTAAACGCTCCATAATCCCACTTAGCCTGTTGCTTAGAAATAGCACAGGAACACTTTTGGGACTCTTAGATCTGTATTCGTTAATTTTTGTGGCTTTAATTTTCCAACGGGTAACTAAAGTTTTGCCGAAACTTGGCAGGAAAGGACTCTGTGAGAGGGTCAACTGGAGTTATTCACTAGATGATAGTACTATGGATGTCTGAGCTTTTAGTCCTTTTTTTTTTAATTAGCGTACTTAGTCAATGCAATTATCCCTATTGATTAGTATGTAAGGCAATGGGGATTGCAACGTTGAGTCACGTTTTAGATTTCTCCAAAGCTGTGATCCAGATTCACGTCAAACTCGGTGTGGATGAAGGTACCTTGTAATTAATATGCAAACTTCACAACTATAATTGATATTTTATACAATGTGGGTATGAGGCAAGATATTTCCTAAAGTGGTGATTTGGTAGCATCAAATTGATTTAAACTACAACTAAACTTTGTTGGTACGTGTCTCAAATCAGGGCAGAGAAGTTTTCCTTCATACCGCAGTTCGTATTCTTTGACTGATATATAAAACGATCATAAAGTTGTTTGTATGTCTACATTGTACTTTTGGATTTTGACATGGCTTGTTAGATTAATGAAGCTTTTTGATCATGGATAGTTCTCCTTTACTCGGAATTTCAGTGCAGCTTCAAACTTACAAACTATGGTAAGGGCACATTCACATTTTCTCTTTGTTACTATAGGACAGCAGCAAATCTTGCATAGTGGCTTATATGTAGGCCATTGTAGGTCTTAGGCATATGTTTTTATAGAATATTAGTAGAAAAGTTCCTATGTTATTAATTTTGGTGTTGTGTAGTTTTGATCCTGGAAGATTAAATTGACATGTCGGCTTATATACTTGCTATACTTAACCTTAATAATAAATGATCTATGGGTTTCCTGTGGATGTTATTAATTTTCACCTTCAATAAACGTACAAGATCAACTTGATATAGTGGTTCATATCTTAATAGATAAAGCTAATATATTGACTCATTGCTTACTAGATCATGCCAGTAGTAAGTTAGGAATTCACGAATGTGGGGTGAAGACTGATATTGCAAAAGTTGGTCCTGTAAAAAGGCCAGCTTAACAGTGCACAAACGGGTCATATACACAAGGTCCCAGGACACTCTGACTATTTTTAAGGTTTCCTTGATATCGGAAAAAAATATATTTCAGCTGAAGTTTGATGTCCCACTTTGTGATAGAACTGCATATAAATGTTAAATTCGACACACGTGCTGGATCTTGATCAGAATCCCACGTCAGCTTCATTGAATTTGGTACCTCGGGCTGTAACTTCAGCACTAATGAGCCATTTTGAATGGTTACTTAAGAACTATATAGCCAGTACTTAGATTTTATTCATGATCACCTAATGCGGAAGGTCACAGGAGTACTTAAGGCTGTACATTCAAGGTCAGTGAACACGGACTGACAAAGTTCTCTAGTTATTACTGCGAAATCTTTTACAGCTAGGTTCGTGCCTCCCGTCAGGAACAAAGAAGTAGGACCGAGCACTTATAGCGTGAAAAAAAAATTGACGCCCCTACCTTATCATGATTTAGCTTGTGCCAGAACTTACCTATATATATATCACTTTGTTTCTCCTTTTTCTTCTAGTACAAAACTTTGACCTTGACTCTTACGAAAAAAAATCCCAGCCCTTAGATCGACTTAAGGGGTAAAAAGAATTAGTTCCAGTTGACCTGGCAGGATTTTTTGCGACAGTATTATGTTCCATATTTTTTGCCAGGTAGTAAGTTGATGTACTTGTTAAAGATGTTTATGGACAAGTTTTCTTCCTGTGGAAGTTTGTAAAATATCTCATAAAACGAGACTAGTGACATCTCGTGTCAACTTCAGTGTGAAACCGGGCTTCAGCACATTGGAAGTCTTGCTTTTCTTCATATGAATTAGTTGTAAGCTCAGGGTACGATACGACCTGTAGCCTGCATACCTATTTTTAACACTTTGACAGATATAAAAATGATTTTACAATATGTAGTTAACTTGAAACGATATACTGAAAACTCCAAAAGAAAAGTTTTTTCTGGATTTTTTTTTTATAATGAGATCATTACCAATTAAGTGATAATGGCAAATAGTTTAATATTTTTCTAGTAGAGTTGGACCTAATTTGGCATCAAAGATTACGCGAAATTTTTCATTTAAAGATTATGTGAAAAGCCCAGTAGGAGACAAATTTACATTCAGCCTTGTCACTTAGGAAATTGTTGAAGATATTATTGATTTTCTCAAACCAAGACATAGCTTTGGTCAGTAGAAATTATAGATGAATACTAATTTTTTTTTCAAAAAAGAGACAACCAAATTAATTACATTGCTTTTAAATCAATCATTTACACCTGTTGTTTCTCCGACTTAATAACAATATGCAAAGTAATACTATTTTTACCATGATATTTGCATACAATGCTAAGAATACTGCATTTGTAAAAGTTGGACGGGATTCCCAATAAGCCTGGGAGAAACATTATTCCGGAACTTGGAGATGCAACAATATATCAATATTTTTGTAGTTTCCAGTGCCACAATTGTTCACGAAATTACCTCGTCCAGCCACAACGTTCAAAGAATAAGACAACATAAAAACATATAACAAGTACAACATGAAGACTGTGGCAGTCCTGTGCTCATCTGACTTTACATACTCATACTGAAGTGGTCCTGTGAAAGCCAAGAAGATGCCAAGGTCACGTTTGTTTGAGATCATCCTGTCGGATTTTTCGGAATTTTGATTATCACATACAAATAAAGCGAAAGGATCAGGAACAAATCCTGTGCTCAGATGACTAACTGTTCTTTGAATGAGTGTTTATTAATGTGTGTGTTCATGTGTTTAAGAGTCTCAGAGAGACAGACGTTTTAATTACCATAGGCATGTGTGCAGGTATGGATTATAATAAAAAAATGAAAACTCGTTAAAAATCAGAAATCCTTAGTAACATCATCTCATAAAGGGGTGTTTTTCAATTTTTTACAAGGAAAATTTGCAACATGCTCCAGCACGATGTAACTGGTGATTTTGGACAAGTTGAAAATGAAAAAACCAACAAAATATTATAAAAAACAGAAAGATAAAAGCATAAAGGTAGTAAGTCCTTGATGTACTTGTAAAAGATGTTTATGGACAAGTTTTCCTACTGTGGAAGTTTGTAAAATATCTCGTAAAACGAGACTAGTGACATCTCGTGTCAACTTCAGTGTGAAACCAGGCTTCAGCACTTGGAAGTCTTGCTTTTCTTCATATGAATTAGTTGTAAGTTCAGGGTACGATACGACTTGTAGCCTGCATACCTATTTTTAACAGTTTTTCATATGTTGCCAGTAGAATGTTATCGTCTAGCAAAATGGCTATGTAGAGTGTAGTGCTATGTAGAGGTCCAGGGATAACTCAGGGGTTTGATTCATTCTATTATTACTCGTGATCTCTTATATAAGTATTTAAAGGAACGTCCACATGATGCTCCAGTGTATGAGCAGATAACCATACATTTTAATACATACAACAGAATTTTAAACAAACAGCATCCATGTTGCAAAAAAAAAAACAATTTAAGTCGCGCTTTGACAGATATAAAAATGATTTTACAATATGTGGTTAACTTGAAACGATATGCTGAAAACTTCAAAAGAAAAGTTTTTTTTCTGGATTTTTTTTATAATGAAATCATTACCAATTAAGTGATAATGGCAAATAGTTTAATATTTTTCTAGTAGAGTTGGACCTAATTTGGCATCAAAGATTACACGAAATTTTTCATTTAAAGATTATGTGAAAAGCCCAGTACGAGACAGATTTACATTCAGCCTTGTCACTTAGGAAATTGTTGCAGATATTATTGATTTTCTCAAACCAAGACATAGCTTTGGTCAGTAGAAATTATAGATGAATACTAATTTTTTTTTCAAAAAAGAGACAACCAAATTAATTACATTGCTTTTAAATCAATCATTTACACCTGTTGTTTCTCCGACTTAATAACAGTATGCAAAGTAATACTATTTTTACCATGATATTTGCATACAATGCTAAGAATACTGCAGTTGAAAAATTTGGATGGGATTCCCAATAAGCTTGGGAGAAACATTATTCCGGAACTTGGAGATGCAACAATATATCAATATTTTTGTAGTTTCCAGTGCCACAATTGTTCACAAAATTACCTCGTCCAGCCACAACGTTCAAAGAATAAGACAACATTAAAACATATAACAAGTACAACATGAAGACTGTGGCAGTCCTGTGCTCATCTGACTTTACATACTCATACTGAGTGGTCCTGTGAAAGCCAAGAAGATGCCAAGGTCACGTTTGTTTGAGATCATCCTGTCGGATTTTTCGGAATTTTGATTATCACATAAAAATAAAGCTAAAGGATCAGGAACAAATCCTGTGCTCAGATGACTATCTGTGCTTTGAATGAATGTTTATTAATGTGTGTGTTCATGTGTTTAAGAGTCTCAGAGAGACAGACGTTTTAATTACCATAGGCATGTGTACAGGTATGGATTATAATAAAAAATGAAAACTCGTTAAAAATCAGAAATCCTTAGTAACATCATCTCATAAAGGGGTGTTTTTCAATTTTTTAGAAGGAAAATTTGCAACATGCTCCAGCACGATGTAACTGGTGATTTTGGACAAGTTGAAAATGAAAAAACAAACAAAAAATTATAAAAAACAGAAATATAAAAGCATTAAGGTAGTAAGTCCTTGATGTACTTCTTAAAGATGATATGGACAAGTTTTCTTTCTGTGGAAGTTTGTAAAATATCTCATAAAACGAGACTAGTGACATCTCGTGTCAACTTCAGTGTGAAACCAGGCTTCAGCACATTGGAAGTCCTGCTTTTATTCATATGAATTAGTTGTAAGTCCAGGGTACGATAGGTAGCCTGCATACCTATTTTTAACAGTTTTTCATATGTTGCCAGTAGAATGTTATCGTCTAGCAAAATGGCTATGTAGAGTGGAATGATTATTGTTAAAACACAATCAAGTTTCTCTGAAAAACCATCAAATTTAATTGACTTTGTAAGATTTAAAATACATTTTTCATTAATATGTTGCTGGATTTATTGAAATGTGGTTTGTCATGCAAATATTAAATATATCATAACCAGTTAAAATCATGATAATGGGTATAGAGACACAAGTCAAAGAGTAGCATTTTTCAAGATATTCAGGCAGGTAAACTGTGAAGGCAACTTATCATCGCAAATTATGTTCCCAAATTTTGCAAAAAGTATTTCTAGACGCACAATTAACAATCATTTTGCACAACCATGTTTTTAAGATTGCAATAAATTAATTAATTGGCGATGGTCGCAAATTGATGGAATGGCTTTCAGCAACGTAGCACTGAAAGACGCTTGTGGTTTCAGTGTTATGCATCCCAGTCACCCCCATGCAAAGTTCACGAAGTTCATCCCTGAGTCATTTTTAGAATTCAGGGTGGCCGTTAGAGCAAATACCAATTGCTTAGATAATTGAACATAATCCTTTGTTCTGTACCAAAAATTTATAAGAGTGACGAAAATATCAATTTGCTCCCCGCCCCCCCAAAAAGTACGAAATAAAGATGGTCCCCATCATTAGCAACCAGAGGCCCACAATTTCTTTGCCAACTGTAATTAGATAACAAGTGAATCCGTTTTCAGTAATTATAATTGTTAAATCTATATTGCACTGTATATTCAGGCATTGTCTTAATTTCTTTAATGTGTCCACTATAATTTTAATCAAAACTGGCACCTGCTCCCTCTTTTACAATGCCTGGCAAAGGGCACTATTCGGCCCTTGGCTGTAGGGACTAGTACAAAGCTCCGGAGTATTGGACAGTATGGGATAATGGTAGTGCTGCTCCCTAAATCTGTTTACTTCGTGTTCCTTTCCACATTTAAAATCCCAATATAGCTGACATCAGAATAGGGGTCTATTTATAAACATAAATATAATCTACAATGCAGAACAAAAAAGGAACTGATGTTTCAACGCCAGGGTATAAAGCTGTCATTTTGGCTTTACTCAGAGGTAGCTGTTTAAACAGAATTGTAGCCTACAGGTTCAGTTTGACCTCATTTCGTCTTATTTAATTACCAATACCTGGATGATACTCTCAATTCACAATGTTTGATGTTTCACTGATTGCAATGTCAATTTCAATTGAATTTTGGCATTAATGACCACCGCTAACAGCTCACGGCAGAGTATACTGCAAAGCCAGTCTTAAAGTAGCTGCATGATTTGCCACAACCCGTCTTGCATCCACAAGATATCATCTTTATTATTTCATAGGAGCAAAAGGTCGGTCTGTTCCAATTTGAACAAGTAGTCCCTCCCTGTATTGCTATCTCCAGTCTGTTGGTGGAAACGCATTTCCTTGCCTTTACTGAGCGGTATGGTAGGTTTGCTAACTATGAAATTTGCCTGATGCAGATGAGGGAGAAACGGATTTAAATTTAAAACTGGATGATATGGAGGATTTCGGGACCAATCAGTCGGACCATAGAGTTCGGAAATCCTACTAGTTTTTTCTTTTTTGTTGGTACTTTTCAACTTAGCGTCTTATTTTGTATTCAATGCAGATATAAATCAAGCAAACCAATGCCACCATAAACCTCAAAACACCAATTTGAGTTGTTTTACAATTTTTTAACTGTTGGTTCAACAGTCCAACTAAATCAGTAAATTGACTCCTTTCCCAGAGTTAGCCAAGCACACACCTTAACACCTCCACCTGACTGGAGAGAGTGTCGGGAGATAGGACATATCTGTCCATCGAAGGTTTTTCCTTTAATTAACATGCTTACTGTGGGAACTTAGACATCAAACAGGGAAGTCTTTTAAAAGGACACACATTTAAATCATTGTTGCCAGAGAAATATTGAACTCTAACTTCTGGGGTAATTTCAACTGATGAAAATGTTTGAAGTATTTCTGCAGTTTTAGTTTAGAAGAAGAAACTGTTCTTTTAGCTCAGCTGACTTGTCAGTCAGGTGAGCTTTTGTGAGGGTCTGTCATCTGTCCTCCATCCGTTGTCTGTCCATTGGCCGTCCGTCGTACATCCTCAATTCACATTTTCGACTTCTTATCCAAAACCATCAGCCAGATTCACTTTAAACTAGGTGCGGATGTGTCTTGGGTGGGTTTTTACGTAGTTTTTCAAATGGTTATGCCCATTGATTTTTTTATTGTTTATGATTTTTTTTTTTTTGTTATTTTTGGGACAAATCTTTAAAGAAGATATCGCACAGGAACATTCCCGGGTACTCCTAGTTTTGAATTTGTTCACCAGGTGGCGCTACAATTTTTTTTTTTAATGATGTTTTGTGTCATTTTGCTATTTTTGACTTCTTCTCCAGAACCGTTACTCAGATTAACCTGAAACGTAGTGTAAATGTTCCTGGTGGAAGGGTCAAACAAAGTTGTACACTAGGTGGCACTGATATCGATCCCTGGTTTGTAATGATTTTTCTCAATTCGGGTACTTACTGGTCAATGTAGCTTTCCTGGTGATTTCTATCTAAGTCAATGGGCATTCTAATGCTAGTTCACATTTTCGACATCTTCTCCAAAATCGTCATCAAGATTGACTTTATACGTGGTGTCAATGTACCTTGGGTGGTTTTCTATCAGGTTTTTCAAATGTTTACGCCCCAGTGATTTTTGAATTGTTTATGATTTTTTTTTACTGTTTTTGGACAAATCTCAAGAAAAAAATCCTTTTCCACTGCTGTTCGCTCAATTGCTTTGATATGACATAAAACACTCCTAGGGTCTCCTAGTCCCTAATTTGTTCACCAGCTGGTGCTGCAATTTTTGCAATTTTTTTTATGAATTTTTGTGTGTTTTTGATACTTGTGACTTTTTCTCCAGATCCGTAACTCAAATCAAGTTGAAACTTTGTGGATATGTTCCTTGTGAAAGGGTCAAGCAAAGATATTGACTAAGTAGCACCGCTGTGAAATGCTGATTTTTAACATTTTTTTTTCAATTCGGGCACTAAAGGATAAATGCACCTTTTCTATTGCTTACTTTGCAAATCAATGGGCATTCTAATGGTAATTCACAACTTTTTACTTTTCTGAAGAAAATGTCTGTCAGATTTACTTTAAACTTGATGGCAAGGTACCCTTGGTGGATCTAAACCATGTTGTTCAAATGGTCACGATCCAGTGTTTCTTGGATTTTTTATTATTTGTTTTTCGAAAATCTTCTAAAAGGTCTTAATAGGAAAGTTTGACGTCGTGATTTCTTGTAATGGTTATAACCTAAATAATTTTGGCCAGATTTATGCCAAACTTGGTAGGGATGTACCTTTTATAAGTGTCTACCTATTTTGTGCAAATGGTCATGCCCCAGTAATGTATGGACCTTGATATTATTCCCAAAGATAACAGTACAACTGACACGAAATTTAGTGTTCTTTTTATAACTTGAGATCTGTTTTGAGTTAGTACCTTGGTGTTGCACATGTTAATGTTTCTCTATGAAGGCAGTACATGAGTAACCTTGACCCCATTTCTGGAGTCACAGTGCAACATACATGAATTTTACTCTTCACTATAACTTGAGAACTACTTGAACTGGAACCTCAATGTTGCACATGTTCGTGTTCTATAAAGGTCAGACCTACTCAGAACATGGGTGACCTTGATCCTATCCCAAGTTCACAGAGCTGAAAGTGTGATGAATGTCTAGGTCAGCTGAGCATGGGCTGTTGATACAGCCATCTTGTTAACATGGAGTCTTAATTATTCACTATTTTGAAATTTGTATAGCTAATTTTATCCTTATAATGACTATTATCAATGTAGTTTTCTACTAACGTGATAAAGATATCTGTAAATTTCCTAACAAATATTTGATCTCAGTTTTGGTTTACAATAAATTATCTTTCTTGGGTCTTCGCCAAACATTTTTTTTCCTTTTCCTGACATGGAATTACACTGCTGTAATTTTTGACTGACAGTGCAACAAGGAAGCTGAGTTCGGCCGTTACGTCCCTCGCAACATTTCTTGAGCTGAGACCTGTGCTGCAAGCTTTTTCCTTTGCTTAATATTCTGACATGAGCGAGGAAGCATCCACCTGTGGTGCTCACCTCTGCCTACCATTTCTTACTCATATGATATGTTTGCCTAATCTGTGGGCTCTGTTTGTTTTACCATTTGGTTGCGTGGTTTTATTCAATCATATAGACTATATAAACTATCTGAGTTCCTCAGTCATTATCGAAATATTTTTTTCAGGTTCATTTTATTCGTATTTACCTTATTCTCAATTTCACGTTTTGCAGGTTCTTTTATACGGAACTAATGTTATTTCGGTTCTTTCTGAGTACATCGATTACTTGGGTCGGAAAATAAAATGTATGATTATTTATGCTTATGGACAGTTATTCTAGTAGCACAATTTCTGATGGGGCCTGGGTGTTGACGTCCATTTTATGACCACTTTGTTGGGTTCAAACTCAATTTATGATGTAAATGACCCCAATGTCTTTGAACCGAAGCATATAAAACAATCACCTTATTAAGATATTGACCTACTTATTACCCTTGTGAAGAAAATGCATTATTACTTTACAGTTATAAGTTGCAATTGTGTGATTAAATGCCAATTTTGATGAGTTACAAATTATTTTATGTAACTTAAAAGTCACTGATGTTTACCTACTGTTGTTTGCCTGAGAAAAAAAACTTGGTTGACAGATAATTCGGACTTTTTCCTGTTACAGTTATATATATATATATATATATATATATATATATATATATATATATATATATATATATATATATATATCCGCTAGTTTATCAATGCAAAGTACTGACTGCTGGAGGTGGTTTACCATAAACATTAAATGTTCTTACTCATTTGAAGTAGTGGATGTTTATACCAGGTCCGAAACATAAGAAGGAAACTTTCTTGAGGTCAAAATGCCAAATAGTGATAAAAAAAATTAATAATGGCAAATATTAATTGGCCACCACGTGCCCTAAACAAAAATTATAACAAGTTTATTGATGAGTTTATAAGGGTCGGCAAAAGATACAGAAATCTAAAAATTGATGCAATAATAGCTGGGGATTTCAACACTGTTTTTTTGTAAACTCATTAGAAAAAAATGTCTTTGGCATCTGCTTTGATGCAATACCATCACTGAGCTTTTATCCACATATTACTTTAACTACCAGGTTGTCTCAGCAATGAGGTACTATAAAAGACAATCTCTTATGAAACTGTGTAATTCTAATATCGCCTTCTTTAACTCTGGGATAATAATTACCCGAATCGCTGAACATTTTCCTTATGTTATTTGTTTAGAAATCCTTAAATTTAAACCTGATACAGTAGCTTATTATATTCATGATTGGTATCCGGATGCTAAATATCGTTTGAAAACAGAATTATTTGAAGCTCAGCTACATAATTATATTAATCCTGACCTTCTAGCTGACACTAAAGACTCCTATAAGGTCATTCATTCCACCAGTGTTACCGCTTCATATCACCATTTCCCATTCAAAACAGTAAAACATAAATAACACAAACACAAGACAGGTCCAGGGATAACTCACGGTTTTATTCATTCTATTATTACTCGTGATCGCTTATATAAGTATTTAAAGGAACTTCCACATGATGCTTCAGTGTATGAGCAGATAGCCATGCATTTTAATACAGACAACAGAATTTTAAATAAACAGCATCCATGTTGCAAAAAAAAACAATTTAAGTCGCGCTTTGACAGATATAAAAAGGATTTTACAATACGTGGTTAACTTAAAACGATAAACTGAAAACTTCAAAAGAAAAGTTTTTTTTTCTGGATTTTTTTCATAATGAGATCATTACCAATAAAGTGATAATGGCAAATAGTTTAATTTTTTTCTAGTAGAGTTGGACCTAATTTGGCATCAAAGATTACACGAAATTTTTCATTTAAAGATTATGTGAAAAACCCAGTACGAGACAGATTTACATTCAGCCTTGTCACTTAGGAAATTGTTGAAGATATTATTGATTTTCTCAAACCAAGACATAGCTTTGGTCAGTAGAAACTATAGATGAATACTATTTTTTTTTCAAAAAAGAGACAACCAAATCAATTACGTTGCTTTTAAATCAATCATTTACACCTGTTGTTTCTCCGACTTAATAACAATATGCAAAGTAATACTATTTTTACCATGATATATGCATACAATGCAAAGAATACTGCAGTTGAAAAAGTTGGATGGGATTCCCAATAAGCTTGGGAGAAACATTATTCCGGAACTTGGAGATGCAACAATATATCAATATTTTTGTAGTTTCCAGTGCCACAATTGTTCACGAAATTACCTCGTCCAGCCACAACGTTCAAAGAATAAGACAACATAGAAACATATAACAAGTACAACATGAAGACTGTGGCAGTCCTGTGCTCATCTGACTTTACATACTCATACTGAAGTGGTCCTGTGAAAGCCAAGAAGATACCAAGGTCACGTTTGTTTGAGATCATCCTGTCGGATTTTTCGGAATTTTGATTATCACATAAAAATAAAGCTAAAGGATCAGGAACAAATCCTGTGCTCAGATGACTTACTGTGCTTTGAATGAGTGTTTATTACTGTGTGTGTTCATGTGTTTAAGAGTCTCAGGGAGACGTTTTAATTACCATAGGCATGTGTGCATTTACGGATTATAATAAAAAATGAAAACTCGTTAAAAATCAGAAATCCTTAGTAACATCATCTCATAAAGGGGTGTGTTTAAATTTTTTACAAGGAAAATATGCAACATGCTCCAGCACGATGTAACTGGTGATTTTGGACAAGTTGAAAAATGGAAAACAAACAAAAAATTATAAAAAACAGAAATATAAATGCATTATCATTCGAACGTCTAGGGGTCGTCAGATTGTCCCTATGCAACTCTAAGCAATTGACAAAAGGGTTTCAGAGAAAAAAAGGCTTTTTAACATTTTACTAGAAACTGAACGAAAAAAATCATCAATAATCCAAAATTAATGGAGCATGACCAATTAAAAAACAATTCTGTTGATCCAATACAGGAACATTGGCACCAGGATTGAAGTGAATCTAGTCAGTGCTTTCGAAAAAGGAAAAGCGAAAGTATAAATTGTGTCTTGGTGACGACGGACCTATATACTATAGTGAAAGCTCAAGTAAGTGACAATTGCCTGGGCTAAAAGTGTAAATTAAATTTCCATCGCAATTCCCACTGACTTAGATGGTTATCAATAGGAATGCATGCATTAACCGACACATTTCCGAACGGAAAAAAAAATCATTGAAAAGAAAAAAATCCATAGTATCATCATCTAGCGAGCAATAATGTTTACCCCTACAGTTTTCCTCTACGTTTCAGCACAAACTGAGCAGCAGCTTTTGAGAAGTTCGAAAAACGCTTAACACACCACAATCCTTTAAATTAGAAAAAAAAACAGTGCCACCTCTTATAAAAAAAATAAAGTCTGGGGACTCCCAGAAGTGTTTGTATGCAATTTTCAAAGCACTTGGCGTGGTTGTTTCGGGGAAGATTATTGAAGATTTGGTCAACAACTGAACAAAAATATTCATAACAAATTTGAAGAGCGTGACCATTTGAACAAATCTGGCAGACACCCGCTGATGGCACATCCACAGGATCTGGCCAATGGCTTTGGAGAAGAAGTCGAACATGTAATTTTGAACAGATGACGCCATTACGACGGAAGATGGAGTCTAAAAAAAGCTCAGCTGACTGACAAGTCTGCAGAGCTAAAAACGAGTATTAAACAGTACATTATCTAGTTCATCACAGAGATGTAGGGGAGAGAAGTTTTTCGGCTAGACTCTCAATGCAAAGTTATAACTTCTGAATGGCACAAAGGTTTTTTAGTTTGATCCATTGGAGTATACTCTCTCTCTCTCTAACTCTCTCTCTCTCTCTCTCTCTCTCACACACACACACACACACACACTCTCTCTCTCTCTGTCTCTCTCTCTCTCTCGATCGATCAAACTCGAACTCGAAAAAGTTTCTGGTTGGCACAAAAGCAAGTCTTCAAGGATGAGCAAAGCACGTGATGCTCCAATCCTGAAAGAGCAACTCCACTTTCTTCCTTGACCACTTACCACAATAAATGACAAGACAACGCCTCTGCAGTGTCTTCACTGGGAAGAGTGCAAATGCTTTCACATTTATACCAGTCCTGCTGAAAACAGTCTCGGTGAGCAGAACAATTAATATCATTGAATCTTCTTCAGTAATGGGTTAGTGTAATTTATGGTCAGACTTGTTGTTGTGTTCTGAGCAGGTTTATGCTATTTGAACAAAATGATGCTCCCCGATTGCTCTGCCTTTTTATATTCACTAAGATAGTCAAAATGCCACCTAAGCTTTACCTACCGAGTATGAAGAGTCCTATTTTCACACATTTGGCAGACAAATTGATACAATAATGCCAATCAATATAATTTATGTACATTTCTCCAGTTTAAAAAAATGCTTAATACATTTTTCTGCACTCCAGAAATTTGAAATATGTCGACATCTTTTGAAAATGTGCAGACTTAATCCACTGTCCAAAAGTAATTTCTTGGTGATTGGTCAAGCGCTTTTGGAGATTATCTGAGATAATGTTTTGGCAAAATGAAATAACTTGAGAGACAATAATTGAAAAAAAAAAACTGGATCATGTTTCATTGAACAACAATGGTAGTAACTCAGCCGAGGTAAATGCCCACCAAGTTTGAGGAAGTCCAAAATATGAAATGGTCGCGGATTGACGAAGAACGATAATATCACATGACAATAAATGGATGACCATGAGATAAAATCAGCTGATCATATAAACGTTTGGATTTCATATAAGCGGCTGGAGTTCTTCTCAGGAGAAATATAAGATGTATGAGAGCCTATCTTGGTCCCTACTGCGACGTTTTTTGCACTCTCTTATTTTTTTTATCTACAAGTATTCTTGACGAAGATTTAACTCTAGTGGTCCATCGTACTTAGGGAGTACGAACCGCTCAAATGGAACAGGTGTTGGTGTTGGTCTTTACAGCAGCTCCCTGCATCAAGTCTTCACGACTTGGAGGTCCTGACACAGAATTACTATGGTCAGAAACTAAAATTATGGCAATGTTACTTGGTGTCATCTACAGACCACAAATTCAGCAGCTTCATTTTGCTTGAATGTACAAGATTATCTCGGCCAGGCCAAAGCTACTAGCATCAATAACATTTTTAAACAGGCGACCTAAATTCTGATTTTTTCAAATCCATCTGACAAAAAAACTTGAGCATTTTTGCATAATCAGTTTTAACCCCCACATCCAAGAACCAGCCCGTATAAGTAATAATACCTTCAGTTGCTTGGATCAAATTCTTTCAACCATTCCTGGTTATATCCAGGAGCCACAGTCCCGCCAAATATTGTTTATTGCAACCATATTAGCTTACCTGCCAGCATACTGTTCAGAAATGAAAAAAGATCCGGCCCATAAAGATTAATTTTGGAGTTTGAAAATGCCAATTTTGATATATTTCGTAGCCACCTCAACCAGGATCCTTCTTCGTATCTTATGTGGTTGACGAATGCTGTGCAATTTGAATAAAAGTTTTTCTGCTGGTTGCCAAAGAGTGCATCCCAAATAAAGAAGTCACTATACGTTCAAATGATTTACCGTGGTATACCTCAAGACTGCTACTCGAAAATTGCACGGCGATGCATTCCTATTCCAAAGCCCCCCCCCCCTCAAAAAAAGAAAGAAAAAACGGTCTCATCTGGGACACGTTTTAGGATACCTACAACCAAATTCGAAACCAATACCAGAAGCACTTACGTCAGGCTGGAAAATATAACAATAAACTTAACAAGTCCCTTATTTAAAAACTAAGTTCAAAATCCCATACCTCCAGACCATGCTTTTAATTTTAATTGGAAATTTGAAAATATGTAATCGAGATGTACTTGATGTGCTCAGATGTCTTGCCACTTCCAAAGCAATCAGTGAAGATGGAAAA
Source organism: Hermodice carunculata (assembly GCA_964020975.1). NCBI lineage: Eukaryota > Metazoa > Annelida > Polychaeta > Eunicida > Amphinomidae > Hermodice > Hermodice carunculata. The sequence goes on along the minus strand of CAXHWN010001018.1, from coordinate 935,037 downwards.
AACGCAACACTCTTACACGAAGCTACATCTATTATTCACAAACCTGGCACAGAATTACTCAATCTTTCGCTCAAAGAAAAGAGTGTCTGTCCATTTTTGAAGGAAGCCCAAGTGACCCTTGCACGTAGAGATTAATGACAATTTGTGCTCTTATTACCGTCCCATATCTCTCTGAGTTGCACAGGCAAAATATTGGGAAAAGTATTATTAAAGCTATATTTCCATTTATTTCCGAATAATTTGTTCATCTTAGCCAATCAATCTGAAATTATACCCAGTGACTCCACAGTCAATTTATGAATTTCTGCTTATCATATATCAGCTGTTGACCAGCATAAAGAGGAAAGAGTCACACTCTTGAGTATAAGCAAGGCCTTCGATAAAGTTTTCCACTCATGGGTTTTACACAAACCTGAAGAAATGGAATTACTGAAAATTTGTTATCAAGATTTAGTGACTACCTCCACGATTGACTGCAACGAGCAGCTTTGAACGGCCAGGCCTGCCAATGGGGAACCATTAATGCAGGTATCCCGCAAGGATAAGTATTGGGTCACCTGCTAGTTCTTTATATACATTAATGATATAGTAAATATTGTGAATTCCAAAGTGAAACTCTTCGCTGATGATTTGTCGGGGTTATTTTGTTGTTTTTGTTTTTGGTTTTTTTTTGTTTTTTTTCTTTTTGCTGGACATTAATATGCATACAGCATATTGAGACAGATAACTTTGGGAAAGATTGACAGTGTTCATTCCGTACGTAAGACAGGGAACTCGACCGTTTTCCACAGATACGATTTAGCCTGAGAGGTCATACCAAAGTAGCAGATACCCGTATTAGCATACCTTAAAATAGCCCACCTGGAGGCGGGCTTTTTTTGAGGTATGCTCATGCGGGTATGAGGTTCTTTTATTTACATATTCATTCTACAGACCAGTAGAAGAAAACGTAACGCGCAGAATCTCATTTTTTTTAAAATTGATCTTTATTGAGTTTTCATACAAATTATGATACATTTATGGGCATACTTCAGTACATAAATACTCAACCATCAGGTATTACATCAGGTTATTTTACATACTCTTAGTGTTGATTTAAAGCACTTTATGTTGATATTGTACTTATAAATTTGTTGAACTTGGTTTATGAGAAGAATAGGCTATGTGAGAGAGAAGTAATATACATACACACACTGCACCAGTGGTGCATATACAGAGTAAAGTTATTATCATTAAATAATAACCTAATCTAATGAACTCAAGATGCCAGACCATGTGACAGCAAACAATTCTTGATTTCCCCTACAATATAAAATATGTTCTTCTATTGCTATCTTACTCTTCAAAATTTTTTGAAATGCCACCAATGATATGTTCTGTTTGTTACATAGCTGTCGATGAATATAGAACTTGGCTAACAAGAGACAATTGTTCAATGAATATTTATATGGTGAAGTGAAATAACCAAAAACAACTTGTTCTGCTGACAGTGCTATGGTATCATGAGGATAAACATTATTCCACCGGTCTTGAAAATTTGGCCAGAAGTCTTGAATGTTTTGACAATCCCAAAAACGATGAAGAATTGTGTCTTTAAGAGTGCAATGATGGCATGACTCAGAATCAATTAATCCCATCTTAAACAATCTAGAGTTGTGTGACACAAAACCATGCAATACAGTAAATTGGAATGTTTGAATCTTACTTTCCATAGTGCTCTTATATGGAAGTGTAAAAATTTGGCTCCATTCTAAAGATTCAAAATTTAATTTGATTTGCCACATGCTGATGCAAGTGGGGATTACTGTCATATTGACATTTATTAGATTCCAGTAAAATTCCTTGCAACTAATATCACATATAGATTTTAATTTACCCTTAATTTTAAACATGGGAACAGTTGATGGTCTTGTGTTTCTGATTCTGTTAGCACACAGTATTTGTTTCCATTGACCAGGGATACACAGCCGTAGGGCTAAATATTCCCAAAAATTTGTTCTCAAATTGTACTGTCTGTAAAGAACATCTTCACTTAAAAAAGTGCCATCAAGATAAATGATGTCACCAACACACTTAATTCTTCGTTTGTACCAATGTTTGTAAAATACATTTTTTCTTTCAATAGTAATAAAGGGATTGAACCATAGAAATTCACTACAGATTTCCCGAACAGTTGCTGGTTCACAAATGCTTCGAAAGTCCCTCCAAGCATTAAGTATATCTATGTAGAAAAGCGGTAGTTCTTTTAAAATATTTGTGTGTGTATGACATCTGCTAAGAAATAAATCTTGGTTCTCAATATCTGGAATGCACTGTTGAAGCACCAATTTCTATTTAGCATTTCTGTCATTAAACAAACATTTTACCCAATTTAGTTTCAGGGCCAAAACTTGAGTTTGAAAATGTATTAATTTAAGACCACCTTTAGGAATACTTTGGTGCATAACTGTATTCTTAACTCTTGGTATAGACTTTTTCCACATGAATTGATATATACTGGCTTGGACGGCTTTGAAAACATTTTCATCTACATGGATCACTCAGGCTGGATAAAGTACTTTGGAAACTGCTAAGCTTTTGGAAACTATATTTTTACAAATCAGAGATAAATCTCGTGTATTCCATATTTTCGACACTTCTTTGAATGATTGGATCTTTCCATCGACGTTTACCCGAGTCATAATATTTTCATCATCATGAAAAATAATACCTAGAGTAATGAACTGTCCATTGACATTCCAGAAGACTGGTAAATCCCAGTCTTCATCAAACTTCTGGACCCCGAGCCAACATACTATTGTTTTCTCAAGATTATATTTTAAACCTGACCATTTTCTGAAGTCATCGAGAAGAGAAAACAGAGTTTTCGCAGACTGTTTGTTTTCAACAAAACATGTTGTGTCATCTGCTAACTGGCAAATTTTCACTCGACTCTCTCCAAATTTTAAACCTTTGATAATTTCATTTGTCCGTATCATTATAGCTAGAGGCTCCACAGCAAGAATAAACAAAAATGGATCAAGGGGACAACCCTGTCTGACACCTCTAAATAGGGGAAAGAAATCGGAAATATATCCATTGTTGGTTACACAGCTGGATACTTCAGAGTAAATAACTTGTACCCACTTACAAAACTCGTTACCAAACCCAAAGGCTTACAGAACTTGATATATATAAGGCCACTCAATGGTGTCAAAAGCCTTCTCAAAATCGATCAGGAGAATCAAGCCTGTCAGATCATGGATCCTGTAATACTGCATTATATCAGCTATGAGACGAATATTTTCACCTATGAACCTCCCCTTGATATAACCGGTCTGATCCTCACTGATCAAATATGGCAATGCCTTTTGAAGTCATAAAGCTAGCACCTTGGTTATGATTTTATAATCTATATGTAACAGGGATAATGGACGCCAGTTTTTTAAGTACATCCGAGGTTTATTTTTTTTTAGGAATGAGAGAGATGACCCCTCTACGCTGATCTATAGACAACTTGCCAGTTTGATAAGCGCACTGTAAACTGTCAAAAGCTAAATGCTGGATGTCTGGCCAGAAAAATTTATAAAATTCGGCAGGGAAGCCATCAGATCCAGGACTTTTCCCATTCTTGAGAAAAGAAAGGGCTGTAGAACATGCATCTCAAGTTAACATGCTGGCACATTTTACTTTGTCCTCAGGTTTCAGTTTGGGCATAGCAGGGTTATTTAATAATAAGTCAACTTTTTCTTCTTGCATTAAGTCATCCCAATTTTGTTGAACTGATGAATATAATTTTCTGTAAAAGTATTTCTCTTCATCAAGAATGTCCTTTGGTTTAGTGATTTGTATATTAGTATGTTTTATTAGCTTTCTGATACATCTATTTTTCTAATTTTGCTTTTCCAAACCCATAAAGTATTTTGTATATTTCTCCCCTAATTCTGTCCTTCTTGCCTTGGAACATAGCATAACACCCTTTGTTTGTTTGTGTTTTAGGCTCATTCCTCTGATTCTACATTTTGCACAGTCCCAGATAAGACCTTTATCTGGTGTATCAGCATATTTGTTTTTACAGTCATTAATGATATCCTTCACTTTCTGTGCATAGTCTGCATCCCTTAGTAATGATGTATTAAATTTCCACAGGCCAGGAGCCCTTTTTTCAAATTGATCACCCTGAATTTGAAGAGATATGAGACTGTGGTCAGTTTTTATAGATGGTTTGATTTTGTCACAAATAATGTAGGCAGAGAGAAAAGATGGAATTAGCCAGTAATCTAATCTACACTGTACTGGAGGGTTCCTTTGCTGCCATGTAAACCTGAAAACATCAGGATTTCTATGCCGCTATATGTCTAGTAAATCCAGTTCATCTAGTAGTAAGTCCTGGATTGCATGTCTATATCTAGTTACAGGTGAAGGTGCACCTCCTCTTTTATCAAGTTTAGAATCTAAGATAGTGTTAAAGTCTCCTCCCATAATAATATTTTCTCCAGAATACTCTGACAGGACTTCATACAATTTGTTTAAAGATTCTAGCTGATCGTTTTCATGATTTTTTTGTTGGGGCATATACATTAACGAAAATGAACCTTGTGTCATCTATTAAAATATCTAGCAAAATGAATCTGCCATTATGGTCATTAATCTCTTGCTGTACTACACAATCTAAATTGTTTGGCATCAGAATAGCAACAGCTCTACTATTACTGACACCGTGTGAGTAGAAAACTTTTGCCCCCCATTCACTTCTCCACATTTTTTCTACCTCAGATGTACTATGCGTGTCTTGAAGGAAACAGATCCCACTATGAAATTTCGTTACCCGATGAAAGATTGACCTTCACTTAAAGGTGTCAGACAAGACCCTCGCGTTTAGTGAAGCAAGATCAAAGTTAAAAGCCATGAGGGATGAGCTTGAGCTTAGAGCTCAGAATCTCATTCTTGTTATTATCTATTGTGTTGCTTTTGTCTGTTACTGTACGTCCTGCCGATTTGCGTTGTGCAAGTTTCATTACCAACTACTCCTAATCGATTTTCAAATCTGTGAGTTAGGTCAACCTATTCTGCCGCATACATAACTACCGCCGCTATTATTTTTCATTCCTCTGTACCCTGGCACATTGAAGGTTTGTGTTTCAAATCACTGGTCAACTATTTGAGGGACATGACTTATGTAATATGACTATGTCAGAACAAATGTCCAGCTTAACCTGGCCTCGGCCTGCATCCGCTTTTCTTTGCAACATTGTTTGTTTGTCTCGGAGTATGTTTTTATCCCTGACTCCTATTATAAACTTTGGCGTTTTTTGTTTATCTTTTTTTTTTTTTGTTTTGTTTTTAATGCAGATACTTTATATGTTATCTTTATACCGCACTTGCACTTCATATTGATTCAACCAAACATTGAGCTTTTTTTTGGGGGGGGGGGGAGGGCGCAATTTTATATGTACCGGCGGATTTTTTCTTCGGCCTCACAACTTAGGTACACCAACATTGGAGCTCAACTTGTAACATTAACCTAGCAGTAAAGCAAACCATCCCTTCCATTGCATGTGATTACACGTACAAGCTGTTTGCCTACTATGATCACAAACATATTGCAATATCCATGCTTTTAAAATGTTCAGCATGTATTACCTGCCACTGACATGTGACTGCTTGTGCACAATATTCTTCTGGTCCGCTGTCTTGAGGGTCAATAGGTTCGTATATGAACCATTTAGCGGCCTGTGGTTGGTCAAGATTCATGATCATATTTCGGTACAAACAAAAACATTGTAATTTTATCACTACATCAACAGTACATGTGATTCTTTGCATACTCATTGACTCATTTTATGACGTACACATATTGAATCTTGTAAACTCATTCATAGGAAGTTTTAAATTTGAAGTTACCCTCATATTGGAGTAATGACATGCTGGCAGCATGCATATATAGTATTTATCTGAGTGTGTATCAGCGAATGTCTTGTGTTTCCGTAATCCAGTTTAGCCTCGCTAGATGTGTAATTTAACTCATTACTACAAACGAAAAGATAATGCAAATCACAGCGCCGATTTGCATTGGTTTGAACTTATCTTATTTCTTGAAAGAAAAAAACGCCTGCACCCCAGTCGTTTTTTTTTTTTTCAAGAAAAAAATGTTGATACCAATGCAAATCGGTGCTGCGGTTGCCTGTTATCCTAGGAAAAAAAGAAGATTGTTTTGATGTCCATGTTGATTAATACATGGCCCAGATGTTGGCGTAGACTTCCTACCTTGACTAGTGGAGGAAACCTAAGAACTCGGAGAAAACCACCGTGTACGGTAATGGTGGTAGAAACTTTTTCCACATGCTGCCCAGGACGAGAATCGAACCCGGGTCACAGAGGTGAAAGGCGAGCGTATTACCGCTCAGCCAACCGTGCACCCATGTTGTTTTTAATGGCAAATATGTTAGGTTTTGAGTCATCCATTAAAATGAATTCTATAAAATCACGTATATACACCGTCTCTTTCGTCTTGACCATTTGGCCCTTACTCACTGTCCCAACATTATGTACTTATTTCATATAACTTTTCTTATCCTCTCCTATATTTGTATGGCATGCATTTCTGCTATCGATTATTATAAATTCCTCTCATTTCTGAATTAAGTCCACATAGAGCTTTCATTCTATCACATTGAATATAATGTGGTCCAAATGCCTTTTATTCATTTTACAGTGTTGTTTTTTCCTTCCATCTGCCCAATTGTTTTCTCACATGACATATTATCATGTCACCACCAACGATTTTCTCACAAAAATTTATTTCAGTTGGTTTATTCCAAGTTTATATGCAAATAACACCCAGGAAACTGTTATATGACGATTAGTGCTTCCTAATGCCAACCCTTGATTCTGATGGTATGGATTTGCAACATATCACATCAATGAAAAGTACTATTACTACTGCTGTTTTTTACTTTTTACCTGTTTATAACCAATGGGCATCAGCATTGAACAATACTGATTAACCATCTTTTCCTGAATAAACATATTTCTTTTATAGTGCAGTCCCATTCAGGTCCACCTGTTGAAAAGCAAACTAGAATATCCTTCTCCTTACTGGATTTAACACACATAAACATGGTTCCTGGTGGTTTTTCCTGTCTTTAACATAATATATTGTTCCTCTTCACCTTTTCCGATCATACATTGATGTTCACCTAATCCCTGACCCCACTGTAAATTCAAACAACTTACTGAAGTTCTTTCATTAAAACATTTGGTGCTTAGGGGTACCGGTAACTCGACTAAATTCACCTTTTTGGACAATCAGAAAATTTCAACATAATTGCATTGTCTGAAACCTGGCTAGATGAACATTATCCCGATCAGCTTCTTCTAATTGATGACTAATAGCTTCCTTTCCATGGAGACCACACAACAGGAAGGGATGGCGGGAGTTTCAAGTGTATTCCTTCTTCAATACTGTGCTTGAGATATCAGGATTTTTAAAAGCCCAAACTGTGAATGTGTCTGGATTAAAATCTCAACCCAGCGTGGGAAGGTTTTATTTGGTAATAACTATCTTCCACCTGGGCAGTATGCAGAAATCCACGACCCTTATCTAAGGCTGTTGGCCACCTCTATATCCATGGCCATTCAATGCAACCCTCATACCTTAATAGTCACTGGGGAGTTTAATGACTTGTGTTCTGTCTGAAACTCATAACATGAGGGCAGTTATTTCGGTTTATTCCTTTCTAACCTTGTGAATCAACACAATCTCTTCCAACTTCTTGATGAACCCACTAGGATATACGAATGCTCTAATAACTTACTAGATCTTGTCATTACTGATTCTCAAGGGCTTGTTCTGGCCTCTGGCACCCTTGCCCCAATCCCGAATTCCGATCACTGTGTAATCCATCAATCTTTCTCATTTTCCCTTCACAAGGACAAACCTCTCAAAACATCAGTATGAAACTTCAAAAAGGTTCATTTTCGTTCGCTTAATGTTGCTCTTTCTACAGCCCCTTGAAACATTGCTTATGATGTTTTCGATTCTATTGATGATGTTGTATCATATTGGGCTAATCTTTTGCTATCTATTGCAAAAGACTTCGTTCCCTTTAAGGAAGTTACCACTCTCCCTAAGAGCAAACCTTGGATAACCTCAGACATTAAAAAACATATTCCCCCTCATGGATGAAAACGCTTCAAGCGTGCTTCTAACAAACCCCGCCCTCATTATTATGACCTTTATGTTCAGATTGACAGGTTTTTTTAATTCTACAAAAAATATCCCGATAAGGTTGCTCAATTAATTAGGAAGATTATGCCAATGCGCCCTTCTGCCAGCTTCACATTCCGAACTGAGACATGATGACAGCATTTATTTTTAACAAGGTCAGGGTGAAGAAAGTCTTATCTTCCCTAAGGCTATTCTCTGCATTTAGACTCAGGATATTGGAATTATCTTACTCAAAAACACAGTAGATGTGATCTGTAAACCAATCAAAAACTCTTTCAGCTCTCTGTTAGTCTTTTCACTTTCCTGATGCTTGGAAGAGATGCAATATATGCCCTGTGTTTAAAAGGTCAAACAGACAGATTAAACGCAACTATTGTCCTTTTTTTCTTAGTCTGTAATGTTTTTATGGTGTTTGAACATCTGGCCTTTAACGCACTCTGTTGAATATATGAAACAAAAGAATCTGCTTACGTGCCAAAATTCTTATTTCCATGTGAAAGACTCTACCATCAATCTGCTTGTGTATATTCGTTACAGCATATACAATTGCCTGAAACAGACCAGCGAATTCAGAATGAATGAAACAAATTCCTCAATTGCAAAAATAACCGTCTGAAAAGTCATTCGTTTAATATATATATGAAGGGAAGAAAGAAACAGAACATTGCCCCTAGTGTTCCATGTTTAAGAGATTTGACTATCTGTAATGCAAATAATTGGCTTGTTGACATTTGTTTTTATCAAGTGATAATACATGTATTGATCGCTGAGTTTTATTTTAGACGAAAATGGGAAAAAAACACTTTGTTTTGTTATTGCCCTTGCACGGCTCAATTTTGATACAAAAACACACCCTACATAATTGTGAGATATTCGTAATTTTTGATGATCCTGTTATCAAAGACCACAGGCCATGGCTCTTATTGGTAGCCTCGGTAAAGTCTTAGACTGGATCATTTTGCAAGACAATTTTGAAGTATTAAACTCATCTTAGTCGGATGCAACTAAAGCCTGTAGCAGAGTTGGGTGCGACTAAAGCCTGTAGCAGGACTGTGCATGTCAAATTAATTTCTGTACTGTTTGAAAGAGGTATATCTCCCTCAGTAGCCATACTACGTATGAATACGGATGAACACCAACGGATATCTGCTGGGTGCGGGGGATGTAGATAATGCAACTCTGCCTTTCAAATGTTAATGCAGTGTAAAACAAGGCGGCTTTTTATTGCGTCCATTATGTGGGATTTATTTGCAACCCCTTATTTTAATATTTGTGTCATTCGGTGAATTTTCTCTCCCAAATATGAATTCGTTTTTTGCAGGGGGGGTAGTTTTTTCTGGAGATTACCATATGTGAGACATAGCAATTTACCTGCAGATGCATGTGAGGATTTCGCTGCAGAGGTCCAACTACACCAGTTCATCAGACTTATTCATGAATCACTAAGTAGCACCAATCCTCTACTTCACACGTTTGGTTATATAGCTCTAGATGACAGTCATTCCCCAACATGAAATAACTTTAATATCATTTTGTGAAAGTATCATGCAGGAAATATGAATTTATGACCATGTCAGAGCCTAACGCACCAACCAATTGCATGTATAAAACAACCTACATTCGTCACAAATTGAAAATCCGAGTATATATGTTATCATAAATTATGTGAAACTTGGGACGGAAAATCCAATGTCTTTTATTACGCCAATAATGTTTAAATGCAATAGACGTAACATATACACATTATCCCAGACTGTTGTAGGTCATGTATGATTACCTCATGTTATGTGATGCCTCATATGTACATTATGTAGATATTATGTCATGATGAGTTATTCACTACTCTTACACATAGCAAATAATACGGTGTTGAGATCTAAGTCACATTAGAGACGACTAGCTAAGTATCACGTGGTGCGTAATGCGTCAATAGGCGCTAAAATGATTTGCGCTATGATTATTTTAACTTTGTACTGTTACAGACGATAAAACCCCCAAGGACAATCTGCTCTGTAATTAATTACCATATGTGGTTCCGCCAAAATAAAACCAAACTTGGGTAAGTTCGATTCAGTTTTATGCAAATTGCTTTAAAAATTTCTCAAGCTCCATACAATGTGCCAGCTTAAACACACAAGTGAAACACAGTTTTTATACGGTTTTAGAATTGCTAGTAATTGAATGCTTACAGTTCAAATGTTTGACAAAGAAAGCTATTTTTCTCCACGTATTCTGTTTGTATTTTCGGGATATATATATATATATATGCACCAAATGGTGACCTCAAGTGAGGTTCCATCAAAGGTAAGTTTGCGCTGAAACTTCACACGCTTCTCACCAAGTACAAATGCCAAACAAAGAAGTTCGCCACACGAGGCTGCTCATAATGTGACGATGTCCATCCACCATTTCCGAGTACAGAATATAAATCTACTTTTGCCTTCTGAATGGAAAATTTCCGTTTCGGTGCCTTCACTATCACATCACTATCTACGAGAAAGAAACCATCTCATATATCATTTGTTCATGTAAATGGCACTACATAAGTTCATATTTTCTATAAAGGTATAATTACGGCAGGCAGTATGATTGATTGCATTAAAGTCCCATTTACTGTTGCTTCAAAACAAAGTTGTTTGTATGAATATAAAAAACTACAATGGATGAAGCATCATGACTAGACAATGTGGGTGGTGCAGGAAAATAGATTATGCAAATTGAATCTTGAGTAAAGTAATCTATGTCGTAATATTTAGCGTATTACACAAAATACCCAGTGTGGTATTCTCCCTTGTACAAAAGCAACCCTTGGTTGCACCAGTACTTGCAGAACCAAATTGAAAAATGACTATTCCATATGTCAATAGAGTCCCAAAAATCTGAAAGGCAAAAAGTGAATGATATAAGGCACCTACATACATTATGTATGTACGTATTATAGTTGTGGATATGTAAGGAAACGTAAAGCACGCTACTCCATCTCAAACTTAATTTAGTGACAATGGGCCCTGTTAGTAGATGTTCATAATTTATATTCATCATAGTGATTTAAATGCAAGACGGAGCTATGTTCACTTCACTTGAGTGAAATCTAATTTCAGCCTTAGTTTTCTCTCTTTGATATTCAAACGAGATTTAAGTTCATCAAAATTTCATATCTATGCTTGCTTTACTCATCAAGATGCATCCGTCGGTAAATATTTATGTTGGGCACTTGATTAAAGAGTCGCCACTTTTCGGGCAAAATTTGTATAAATTTATTAAATGCAACTCACTTAACTTAAAAACTGTGACAGACATCATGGTCATTTATTCACTCACATTCTTTAAAAAAGGCCTGAAAACTTTAAATATTCTTTATAAAATGATGAGAACTGTAAAGAGCATAGTTTGTCAAACACGTTGACGTGCATGAATACTCACAGTAAGAAGTGCTTCCCTGTTTAGTACAAATAAGTTGAATGCAGATAGTCCAATTGGTGGTCCATTGAGGCGCCCTAAAAATATGTGCAACTGAAATGACAAGAACAGCAAAACCACAGTTGAGGACAGTTTTTTTTTGTTTCATGAAAATTCAACCTTGTGGACTTTTTGGTCGACTGCACATGGACCTATATGGGACTTGGGGGGGGGGGGTCTTTGGGGGTTTGTTTTAGTTGTGTGGGTTGTTTTGTTTTGTTCTGGTTTTTGTTTTGTCTTGTTTTTTTGTTTGGTTTTTTTGTGTGTTTTTTTTATGTTTTTTGTGTGTTTTTTTGTTTTCTTTTCTTTTCTTTTCTTTTCTTTTCTTTTCTTTTACTAAATTTGTGTTTTTATTTTGAACGGCATGTCTAAACACACAGTGCGCGAATGGACCATCGCCCAGTGCAGTGTTCCTGTAGTTTCATTGTTACATTAAAAGTGCGTTACTTATCCTCGTAAAGAAAAAAAAACCTCTGTGTAGCCATGCATGCACATGAGTGTGCACGGTCTGATATTGTTTGATTTGTGCTTTCCATACTGAACCTTCATCAGGCTGTACAAGATCGCTGAACGGTGGTACACAAGTTGTCATGCAATGGTTTCATTCATCTGCTTCAAATGTGATAAATTAATGGTATCCCATGGGCTAGAACTCAAGATTCTAGTTGGAGTTATCCCAATCACAATTACGGGTTGTTTCTGTTAATCAGCAGCGAGACCGCCCACACAGCGATGGTATTTTTCCTACCAGAGGACTGTGCTCAAACAGTCAGCATTACTTCCCTGTGTCTTCGTCATGCCTGCACTGGTCCGCGTTTCAACAGATAGAGAAAGACCCGACACTAATGTATAAAAAAAAGGACATTAGACCACTTTGTCATTATGTGTCTTCTTGCCAGGTCTCACAAATATTCAGTCTTATCTTATGCCATGGGCGGATGATACTGCCTTCGAGACCTTCGTTTTAAAATATTGTTTCACATTTGGTCCATTTGTCGTCAATCTAGGATTTCGAATTCAATTGCTCGTTTTGAGCGCGTTTGTAGATGACGTACTAACCTGCATAAAAAAATTATGTTTCAAGGATAAGTGCCGTTGTTTTGTTTACTTTTCACTCATGGCGGCCGATTTATCAATAGTTTACGGACATAAAATCATCTTGAAATATGTAAGGGGACAGGGACAATTATATGCAACACGTTTGGATTGTTTGGACATCTATGAGCCTACATACTTCCCATGTGTTCGTGTCTGGTGAACAGATTTGATGATGCGAATATATACTGCATACATTCTGCGGACTGGAAACATGACCATTTTAGTCCCTTTGCATAAATCGGTGCAGTTATTCCGGGTGCACGGTGCCAAAACTGCAATCAATGGTATGCAGATGCACAGAATATATAAAGAAAGTTTTGCTGCTACCAGATATTTACTACTTATAATGCAGATTGAGTACATGAATTTTTGAGTTCATCAGAGTGGTGATATTAATAAACCCCACTTAATGTCACTGTAATCTTTCCATACATTTTCAGGTCCATCATTTTTACCATCTCTTCCTCTTGAATACCTTGATAAATTTAAAATGGCTGGGAACAAGGGCCAAGAACCCAAATTAATTTACGACAGAGACATAGCCATTCAGATATTAATTTCGTCCCAAAAATATATTTCAAAGACCCAATGGTCTTAATTGTTGAGTCCAAGATGATTGTACCCAGTCATTTCAATTCGCAGAAAAAAAACGCTGTTCAAATTCCCCGATACATGTTGATTGACCGCGATCTAATTGGTCTGTGGAAAGTTAGCACACCTGTCCAGATGGCAGAGTATCTGACCATTCTGAAATGGGTGGTAATAGTCATACTCCTAGCAAAAAAAAAAAAAAAAAAAAAAAAGAAACCACAAAAAAACACGAAAAACACACACACACACAAAAAACATTGGCTAAACATGGACTGCCCTGAATATTAGTTTGTGTGGAAAGTATAAGGTGTCGTGTGACCCGTTATGTCACACTGACTGCATAGGTAAGAGTATCACACAGAAAATAAAATGTCCTACGAATTAGAAAATAGCCACAAAGGGGCGAAAAGTGATTTTGGTATTGTGGGTGCTAATTGCTTTTAAAACGACCCACTGGCGATGTAGGGAGCAATACGAATCAATGTCGCTGCAGCTTATGAGCTACTCGCATCTCTCAGACTTTGACATAGATAGGATCGTTAGCATGGTTGCTCGACGAGAGATCAGTCGAGGAGTGTGAAGTGATCGGATGCATCGTGAATTTGCCTTGATTTCCCTGATGGGAGAATACGCGTTATAGGTACACCTTTAAAGAGAAAACAGGTGAGATGTATGTATCGTGACTTGTATTTATGGAATGTGCATGGCTGTTGAATCAGTGGCGAGTACAACGAACCTGCGGCCATCCTGGACCAACTTGCACAGCAGCCTATGGACCAGTTGAGCTAAATACCCTATGCCGAGAGAGCCCAGACAAACATCAGCGTGCCAAATTGGGTCTAGGTTTGCTTTCAGAAGTATGGTGGCCACACCCGCCACTGAAGCGTGCAGCCGTCATATCTATGAAAACGTCCCATTCAGGACAACCACATTCTCTCAAATGATTAAGTAAAAGCACGTGTGCAATGAAATAAACAAACTCCCCATAATCACTCTTACACACATACCCAATGTTTTGGCCAGGGCTTTATCTCAAACTCACTAGGCATGTCCGCTGCGTCTGCAGTCATTGAGGATGAACATATATCACATTTTTCCCACAACACAAAATGTTGTTTTATGCAAAAGACCCTTTAGAAATGAAACCGTGCTTCAATAATTTATATAATATTACAAAAGAATTTGAAAAACAGGGTATTCGTATATTAATTCGTTTACACTCTGTTAGAGGACATAATGCTCTGTACTGTGAATGAAGGTGACACCTTGGCTTTGTCTTTCATTCCTGTTGATCCACCAAAATATATCACATCTGTCCAATTCAGTAACAGATCTGCTACGTCTTTAATGTGCAAGTTTTGTTCGGAGATTAGCGGAGTCAGTGAATTAAAATTTAAGCCTCTCCGATACAAAAAGGCTATCAAGGAACTGTGTCCTTTTTTTCAAATTTTCTGCCAGTCACGCGTGGATTTATTTCTGATAAATACCAAATGTCACTAAAAGTGGGCAAAAGGACAAATTCAAATGACCAAAACCAACACAGCTCATAACCTGCATAGCCGGGAATTTCTTTCTGATCTTAACTCTTACAGAGCCAATTTAGAGACTGAGTCAACAGCTTTCCTTTAGACACTTCCGCGCGGAAAGTGCCCCTAGGAAAGCTGTTGAGCTGGACCAAATTTTTCACTGGGAACATAGGCATGCTGGTACTTGAATGAAAGGTCTTTTAATGAGGAATATGAATCTAGAATCATTACAGTAATCCAGCTTCATCAGCACAGCTTAAGCCGTGACTGGCACTCAAAGGGTTAACACTTTTAGAGTTTGAGAACTTTGGGCTTTTTAGTTTGATTCTAAGCAGCGCTGGCTGATCTTGCCGTAATTTACAATGTTCGCGATGGAATTAAACCAATATTTCTGTTTCAAAAATTGTAAACAAAACTTTTCTCCCTTATGTATGTATATTTAATGATATCGGAAAAATTTTTAGAGCCTCTGACGCAAAATTTGGCATTGTTTACAATTCCATGCGAGACATTGAAAAGGAATATAATTGTTACTTTTAGCGTTTGCATCAGTATTTTTTGTTTGTGTTGAATTTATGAGTATGTAATTTTGGGATGACCGGTATGGTAAACAAGGCGCATATTCAAGTCAAAATCGGTTTCTCTTTAACACATTTCATGTTTTTTAGAAGTGAATTTCCCAAATAAGTTTTAGTTATGGACATAGCCGTAACGTATAGCGACCACCTCATGCATATGCAGAGTGACGTCCAAAAAAGGAAGTTTTGCATAGATTTAAACCTTTTTCGCCTTAAGGGGTACACTGCTGTTATAGCTGTTGCTAGTTTGATGTAATATATGGGTTAAAGGGTCAAGGTTATTTGGCTACTAAACATATGCAAACATGTCGAAAAATTCTTGTTGCCCATAAGTCCATTTCCTTTGCCAACATCTGCACGAAAATGCTTGTGCTCAAAACCTGAACTCATTTTGCAACTTTTATTAATTTCTTTATCACATGTCTTACTTCATGTTATAAGATTATCTTTAATTCAAAGTTTCTAGAAATATGGTGAACAGATACCTCATGTTTGCATGTGGACATGTTGCGCACATCTATGGTGTATGCATCTGCTGCTGAGGCATGAGCCTGTAAAGACAAAAATCATTAATAGTACTCTCTACAGGATTAATCAACGCTATCACCATCTTCACAAAGCATACAAACATCATGTTCAGACATGAAGGTGCGTGTTGATGCAATCTTGCAATAATCAAATTAATAATAGGGTCCAGGCTTTGGTTTGTGTAAAAAAGTTCAACATCACCACCGCCACCCCCATTCATTTACAAAAATAGAAAAAAGCAGCACGACCTCTTCAACATTTAAGCGTCTTGGTGATTGCCGAAATGCCCTTGAATTGTTTCAAAGTAATTACCCGAGACGTTTTGTATATGAAGAGTTTTAAGATTGTAACAAAATGAACTAACTAAAAGGCTGCGTGAACACCCAGTGCTCCCACAAAATCAATGTTGCAAATTGATAGACCTGTGTTAAGCTTTTCAATTCCGATGAGTGCGTAAGACATTTGGAAGTTTTTCTACGACGGACAACTGGGCCTCTTAAACACAGCCTGACTAGCAAGTCAGCTTAACAGCAGGACACCGGGTGAACAAATAAAGAACTAGGGAACCCTAGGGGTGTTCCTGAGTGATATCAAAGCAAATGAGGTTTGAAGCGAATCTGAATGACCGTTTCAGAGAAGAAGATGAAAATGTAAAGTAGCATTAGAATACCCATTGACTCACTGAGTAATCGAAGGGAAAAGTGCTTTTGCCGATAAGTACCCGAATTGAAACCAAAATTGTTTAAAATCAGAAAGCTCGAGCCGTGCAACGTAGTGAACAACCTTCTGCGACCTTTTTCCACAAGGAAGATATCCACCAAGTTTCAGCTTAATCTGAGAGGTTAATGCTCCATAAAAAATTTTTACAAATTCAGCAAGAAAATAAAAAATCACCAAAGCATCACCATTTTAACAGACTGAGTCCAAAGTAAGTTGCCACCAAGTTTGAAGTCAATCTGGGTAACGGTTTTGGAGAAGAGGTCGAATATATGAATAAGCATTGAAATGCCCATTGACTACATAGTAATCAATAGGAAAGATGCATTTAGCGATAAGTACCACAATAGAAAAAAAGCAGAAATCCGTACCAGTGCCACCTAGTGACCAACTTTATTTGACCCTTTCATAAGGAGTACCCACAAAGTTTCAGCTTAATCTGAGTGACGGTTCTGGAGAAAAAAATTGTAAATAGCAAAAACGCTCCCCCCAAAATAAAAGAAATTGGGGAAAAAATGCAGCGCCATCTGGTGAACAAATAAAGAATTAGGAGTGTTGCTGTGTGATATCAAAGAAATTGGGTGAGCGGTTTGGGAGAATTTTTTTTTAATTTTGCCCCCCCCCCCCAAAAAAAAAATATAAAAAATCCCAAAATCAATGAAGCGTGACCATTTTTTTACAAACTTAGTAGAGGCCCACCAGAAGTACATTACTAACCCAGTTCGAAGTGAATCTGGCTGACAATTTTGGAGAAGTCAAAAATGTAATTGTGAACAAACAGACAACATACGACCGAGCCTCCTCCAAGTTCAGCTGACCAGTAAGTCAGGTGAGCTAAAACAAAAACAAAAACAAAAAAGTCTCGTTTAAAATTTAAAGAACTATTGGAGCACAAATACTTGAACAAATTCCGTAGATGTCTGTCCGAAAAACATCCAAACCAAGTTTTAGGTGAATCGAACATTGGTTTTGGTGAAAAAGTTGAAAATGTGAATTTCCATTGCAGTCTCCATTGACTTGGTTTAAACATATTTTATTAGACCAAGCAATTGGTACAAGGACCACACTCTCTTTGAACCACTGTCGCAGAGAAAGGACAGAACACAGAATAGGCAATAGATTCCATATTTTATCAGAACAGTCGATTGAACCTCTCGGAAATTAAGTCGTGGTATCAAAATAAAATTGTTCTTTGTCCTCGACATATTCCTGGTCACGCATAAAAAATTTCTTACTTGTAGAACTGAAGGCACTGGGGCTTTAACTTTTAAGTGTAAATGATACAAAGTTTATAATAGCCTATGTAATTTGTTTTCGATGGAGAATACATCGAAGGCATGAAAAATGGAATAATTATTGCCAAGCACCCTCTCCACTGGCACAAGGGCACAAGCGGAGGAATGTTTCATGCCATTTTGAGACAAATGTTTGTTCAGCAGGCAGCAGCCTACGTAGTACAGCATGTAACATGGCATTTTTTTATACCACGGTCTCAAAATCCATCGTCCGTCGTCAACAATTTACATTTTCGACTTCTACACCAAAACCGCAGGCTAGATCTGCTTCAAACTTGGTGGAAATGTGCCTTGGGTGGTTCTCTACCAAGTTTGTTCAAATGGTTACGGTCCAGTGATTTTTGGATTTTTAATGGTTTTTTTGTTTTGTTTTTTTGTTTTTTGTTTTGTTTTGTTTTGTTTTGTTTTTTCGGGGGGGGGGGGAATCTTAAAAAATCTTCTCTAAAACCGCTCACCCAATTGCTTTGATATCACACAGGAACACCTCCTGGGACTCCTAGTTCTTAATTTGTTCACCAGGTGGCGCGGTAATTTTGTTCTAATTTTTCCTAAATTTTTGTGTGTTATAGCTATTTTCGACTTCTTCTCCAGTACCGTCAGTCAGATTAAGCTGAAACATTGTGTTCCTTGTAGAAGGCTCAAACAAAGTTGTACACTGTGTGGGAATCCTGCAGATTCCTGAATTTAACGATTTTTTCAATTCGGGTACTTACCGGTCAATACAGCTTTCCTATTGATTACTATGGAAGTCAATGAGCATTTTAATATTAATTCACATTTTCGACGTCTTCTCCAAAACAGAAATCAAGATTAACTTCAAACTTGGTGGCAACATACCTTGGGTGCATTTTGGGTACTTGTTGGTAAATGCATATATTCGGATTGTTTACTATGTAAATCTATTGCCATCTGATACAGATTCACATTTTCAACTTCTCCGACAAAACCGTCAGCCAAATTTACTTCATACTTGGTGGCAATGTTTCTCTAGTGGGTCTCTACCAAGTTTCTTCAAATAGTCAACTTATGATTCACCTGAGCACAGGATCAGTCCTGATCCTCTAGTTTTGTTTTAGCGATGCACGTTAAGTGCATGTTCCATGATTTTGTGCTTTGAAAGAGAGATTTACTTTAAAATTTTGATAGTGAAAAATCATTTCCTTTCTCAAAAGGAATGGGATTTCAAAGGCGTGTACCAGTTGGGAAGAAAAACTTGTAAAAAACACAAGTGTGTGATTTGAAATGTAGCAAATCAAATCATTTATGTCTGGCACAGTAAGACATTGTATCTGACATGGGAATAAAAAGAAAATGTTCTGTGGGCAATTTGGTGTTAAATTTTGAACGATTTTGTACATTTAAATGATCATTGCTGCTACGCGCCTTTTGGGGAAGGGCTACCAGCCAGTTTCTTCATAGAGAGGTAGTTTTCATTGCACCTGTGACTATCTGTGTCGCAGCATTTCCACGTTTTCAGACGACTCTCTTCACCCTGTGCACGGCCGTGCCAGATAATGCATGCATATTTAGGTATAGGCGGCACACAAGAGATAAAGATAATTTGCAATTTTCTTTGGTCCAAGGGAAACTTGACAGATTTCGTTATGTTCAGTTCTGTAGATGTTTTTGTCATGATTTGATTGATGTGTTTATTCAGTTTGAGATCATATTTGACCATGCAATCCAAATGATGCATCTGGCTGGTCAGAATACACAACTGTTGACCCTGGAATTCAAATAGGGGATAATTTGTCGATTCTTGATTTCTAGAATTAATCATAACATTGGCTTTGGCTGATACTAAGCAGTCATGGGACTCTTTAGTAATAGACGAGAGATTACGATAGTAGCTGCATTGAGAGCAACATAAACTTTGTGGAGTAAAGATGTGTCATCTGCGAAAAGCCTGCTGTCCGGGTTGTCCTAATTGACTCATATGGAAATCAAAACGAAAAGACGCATGAACCGATGAGAACCTAAAGAAAAAAAATCGTCATACCTATATTATGAATACGGATTCAGAGCAACGCTACCTACTATACATCTTTTGGCCATCCGACATGGGATATTTATCCAGGTTTTGGAGAATACAGGGAAATCGCATAACCACTGATTCAATAATGAAAAAAAAAAACCGCATCGTAACCCGTTATCATCAATGGATGAAAACAGGTAACGATGCGTTAGGGATACCCAGAAGTGTTCCTATGCAATTTCAAAACATTTGCGTCTTCGATCTTGGAGTAGATTATTAAAAATTATACAAAACATGCACAAAGTAATATCACGAAAAAAATCTGGAAACATGGGACTGTTACAGGTTGCACAAACGTGCTACAGACACACCCAAGGTAGATTCCACCTTCTTAAAAGAAGATCGGAAACTTGAATTAGGAGAGGCCAAAAATGTACCTGTTGGCAGGCGACGGACAGTTAGACAGACAGCCGACGAACCGTAGTCTAACCTCAGCTGATTGGCAGACAGCAGAAGTGACACAAATCATGACCTGCTTTTTTAGTTTAGCTTTGTCCCGAACATACTTTCAGACCACAAAATGACAAAAGTTTGCTTCGTACCGGGAGATACAACATGGATTAGGTGTAAGTTTCCACTTCTTTTCAAGACTGCAGTAATAGATCCTGTTCCTTCCGCATATTTAACGCTTACATCATCACAACCCACGCACCCACCAACTTAATTAGCATCTTAGCATTAGTACCTGGCATTTAACATCGTACCAATAAAGCTTGTTGACTGTGTATCCCGTTTCTCTAAGTTCTATGGATGATATTAATCACATAGATGGTAAATAATAGAGATATATGTTTTTTATTTCTCATTTTAATCAAATCTACCTGGTCATTGATTGCAGCACCCGTTATACAGCAACACAGTAACATGGCCATCACAAACATCACTTGTACCAGGAGAATGCCCAGATCATCCATGGCTGTGGTTCCATAGGCCAATGCATACAACAGGAAACAGAGAAGCACTATTGACGCACCGAGGATGACTCCAAGTAAAGGCGCAAATACCTTATCAGCAGCAAATACCAGACGGCAGAGTGTATCATGCCACAGACGATAATCTTCAAACTCTCCAGTAAATTGCCCGCTATTGTCTGTGTTATTTATTTGATTTCGAAAAGTTTCATTAAATAATTTGAACTCTTTATATATAGTTAAAAACAGAGTAAGATATATGATTATAACAGCAAAATTAGCCAAACCCATTGCAGCAAATATGCATTGGTTTGCTATGAGAACAAACAGAAAATATTGTGAATCTTTCCCAAAAGGTACGGCCACGTCAATAAAAGTGTCAGGTAGTTTGGGTGCCATATGACTCAAGGCAAAACTAAGAATACTGACGAGGATACAGATCACACCTGTCAAAGAAAGAATCCAGGCTAGTCTCTTTACAGAAGTGCCGAGATTTTCATTTTCATGAAGACGACGAATCCCACTATATGCTTTGATATAGTTCTGCATATCATCACAGGATGCCATGATCATGATGTTTATGAGCAAAGTCTCGGCTGAGTAGATGGTAATGATAATGCGCCTGCATAACACTCCATCAAAGGGCATTCCAACAGAAAATGCAGTAAAAAATCTTGCAAAATTAGCAAGTGATAAAAAAATAATGAAGCAGCTGTATATTTTGAGTAAGTTCCTCTCTGCATTACTCTGGATGCACCGTAAAGGGTCACTATACACACCACCTAACCGCAGTAAGTTATAAGGCAACTTTAGGGAGCTTTTCATTAATTCAGTATTGTGGGTTACAGTTTTTGGTATCTGCTGACCACGGTCCATTCGCGCCGGCTGAGCCCAGCGTGTACCACTGAAACTGCGTCTGAACATTCCACCGATTCTACAAAAAAACAGTAAACAATAAAAGTTCTGTTCACCTAAAATATGTTAAAGGTTCTCTTTCCTTGTTAATGGAATGATCATAACCATGGAACAGAAGCAAACACTTTGAGAATTATTGTAAATAACAAAAATGATATTTGCACTACCCGAGATGCATTGGATGATTATGTATAACTCAGTTTCAATGGTCCAAATTTTAACATTATAAATATAAGATAACAATTTGGTACCAGCTTGAAGCAGATTATTCTATCGAAATAATCCATATGTAAACATACCATTCAAGTGTGCACCAACAATTTATTTGTCCACGGACTAGTGTAATATACCGGAAATACAAAACCCTGAATGTGTTCGCTTTCTGCGGCATTTTCGACACATTGCAAACACTATAAGTGCACCATAATACGGCTCTGTAGAAACTAAGGACACAGATGTGCTCCCACCACTATAGAGAACCATCTGGAGTGAGTAGCAAACATGAAATGCATTTCGAAATCGTTCCCCACCCGGATAACAGAGATTTTCTAGATATAATGGAGGACCATTCAGACATTTTACATGGCAAAATGTTTGAATCTCCTAAAAGCATTAGAATTACGAATTAATTCACAAAAGGGTTCTCATTATTTCAACTTGAGTACAGTTTGCACAGTACAAACGTTTACTATAAAATGAAGGATTCTACATTTGGCACAGAATCTTGCTTTCCATGATCATTTATCGGATGTCTACAAAATGCCATAGAAAAACAATTAACATCAGGTAAAAATACAATCCATCCTGGTCAAAAATAACAGCTGATAGAAACAAGGTCTGTTGAAAGACAGTTATGGTTTCGGCTACCACAGGCATCCAGCAAAACAGCCATCCCCAGAAAAGCAGTTAAGCTTAAGCAAATATTGTAACATCACATGACATCACAAATCTAAATAAGGAAAAGTCACACAGGCGTTTAAAGTCAATATGACACTACAACATTTTGAAATAGACCTCATATTGACATTTAAACGGAAATATCGGAGGTGCACGTTAGACTTAAATTAATTTCAATTAACCAAATGTCGTCAATGTGTTTTGTTATCATATGCCCTACTCAATATTCCTGAATTTCCTCTTTATGAAATATTATAACAAGTATACAATTTTCAAATTAATTTCCCAAGCCATTTGGAGCAGAGTATAGTGCAAAATTGGTATGCCAAATTTAAACATTGGAGGCCCTATTTAAAGACGCAATGGACACACACGCTTCTGTTCGCGATACATGCGATGTATAAGAGCTCATTTCAGACACACTTTAAGTTCATTGACTTATATTATTTAGTGGAAGCATTTCCCTTCAGGGTGTGTGCAAAAGAAAAGATAGAACCCATACAAACGCATAAAGCTTCAGGAAATGCCTACCAGAACTCAAACTGTTTCATGTTTTTGCCGAGGCAATGATCAACTCAACTACGTGGCGTTTCATGAAGTATCTTTAAGGAAAATATTCGAATAGAAAGGAAGACAAGATTTGCTTCAATTTGAAGTTTTTTGTGGAACCAAAACATGCAGAGCTACACAAATTGCATAATCCTGCCCGCTGTGAGACAGGAACCCATTTTGATCACAAAATGCTGTTTTTAAAGTGACATTTGTAATTGTTATGCCATTGTAATGAACAACGGTTGCTCTACGGGAATCTGCTCAGAGCTTTCCAACCATAGCTTCAAACATTTCTTACAGCAGTCCCGCGAAATGTAACAATGCATTTTGCAGTGGCAGGCATATCCTTAGCCACTATAGTCAGCACAAATATCTAATCTATGTTACATATAATTAAGTCAGTCAGGATTTTCCATATTAAAAAATGCTGTAAATTTGATTATTTTGTAGTCCCTCATAGAACAAAAAAAATGTAATTTCCAGAAGACAGGTTTTCAGAACCACTACTGCAAGCCACGTAACAGTGTCTAATTATATTGTTTTCACGAAGATCATCAAGTGATTTGCGACACCAACAACCAATGCATTCCTTAAAAACATAGTAGACAAGTATTTCACCGCTGACATATCAAAGAACCTTTGGATACCAATACAATGCATAGTGAGGCAAAGGTAAGACGCCCAATAACTCTACACTCCTGTTTTGCACATACTGCTTGAGTTTGTGGGGAACATAGAAGGTGCCAGTGGATATCTACTAAGAGAAACAGGTACCGAGTAGAAACATTCTCACAAATTCAAATGAAGGGGATGTAGAGGATTTACATCTCAAAATGCAATGTGGATGAGGTAAACGAACGACGATTTTGTGTAGAAACCTGGCTTTAAAGCTGTTCGGTTTGTTAGTTACATACTTATGTATATGAGACTGATGGATAATACCATAAAGATTGCAGATACATCTATCGTGGTTCTGTTGTTAAACAGGCCATCAGATGTGTTTGTGCACGCCATACCTGACAATGCAATATCAGCACAGTGATAATGACATAAACAGTCAATAATGGTACACAAGCACTGCCAGTATATTATACTCAAATAACTATCCCCCACTGAATGTATAACATCAGATCAAAGTGTAACAAGTAGCATATTATATGTTACTCTTCATTTCCATGTGAACCGCAGGGCACGAAAATTTCCAACCATGAGAAGGAATTTTTTGCAGGAATACTTCAACGTTTGAAGAGTAAAAAAGCAATAAACTCGACCCCACTAACTTACCCCGCGTTGTTTCAACTTCACCGATGTTTGCTTTCCAACGATATGTTATGTCATGCTAGGAAATATCCAACAAAACAGGATCCATTTGTGCCAGCGCGACTTCAAAAGTAATATAGGCGCAACTCACACTACAATTATTTTTGTATGTAAACGCAAAATATCAGTAACATGAGAGATATATAAATAAGAAACTACTTGGAGAACTATCTCGGTGATTAAACCATTTTCCACTTAATATTGATTGTTAGAATAAATACAGCTCCAGCATAGATGCCTAGAGCATTTAAACAAGCTATAAACCATGCACTTTACCAGACTGATAACACATGAACGTCAATGCAAATGTGACACTCATGTCACATCGAATGCATTAGCACTTAATGTGAAGCCATGCGTATCAAAAATCAAAGGACTATTCCTGCGCGCGTCACGGATAATTGGGAGTTGAAAACTGCCGCATTTACATCTTTATTGTGCCAACGTTATGTTCAGGCGAAATAGGAATAAAGTTGATAGTGTTTCCAAAAATCAATGTCAGGTTTGTTAATATGTGAGTGAATTCAGCAAAGCTGCACTAAGAATGATAAACTGCTATACATATATTGTCCACACAATTTAGAAGTTTAACTCCCAAATGCAATAGTGATGTGACGGAAATTTTTGCCCACATAAAAAAGTGTACCGTGTCTTCTTCGTTTGTGGTCTTCTCCAGGTTGGTAAATTTAACAGCCCCATTTTGAACCAACGCCTTTGATCCCTTTCGTCTGACCTAAATGTGCTTCCTTGGTTTATATGATACTGCAAATGTTTTCAGTGCTCTTTTCTCTTCAGCCCATTCCCTCCATTTTTCTTTCAATCCCTCTGCAGCAGTTTCCAAAATGTTGGTTGCTACTTATCAACCCCAACAAAACGTCTCCATTCTTATTAAACTGGCAGTTTGTCCATATCTTTGTTGGCCCATTTTATTTTTTCTTCGGTATGTTCCATTCATGTTTTCCTGCACCCCTTGTTAACGCTAAGGCCTTGTAGATACACCTATTATTTAACTTTTTGTAGCAATTACATTTGTAATTAGAGTGCGTGTTGCGTGTTGACCCTTCTTTTCATTCAACATAACAAGCCTGGACCGACTTCATTTTGAACAGAATCCTTTTAGCTGCAACCATTGCATTTTGTGAGCATAAAAAGGGACATATTTAAAAAGAAACAGATTTAGTGTACAAAAGTAAACTTGTAGTTCTGAAGTTCAGGTGTTAGAAGTGGAACTTGATAAATTCACACTATCAGTCAAATTGCGTGAAGATTCAATACCCCAGCATTCCGTCGACTGTCAGGCTGTGGTGTGGGACTTCTACGGCTTTTATCATTGTGGGAAGTATATATTTTGGTTATTGCCAATCTCCGAAATTGACACCTATTGCCATGGTAAAATAATTGGTTAATTGAGTTTTATATACAATATATATTACTTTGGCTTGAATTTTGTACCTGTGTTAAATTCATACAGAGAAGGTCACCAAAACCCGAACATATTTGGAAGTTGACAAAATTATTCAAAACAAGAGCTTATTTACAGTTAAAACAATGTTAACTTGTCAGTGTTACATATTTATTGCTTATCATTAGGCACATTTCAAGCTAAGACATGTCAGGGTTGAGTGTAGTATAGGCAATGTATTCTCTTGTCACACTAGTTATTTCATATTACCTGCGTGGGCATCTTAATAAGTTACTAATTGGATGCTTTTCAAGATGACTTACACAAACCAAGCTTTTAATGATAGCCTTCTTTATGTATACAAGGCCACATCATTTTTTTTTTAATTTCAAAACTTGTGATTTTTTTTCTTCCTATTTTTTCAAAATAAGCACATAGACCTATAGTTAATTTACAATTTTTTCAGGGATAAGCAGCTCTTAGCTGTTTCTTCCTAATACACAACCTTTAGAATACAAGGTTTATAACTTTATCCAAATTATATAACTTGACAGAGCCAAACCAAACGAACATTCTTCTCAATATACATTGTCTTGGACTTTTCCAGCTCCCTCCTATTTTCAAATTTTGGTCATGTGAACAAAATACAAACAAACAAACAAACAAACAAACAAACAAACAAACAAACAAACTAACTAACTAACTAACTAACTAACTAACTAACTAACTAACTAACTAACTAACTAACTAACTAACTAACTAACTAACTAACTAACAAGCATACAAACAAAAACAAAAGAATGGTGGCGGGGGGCTAATTGGAAAAGGTAAATCACATAGTTACAGTAGGGAAGTGCCAGAGAGGCATTTCCCCGTTATAGCTGCTAGTATTTTGCATGACTTTTGGGGGATTTCAATGTTCATGGTAAAAGTGTTGGTTGTATTTTAATTTAAGACAATTCTCAATGCAAAAGTTCAGAATTGACAATTTAACGAATGCATTTTTTTTAATGAAATACATTAAAATCTTTATACCCATCACATAAAAGACTACAACTGATTCAATACTTCAGTTTCTCTCTATACTTTCCTTGGTTACAGAATGGGCAATGATAGGAATACATTATATAATATTTACCTGTCCAGTGTGGCAAGGGTAGCATGAACATATCACAACGCAACACTGCCACACTACCACAGCCACGTTTTCTATTATACCCTTTATTACACAGGAGGCTGATTACGCTACAAACAAAATAAAATTTTCTCCACAGTAACATGACACTTTGATCATGCTAAAAAGGAATGGTTTACATACAACGGCCATTGATGAAACGCTCCTATTCCCCATCACCATATCAGTACGGAGTAGCAGCCTGTACCCATTTTCATATATCCATGATGTACAGAGTGTACATGGCTCATATTGATGCCTTACCAAGAATATAGGCAGAGGTTTGCTTATATTTTACTCCATTCACAACCACCTTTCTTATAATTTTTCAATGTGCTTCATGTCTACACTCAATAGACTAGTTACTATATAAATGCAGTGAGTTCATGGGGGTTTATCACGACATTGTAGTGTGTGTATAATGTATATTAATAAATAAAAATCTACTTAGACATTGTATTCATCTGTAGCTGTTTTCAAGATCTGTAGGATCTCTCAGCATCCGACTTCTACAAATCTGGGATGCTATTTATACATGTAACCTTTTCTGCATACAAAATAAATCTGGATAGTGCTCTGTGGTCACCAGTGAACTCATGTGTAGCCCTGACCGGGAACGAAATGTTACGCATCTGTATATAATGTGTCAGGGTGCCCGCAATGTTGAGGTTACTGCTAACATATGTGCAAAGACAACGTGTTTTGACTGACAGGGGTGCTCTTTTATTGCCATGATCAGACTAAACTCTCAATAAAAGTGCTCAGTGGAGTCTTTTTTAAGTGGTAGAATCTTGCAAACAAAGGGGAAATTCAGAGCTAGTCGTATCACTGTGTGGTGTGATGCTGATCGAATGCACTGTGGGCGACTGTCACTTTCACCTGAATTGATCAAATTACCATTACATGATGCGAACGTACACACACACACACACACACACACACACAAACACACACACACGCACGTACACGCACACACATATGTGAGTTACCGTTCCATGCCGATAACAGGACACCATGTTGATAATTTATGGGAACGACTTCAGAGCAAGAACAACTTTACACCATGCTTGTGAGTATGGGAACTAGATGGGGCGGGGGGGTGGGGGTGGGGGTGGGGGTGGAATCCCACGCAGTTCCAAGAGGATCTGTGCTGCCTCATGAAAGAAAGTTTAATGCATTTGTCAAGGAATATTTTCACAAATACTGACGTGCATGCATGTATATGTGTTCTGTGCCATTTGAAATGAATTGTAGCAAGAATAATTATGCTACCAAAGCAAATAGCCTAATTTAGCTGATGCACTGAGAGTCATAGTTGTTTGGATGCTGTTCATACATGTAGCTTTAGTATATATGGGGGGGGGGGGTAAGGTGGGAAGAGTATCCCGTCAAGCTGGTAGGGAACATAATTTTGCTCCAATACAGAGTACATGAAATAAGAATATTCCGAACTACCAACCAGCACGAAAAATAAGAGGCCTTCATTATGTTGGTACATGCAGTCAAAAGTAATATGCCCAAGCGCGGCAGTGCAGAAATACCCTTACCCTCCACCCCCACCTCCCAACATATTACTGTAGTTTATTCTTGAATTCACAAAGTGCTAAAAATACCAATTATTTTAAACTGGGATCTTCATCAGATGGAAACTACTTTGTACCATTGAGTATGTTTTATCATTTGCGTGCAGACCAAACATCAAATCTTTGGTGTATCAAATATTTTCAGCGATCCTCAATCATTCATTTTGCCACCAACAATTTTGCACTTACTGGTTGGGTGTCTTCACTCATGAAGGGCTACTATTTAGACCAAGCACACATTCAAAGGAGTATTATCACGCCTTCAGGTGTTTTGTCAGAGTTTTTTTTTAATTATTTATTTTGGTTACTTGTTCAGTTTTTTATTTTGTTTTCGTTGGTTTTTCCTTTATTTTGACAACAGACTCAAATATGTTGTAAAGTCATTTAATTCATATGGATAATAAAAAACATGTTTGAATCGTTTGAGTGTTATTACTCAACTAGGCAGGATTTAGTACAGAGCTTTATCTTAAATGCAGAGTGTTTTTCCTCGTTTGGAACTGATATGGGACTATAGTAGCGCCAACTGAGTGTTTCCACTCATCCGAGGCTTTAATATAGATATGGAACAGGTCTAAGTGAGTTTTTTCCCTTATGTGGACCTCGTTTTGGACTTCTTGTGCGAGTTGGGTTGAGTGTTTCCACTCGTTGATGGCCTTGAAACTGATAAAGGAGGTCGAAATAAATGGTTCCACTCAGTTGGGTCTGTTTACGGGGAGTACTGCGGGATTTTGTATGGATTGAGTGTGTCCACTCAAGCAAAATTGTAGATACGTGGACCTGCCAGGTTTTGAAATCCAGAAATGGCGACAAAAATTCACCATTTTCTGTAAATCAAGCTAAAAAACAGAAAAATATAATTTCTGTTTTTAAAATAAAACGTGTTTAATATACATTGATTTTATGAGTCGATGAAAAGATTACTTGAAAATATCATGAATATCGCAGCGGAAAATCAGATTTGTAGTTTCATGGATGATTACTACATTAATTTGTAGAAACTTAAGAACCATGTACCAAAATCAGATTTTTCTGAGATTATGCTATCCGGTTTCCTCTTGCCTATCACTACTAAACCAACAAGAGTATCTGAGTTTACAGCAACTTTAATTGATAATATATTAACCAATGCATTTGAAATTGATATAATGCTTAAAAGTGGTATATTGTAAAGCGATGTCTCGGACCTTTAATAAATTCCTCATATATAATTGCTCTTAGAAGCAAACTAAAAACACCGAAAGCTGAATCAAGCATATTTAGAAGGCCTATTAAAGCAATTACTATCAAATGTTAACTGGGATGACGTCTACGGACAAGCTAATGCTCAATTTGCACATTCACACTTTTATGACAAAGTAGCTAATGCATATGAAACATATATCCCAAAGGTACCTATAATGCATCTACCAAACGATATCAATGTTAGATTACAGATGTCATACAAACATCAATAAACTGGAAAAAATAAACTTAAATTAAAACAAAAGTAATGCAACAAAGCATTTGTATATAGGCCATAGAAATAAATTGAGTCAACTGTTACGAATATACAGGAAAGAATATATTTTAAGGTTTCTCCAGAAAACCAATATGACTTTAAAAAGTCATGGAAAATCAGCAACCAGCCGATAATTAAAAACAAAAAAGAAAAGTATTAATAATAAATTTATTGGGAAAAAACTCTGTGCTAACCTAAAATAATAGCAGACATTTTTATTCAGTCTTTCGTAAATGTGGGACAAACTTAAGCCACACCGATTTCACAACAACATGACACGTTTGATGAATATTTTCAAGGAAACTACTCCAACCCATTGTTCATGCACCCATTAACAGAAAATGAAATTACAATTACCATTAAGACACTTAAAAACTCCAGATACAGACTGACATTATTAAATATCTCTATGGTGAATTGGAAGGACCTCTTACACACATCTTTATCTATTCCTTAAGAACAGAAATAGTACCTATTGAATTAAAAAACTCTGAAATAGCCTTAATGTACAAAATCGTATTATCCTTCTGCATTAACCAACTACAGGCCAATATCACTATCACCTGTCTTTGCAACAACATGGAGAAACAAATGACACCAGACGCATTACCTTTCCCAACAAACACAAGATCTTATATGAATTACACATTAGGCTTCGAAAGCAACACTCAAGTAAAATGGCCTGAAGAACATTTTTGGACAGGCTAATCGCTATACTTGAGAAAGGTAATTTTTCAATTTGCATTTTCTTAAATTTATCTAAAGTTTTTGAGTGTTGCTATTGAAACCTAAATTACAATTCACAAAGGATCATTTGTTGTCATTTTCTCACAAAAGATATCAAAAATGGCTAATCTGTTTTTTTTTTACCCATTTACCATATGGGCAAAGCATACGTTGGAATTTGCTTCAAATTTGGGATCAATTAGGTATGTTATATTTCTATTTAAAGGAGATGAGACATATTGATCCGCATATGTGCCTAATGGCAAGTTAAAGTAAAAGCAACATATTTCATTAGGCCCCCTGGATTTGACACAAAGGAATTACAATTGAACTAAATGTCTGGCCTGATGTTGCACTCAAGGAAACAGCTTTTTGCTTGTAATACACCCCTTATCATGTCAAAAACCACTTCTGGATTTAGCACGATTATTATATATTGCAAATGGGTTGGCAAAAAAGATGTATATATATATATATATATATGCGCAAAGTTAGTAAAACTGCTAGCTATTTCAGATCAAGAAAAAAAAGCGTCATGCATAATTTACTTCTTTCCACACCACTGAAGTCGCTCTATCACGTTTCACACTTTAATTCTTTTAGCGAGGAAAATATGTTGACTGGGGACAGTATGGTTAGTGCATAAATGGCGATGATAATATACATAACATTTTGTGCGACCAGACGCATTTTGACCACAGTCCATTTATGATAAACACCCCAAGTGCAATAAATGGACTATTTATATCTGAGTAAAAGCACAGTCAGTCGGTAAAATCAGGGGGTATTGGTTTGCAATTCAGTAACTGAAGCCCCCATGAATCGCTGGAAACTTTTTTCTTTTGTTTTATCTAGAAAAGTAAAGTAACAAAAAACAAAATGTTTAAACCGGATAATAAACAAGAGGGTCGAGCAAACAGATTCCTCTGAGCTAATATTGGCTTTCAACCCATAATAAGCCCCACTTGGGTCTGGGGTTACCAAAAAACGATTCGAAACAATTCTGAAGGAAATGGCCGGGTGGTTTTAAACTATTAATCTCAAAATAATACCCCCAACACACATACACACATACACACGCGCACACACACGCACACAACTGGCAATTTGTATACGCTAGGTAGAGATCCACTCAAGATATGCTCCCCACCAAGTCTGAAGTGAATCTTGCAGAAGGGTTTGGAGAAGGTGGCAGATATCAAATGTGGTTAATACAGAGGTTCTTAACTGGATTGCCAGGGTCACAAAGCAACTTGTTTTATTCCGTGTCTGTAAAACTGGCACTTACATTTTGCTGAAACTTAGTAGGCATGTTTCCAGCCAGAGAGGTAAGCAAGGTGTCAGCAAGATGTTGTTGCTGTACACTCCTGATGTTTTTATTACCACTTTGTCCATTTTCGGTATTTGATGTTTAAGGGCGAGGAATCCCAAACAGAAGCACGGGCCTGCTTGTTTTCTGGGGGAGGGGTGGAGTACGGCTAATCTAAGCTCAGTTCCACTTTTTCATTCCATTTTGCTCTGTTCGAGCAGTAGATGAAGCTGTCAAAGCTCAGCAGCACACCTCCGATTTTCGACTTGCATTGGCAACAGATGTTTGTAGGTCAGCTGAGCACAGGTTGTTTAGTCAGCCCTCTTGTATCAAACTCGTAAACTGGAACCATCCCCTTAAATTTTTTTAGAAATGTGCACTTTTTGGCTGATGCAAAAACACTAGTGGGCTGTATGAACAATCCATGCTCAGCTCTCTTTGGTTTCTTCATTAAAAGTTAATCATCGTTGTGCTTAGCAGATGTAGGCTTATGCTGTAACAAGCGGTTTTCACAAGAAAAAAATGTGAAGTAGGATCAGAACACCTATTGAATTTTAGCTGGAGGCATCTGGATATTACCGACCCACAAATTGGGTCCTGTGGCCTATGTTAAACTGAATGTCTGTAATAATTCTTCGGCAAAGTCAAAGACTCACAATTTGTGACTATCCCACTGATTCTGGTACATGTGTGTAGGGAGATACTTAAGATGAAATGGAAATAAGAAGTTGTAGCTTGTACATATACATAAGCATTACCTACAAGTCTTATTAGTCATCAGAATATTTTTCAATGTGAAACTAGCATTAAGAAACAGTACTCACCATAGGTCACTTAAGCAGGTTTCCGCACACTTTAGGTGCTTTGCCATAGCCCCCATAAAATAATGTCATGGATCCAGTGCTGTTACCAGGATGCTGCATTGAACCCATCCAGACCCTGTGGAGTGGCACAATACTCGGGTGGCGTTAATGCATACTAGTGAGCATGTGCAATCCAGTTCCTTACACTATAGATGAACGACCATAAAGTGGAGATAGTTGGGTTGGAATTCAGATCACCTATGATGAGTACTGTTTGTTAATAGTAGTCTTACATGAAAAACTTCATATTAAGGATACATCATCAGCCTGGAGGAGGGAGGAAACTCCAAAGATTCCAGATAGAAAATACTCTGCACTTGAGAGCCATGCCCAGCACAACACTCTGGATCCCCGATGCACCCTCTCCAATTCTCTTGAATTAGAAGGGCTTGGTGAGACATACCCTTAAACCGTTTGGAATCAGTCATCATGAAGCACTTGAGCACAAACAGCCACACCGCCACCTCTATCAAATCTGGCAGGTAGGAGGATGTAAAGGTATTATGGAAGTACCATCAAAAGGCAGCCATAATATCCTCTACTGACATGTTGGTAATTCGTCTGACGAGGCAGAGAATGCCATAGTCTCATCTGAAGACATCTCTGCACATAATCCTTTCAGGCCACTTAGTAGGCCAAGGAACTCATTTTCCTTATCCAATCAAACATTGTATTAGGCAACAATCCTGGACTCTGTCTGCCAAAGAGGGAAAAACAAAGGTTTCTGCCCAGCACTATGAGGTTCAGTCTTACTCAAATAGAATGGGGGTGCTGTAAGGGACAGAGGGCCCTACCTGGTTTGGACCTGGACATTGTTGCTGAGAGTGACTTAACCCAAAAAAACTGTCAAGGCGGTTGAAGGGTCATGCACCACTTGTGTCTAAGTCACAAATCCCAAACAACACCTTAGAAAAATATCCCTCCCATCAGAAGACCGCCAGATGGGGGATCTATTCAAAGAGTGAATCTTCTTGTGCCAAGCACCTGTAGCTATAGGTCACAGGAGACTGTCATGAAGCTCAGAATTGTAACATCAATCTAAGCCATATCTTCTGGCTCAAATAGAGGTCTTACAAGATCTCCAAGTGCCACAGAGAGATCCCAGCAAGCCGCTTGATTGCAAGCTTTTGAACAATCCCTGTATAATCTGTTAACAAGTCCACAGAAGAAAGGGTCTGTCCCTAAAATCTGGCCCCTGGTCTTAAAGGTGAAATGTCATCGATTAATTTACGCCCAAAAACATAATTTTATCATCTACAGCTAAAATACTGATCATACACTATGTTTTACGCGTAGCAGCTGTACATGAAATGTAAAAAATGCGCTTTGAAACACACCCCAAGTTCAGCCTATTAGCCTAACAATTGTTGAGCGGCCAAGCGTAGTGTGACGTCAGCTTTGACATCCCTCCCTCCCATTCATTCGAGGCTAGCATACAGCTACTGCCAGACACAAGTCAAGAAAGTGCTCGATTTAATATTATAAGGTCCAATTACCATAAATGTTCACAACATGCCGACTTGTGTGGCGGCAGAATGCAACAATACCTGGGGTTTCGGAGGTAGCTTTCACGTTTTTCCGAAGAACAAGGCAATAAGAAAAGCATGGGTTGAACGGATGAATCGCCAAAACTTTGACCCGGAGAAGTTCAATCAACCGATGCTATGCAGCGACCACTTTACGCTGGACTCATTCGATCGACACCCAGAAATTGCTAAGGCATGTGGTCTGCAAGTGCGACTGAAAAAAGGAGCGGTCCCAAGCATATTTAAACGCAAAAGAGACTCAGAAACAAGTACTGCCGATCATGCAACTCCAGGGAAGCGCGGCCAGTCAAGTGCCTTGGCAAAGCGACAAAATCTTGAGGTGAGAACTGCTACCAATATTACGCAACTTGTGACCTACATTACCGATCTGGGCGATTGTGTGTTCAAGTTGCAACAGGTGTTGATGCCGCATATGGCAAGCAGCCCACGATTGAAAGTAAAACTTGTGTCATTACACAGGAAGTCCTTAGTATTGCGTGCAAAAACAAGATATGAATTTGTTGAAATAAAATAAATCTACATTTGGCCTGCATAATGACATCACTACCGGACGCGTGTTGATTGACAATGCATGCATGTTATGAACCCATTTTACAACACGGCAAACGAGACGCGGCAAGTAGGCCCCGTCTGATGTCGGGGAAATTAATTACTAGTGCTTACAAGTTACACTGCAGTGAAGAGATAGCAGAAAATAGTTGAACTAATTCTCAATACATCGTTCTGAAAATATAATAATTATTTGTCATTACTTTTGCAGCTCATAGCTGAATATAATGCAAGATTGCCAAGAACTTCGAAGAATTCAGAGCCAATTGAAACATTACCAAGATGCACTACTCCAGTCAATTCAGAAACAGCGCCTGAAACTTCTCTGTCATGTTTGGACACAAGTGACCTACCTGCTTCTGCCAGTTCTGGTACCACTTTTGCGCCAACGGTATGTGGATTTGTCGAAAGTAGATAGATATCAGTGTGCCCCCCCCCCCCCCATTGCTCACCTGTGTAAACTGACATGGAGAGGAGAGTGTTATTTCATCATAGGATTATATGCAATATAATTTTCATTTGACCAAATAGGTAAATAAATACAATTGATAAATAAAAAATAGACGAGTGTCAGTAAATGAATAAATAAATAAATAAATAAATAAATAAATAAATAAATAAATAAATAAATAAATAAATAAATACTATATCTATCATAGATGTAGAAGTGATGTGGATAGTACTGGGCTGTATATATTGCAGAGGACAGCAATTACAATTTTCAGTGTTGATTTCTGAACCTAGGTTTGCGGTCACATACACTGTACACATGCACATGAAGTGTTTTGGCATATATTTCAGGTTCAAGATGCCCAGTGCCAAGCTAGCATTGTGGTCAAAACAGCCAAGAACAGGTGTTACTCTAGAGCATTTCAAACCGACTACAAGATGGAAGATATGAGAGCCAAAGATGAGAGGATAAAGGAACTTGAACAAACAGTGTGTGAACTTAGAGACAGCGTAAATGAGCTAGAAGCTGTCATAAATAACCAGGATGAAGAAACCCAAGAAGAGATGGATGAGGAGGAAGAATTTGAAGAAGATAATGAATCCAGTCAGTTTGATCCAGAGCGGCAAGTTGAGGAAGATCCAGTCAGTGACAGTGAGGACGAAGAGGGCGATTTTGCTAACAGTGTTGATAATGGAAGGTATTTATTTTATTTCATTTTTTTGTACTGCTGCTCTTTATGGTATCACATGTGTAATTAGTATCAGTGAATGGAAGTACATTCTGTTGTTAGATTTAGTACCGCATATAATTAGGCCTATCATCAACTCACAATTGATGAGGTTTGAATGTTTATTGATATTGTCTGCCTACTGTTTGAGAAAGTTTCACTTATATATGAGACTCAGATTACTAAGAGTCAGGAGTCGTAGTCTCAGTTTATGTAAAATGAAGTAAGGAAACATTGAATCAAAATGCAAATTTGTTAATGTTTCACATGTAGTTCACAACTTCTCCAAGGTGTCTCATTACCACATACTTTATGCTCAACCACATAACTTGATGCTCACATTCCTTTTCCAAATCTGAATTTTATTTTAATTTGCGTGATTTTTTTTTTTTTTTTTTTTTTTTTTTTTTGCTTTCAGAACAGAGAACTTTAGAAATGAAAACCGCAAGTTTATTGTGTACGAGTCCTGTCTGGCCCAGCTACTCAATCATTGTTTTCATTGCTCAAGTGCTTGTGATCTGACCATTGCTCGCAAGGTTGGTTGCAGTATTACTCTGAAACAAATTGTGCTTCATGTGGCCAACAGAAAGACTGGAACAGCCAACCTCTAGCCCCAGGAAAGTGTTCCTGGGTGCCCTTAGGAAACCTTGAACTTGCCTCTGGAATATTCTTCTCAGGTTCAAGTCCAATACAAGCCATCAATGCTTTGAAAAACATTGACATTTCATGCATATCACTGCGGACATATTTCAGAATGCAGAAATACTATCTGATACCTGCTGTAGTAAAAGTGTGGAAAACAACACAAAGTGTCTTCATAAGAGAACTTCAGGCGCGTGGTGCGCACCTGGGTGGTGATGCTCGTTGCTGTAGTCCTGGCCACACAGCCAAATATGGCAACTACAGTGTTATGGATCTCCAGATGGGCAAAGTTGTTGATCTCCAACTTGTACAGGTTAGTATTACATAAATGAAATGAAGTAAAACAAATAAATTATGGAAAATGAAATTTGAGGTTCAATTGTGAGTATTACACAAAGTAAAATGAAATGAAATCAATAATAGAGAACAAAAATCTGTGAGTGTAAATAAAATCTACTATAAAAATTATGCAGGGGATAATAAAAACAGCTCAGTTTGGTGTGAACATAATTTATATCATTGAGGACTATATATGCTCTGGAGAAAAATGAAGTGAGCACTCCACATTGGATTCGACGAATGAAGTGTATATGTTGAATATTTATTTCAGTCAAGCGAGGTGAAAAATTCATATGCAATGGAATTAGAGGGCCTCAAACGATCCCTGCAAAACCTAGCAGACAACAATGTTGAAGTGGTTGAACTGTGCACAGATAGACATGCAAGCGTGAAGAAGTACATGCGAGAGATGCACCCAGACATACAGCACTGGTTTGATGTATGGCACTGTGCAAAAGGTAAAGTATCACTTGTACAGATATTATTTTTTAACTCATAATATTAATGTGTTTGGGTATACAACACAAAACGGGACAGTAAAATAAATATTACAAATAAAATATTGAAAAATAAAAATATGTGAAACATACACTTTTTCCCTTTTTTTTGGGGGGGGGGAGATATACAGGCACATGTCTAGACACAAAACATGCTGCAGATGTTATACATACTATTCGATATTGTTTCAGGAGTATACAAGAAGCTAGATGCATTGTCCAAAAAGAAAGGATGCGAGACAATTGCTGACTGGTGCCAGGCTGTGAGCAATCATCTTTACTGGTGTGCTGCAAGTAGTGGTGGGAATGGTGAATTAGTTCTGGCCAAGTGGCTTTCTCTGCTTAACCGCATTGTGGATCAACATGCACATGACAGTGATCTATACCCAGAATGTGAACATGGAGAGCTGCCCCAACGCGAGTGGATCAAGAAAGGTAATTTTCAATTTTATTGTCACTTTCTGATAACGGAGTTGAGGATTCAGATTTACGATGAAAAAATATGCAACAAAATTTACCTTCTTCATCTAATGAGGTTATTTTCATACGTCCTCTTTTTCCTCATATTTTATAAGTTTGTATTCAAATTTTCAATTCAGGATCAAAGATTCACAAGGAGCTGGCAGCTGTGGTTACTTCCAAGTTCTTATGCAAAGACATCAAGACACTATCACCAGTACATCAGCCCTCCTGTCTTGAGTCATTTCACAAGATCATCATTTACTTTGCTCCCAAGTCTCTGCACTTTTTCTACCCATCTATGCAAGCCAGGTAAGAAATGTATATTTTTTTTGTTGACTAAATTTCTGTGTTATGTCTGCAGGGAATATACAATAACAGGGCTATCCCTAGTAATAATAAGTAGACAGTGAAAGTTGAGTGAACATAGTGTTTTATTGTACAAAATACAAATGACTAACAAAAAATAATTTTTACACATTTCTAGGCTCTACTTGGCCTGTTTGCATTTCAATGAAAATAGTGCAAGACGACAAGCTACCACACGGGACGGGAAACTACAATACTCGGTCTCCTTCCCAAAAGCAAAGAAAGGAGAACCAGTAGTGAAGGCAGTGAAGGGTCAATGTACTTATGGTAAGTATAATGGATTTTTTTTCATGACTACACTGTACTTGTAAAAACTCGTATGGCACTGTATATGCTCAAATTATTATTTCAGAGTATGTAAAGGACTTACAATTTCAGCGCATGCCAAGGACCCAACATCTCGTTTTCATGATTACACTCTTGTGTGGCACTGTATGTTCGACTTATGATTTCAGAGCATGTCAGGACCTCACATCTTGTTTTTTTGGTAACTCGCTCTTGTGTAGCACTGTGTATGTTCAATTTTTTATTTCAGAGTATGTCAAGGACTTCACTGCTGAGGTTATGTGTCTGAGAAGGCAGTTCCCCACATACAAAGAGGCCAAACTGCACATGGTACAAGACCAGCCTATTATACCACCCATCGCAAGTCAATATCCGAAGCCAGACAAATCCAAGTTGGTGGAGGAGCACCGTACACGTTTCAACCAATGAATACTGGTCCCCTACAATAGAATCCGCCATAAACTTGACTTTCATCAGGAGAACTCCCACGAATAGCCGACACAGTACTGGCTGGTAATGGAACACGTCTGCCCTTGCCAAGTTTTCCCCACATCCACCTCGTAAAAATTCTGTATGCTACATAGCGATACAGCCTGGAAGAGAAAAACAAGGAGACAATGACTTTTGAGTGTATAATATGAACAGTGGGGACAATTACCTGTACACAGTGAATATTTTATTTGATACAATGAGAGACTCTATGAGCATACTGTTTGAACATTGTCAAGTCAGCAATCAATGTGGGCAATCACCTATACACATTGAACATTTACTCTAAAGATCTGTAAACATGAATGCTTCCATGATCTGTACGAAGAGACTGACCATATATTTTATTTATTTATGATTCTATGCTACAGCATATTGTCTCATGAAACAAAAAAGGAGAGACATGTATTAGCAAACACTATTTTGAACAGTTACTGGTCAGTAAATAGTATAAAAATTCGCTCTATATGTGCCAAGATAACATATTTATTTATTTGTAAATTTTTGATGTACATAGCATATTAGCTTGTGGGGAACGAAAACACAATTTGAACATTGGTTGGTCAACAATCAGCGGGGGCAATCACTCATACACAGTGTAATTAAAAAGATATAATCTTCTTAGCTTGTATACTTGCTGGTATAACCATATAACCAAGGTTTATATGACATGCACCAAGAAATTCTCTATTTGTGGATCTTCAACACATATTTGCATGTCTACTTGTGACATATATATTCGAAGATTCCCTTGATGCAGAGAAGTGACATGTATGCTGTCATTTAGACTTACTTGTGTATGGGCTCTTCATCCCCTACAAATCCATATTTGTCCAGTAATTCCAGGAAAGACCTCTGGAGGACCCAAATATTTTAACAGTTTGGGTGAAACCCAGGGTGTTTGGTAATACACCCAACATTGAACTTGGACATGGCAGTTTCCACTGGCTTGTAGTCCCAGCAGCATTTTCTTTCTTTGGGGTCTTTCATTGGAACACAATGTCCTCATTTGCACCTGTTGAAATACAGAAAATTTTATAATAATGAAATAAAATGAATTGATAATAAATGTGACATTTTTGTGTTCATACATACATATGTATAATGTGTTATCCAGATTTTTTTTCAGTGTGTAGTAGTAAATATATATGGAAAGTATTCAAAGTTATATTTCAG
Source organism: Hermodice carunculata (assembly GCA_964020975.1). Taxonomy (NCBI): domain Eukaryota; kingdom Metazoa; phylum Annelida; class Polychaeta; order Eunicida; family Amphinomidae; genus Hermodice; species Hermodice carunculata. The sequence goes on along the minus strand of CAXHWN010001018.1, from coordinate 894,318 downwards.
TGATACTATATGCTGGCTTAAGTTTGGAGAAATTTATGGAGATATATTTTTTATAAATGGCAAAATAATACTGTCAATTTTGAATGTTATATTATACAATGTAAAAAAAATGACCCCCCCCACACACACACACACAAACACATAAAGGCCCGGTCTAAAAAACTGCCCCTTGCCCACTAGAACTGTACTCGCCATACATTACAGGGCTCAATTTTGCTACGCACAGGTAGCCACATGCCCCTGAAATTTAGTCTAGGCTACTAAATTTTAACAGTAGCCTAGTAGGAGCCAGACATCCTTGGCCTGACACTCCACAATTTTGGAAATAATTTCAACCATCACCATTGTATGGCGACCAGAAAATAAGCATGGCTATTGTTCAAATATAGACAATGTAGTCAGAGGCTCCTAAATTTGATCTCCAAATTTGTGCCCTGCACTTTCTCAGCAATGTAACTGAAAATTCCCCTTGATGTTATCAAATAGGAGGATTGACTGGAAGGAAAACTGCGCCTGTAAAACATTTCAAAATAAGGGCCAACATGACACGTTTTATGAAAAAAACGTCTGTCACAGTCTCAATTTTGGTCGAAGATAGGCTACAACTACGTCCCACACTTGGTTGTGTGCCATGCACGTATATTCTCTGCACCATACTGTCACCCGCGCCCTGTGAGGTGTGAACACACTGCAATTAGTGGCCTGGTTATCTTGATAATCCTATTTACAACGCAATAACAGGTAGCGGTTTGCGAGTGTCGACCACCGTGCCATGGATGACCGCAATCCACAGTCGCACACGGCGTGAATAATCAACTGACTTCAGGACACTTCAGGGACAAAACTTCAAACTTTTACGCTACTATTTACTATAGTTGATTTGGACTTTGCAACGCGCCCTGTTTACGTTATACGAGTACACCAAAATTACAAAATCTATGCCCGTGTCTCCATCCCCGGGGATCGTGTGAAACTTAGGCAACTTTGTTTTACAATTTATTAGTACACCGGACTGCTGGCTGATACCGTCCCTAACTCTGTTTAGACCGAGTATAATGAATTGAAGCTAAAGAGTGTGATTAACGATCATGTTAGTCTTCGATTTATGATGAAAAATTTGAGTAAACAGAGGCATTAAACCTACAGTAAACCACAAGTTCGACCACATTTATAACGGGAAAACATACCATGAAATTATCAGCAGCACTGTTGTTGCCGTTGAAGCAGGAAGTTTTGGCATCAGTTTCTGCACGTCTGGCGTGCGTGTGATCTTCATTTTCGTCCACCCGTTTCCTTTTCTTTGTTGGCTCATACATGTAGCCACAACTTTGCTTCGGTAAGTTATATCAGGTCCAAATGTCGGTTCTTCTCTTCATTCCAACACCACAAAGCGTACTCCATTTTCCTCACCCAAATGACAATGGCAAGTTGACGTCACAAATCGCGCCTCTACAGGCCGATTGGGTAACTATTCTCAAGAAATGCTTTGGCCACTTCCATTTATAAAAGCGCGTTTAAATACTACTTGCAGGGTCGAAACCTGTTATTTTTAAAACTAGGATTGTATTTTATGGTTCTACTCTACATATAATCACTGAAAAAATGGATTTCTTGCAATCGGTGGCATTTAACCTTTAAGGGTAGCTGCAATGGCCGACTTGTATCCCTGAATGGTGGAAATCCACAGAGCACTTCCTCATACAGACTCAAAAGAAAGTATACCATCTGTTGGACAGATGCCTCTCAAGGCGAACAGTCCTTAGAAGTGCACCAAGAAGCAGACTTGTTCCACATGAGTCCAATACCTGCAATAAAGACTGGCAAAGCTTTCCCAAGGCAACTTGTTCAGCCATTCTCTTACAGACGCTGGCTAAAGTAATGCTCTTGAAAAGAGTTGCCAGACTTAAAGCCTGAAAAACTGAGGATTTCAGTGAAACCTGTTGGGTCTTGGTTGCTTGAGCAGTTGAGGGAGAATAGGCAGTGACCTGGAAGACTCTACACTCAACCCCAACATATCTAAGCATCGCTCCTTCTCGGGCAGCCATTGGCCCATGAGAAGGGCTTCGCACTGCACCTCCCAATCTTTGGCAAGAGAGGGGTTGGAGGAAAGGCATACACCCACATTCCCTCCCATGAAATCAACATAACATCTGCCACCAATGGCAACTCCTCCAGTCATGAGGACACAGAGGTGTCGATCTTGTGATTGTCCCTGGTGGCAAAGCGATCCCTGTTCATTTGATCCCAAAGGGCCCAGACTGCTTCTACCACAATACAATTCAGAGATGATTCAGTCTGAATTACCTGACATTCAGGCAACCCAAAATGTACCAATAGAGAAACCTGATGCTGTTATGTCGACAAGGACAGCATTGACTTGGCCAAATAGACAACCTCTTTGACCTGGTACCTCCCTGTTTATTGATGAACACAAGTGTCATACTGTTGTCACGCATCACCAGGACATGCTTATTCTCCAGCTCTGACTGAAACTGGACCAGGGCATGATGGATCACTTCCAGTTCTAGCCAGTTGATGTCAATCCTCCTCCACTGAGGAGATCCCAAAGCTGAAATGTGCTCCCCAGCACTGCAAGGAGGCATCTGTGAACAGTCACCTCCCAGTTTAAGGGCTTCAGGGACTGCCCAGCATCACATTCACCTAGAGAGACCACCAACCCAGAATCAGCTGATCATACAGCTGAATCCTGAGACTCCAAGACAAGAGTCACCCATCCAATATCAGCATCTAAGAAGCTAAGCTGAATTGGCCAATGCTGTAGCCTCCCCAGATTGACCTGAGAGTCCATGAATGTCAGCGTCATAATCAGAGGCATCCACTGCCATGTCAACAGAGCTGACATCCTCTTAAACCACTTTAAGTGAGTTAAGAGTCTTTTCAATCAGTCATCTGAAGGCAGAAAAATGAAAGGGACTGTAAAAAACTTATTCCACAAGAACACCAACTCCCCGGAGAGACTCAGACTACACTTATGGAGATTCACAATAAGGTTTTACTTCAAATGCAGTTTTCCTATGATCTGCATCTAGCAAACCTCAATGGGCAGCTTTGTCAGACAATGTTTCTAACAAAAGCATCATTTGTGATGCTATGCTATTGGTATGCAAATGACACTAGTCAGCCCACTACCAAACCTTGTCAAAAACATGGACAGGGATTGCAGACAGGTGACCCTGCAGAGTAATCATATGATCCCTACATACCCCTACAGGCAAGGCTCCAACTTCTGGCTGCATTTGGGACCAGAAGAGCCCAGCTTCAAAGGCCTGCCACCCCTCTACTCCAGCTTCTTCCTCTGCAGCTGCCTGCAAGAACTCAGCCCGTTGGCCTACTTCACATTCCACAGCAAAGCTGAATCAAGAGATTTTCGCCACTTCTCTTTGGCCATATTGTCTGCCCTCACAAGGAGGGGAACAGTGGCCTAGCCGAACAGCCCCAGGACAATGGGTTCCAAGGGCAGCTAAAAGGAATCTCTGCTTACAGCTGTTGACAGGGCTGCTGCCAAGAGGAGCAGATTACAGTGCATTAACTTGACTTTCACATTGAATGTATTAGCTCAACTGAGCATGTGGCCCACAATGTGGCCTCTAAAGTGCTTGAGGCCCAGCAAGGTTTTCACCAACAGTTTGGTGGAAGATGGGAAGGTCATCATGCACCACCTCAAGGTGTTGCATGGCCAAACAGCCCTAACAGTCAACAAAAGAGCCAATGATGGTCATCACCCATGCACTCTGCTGGAAATGCACACACATCCACTAGGGAAGCAAGACCGACTCTGCCTCTTAGACATCACAGTCCCACAAGGGATCATCTGATAATGGAGGGGTGAAGTTGTACATCAACTTGCTAGTCTGGTACAGCTCTTCAGCTTCACCAGGAGGTATCCCTAAGTAAGCTATTTTCGTGAATGTACAGTACAGCACACCGCCTTAGCCCGCCAGCTCTGAAGAAAGCACAGTGAACTTCCCTCCCACAAAATTAGAAAAAGGCACCTGTATTTTGGGGACCTTTCAACACTTTTGGCCAACATGGGCACAGTTCTGGGCAGTGACACTGCATGCTGTGGTATAGGGTCTCCAGCATGAAAGTCGTGTCCCAAAAAACAGTGTGCCTGCCTTTTTTGCCTTAGAGGAGACTAGTGACCCTGGCCTGCCATCTCCATGGTGAAAGAGACAACTTCCACTCCTTGCTAATGGTGAGAAGGGTCGTGACTGGCTGTATTCCACTCTCCCACCAAATGAGAGAAGCAACACACTTCCTCTTCCAGTTGACAGTCTGCACTAGGGAAATCTAAGCAGTTGAGGTTGAGGAGATCCTCAGCAGTGGGACAAACCTCCAGATCACCACCAGAGATGAACATATCTTCCAGGCATTTGAGGTTCTGACACCACAGTGACCTCAGTTGCCAAAGTCCCTGGAGTCTAAGACACAGAACTGTACTGTGTCTGCAACTCATCCCACCCTGGAGAGTCTCCTTAGGCAAAATGCACAAAAAGAGCTTGCCTGCAGGGCCAGCAACACTGGCTAGCCAGGATTAAGGCCCAGGCCCAGGCCCTTCGGATCTGACAGCGCAACAACTGTCACTGCTTCCTGAACATGCAGGGCAGCCACAAAAGCCTAAAGACCCTTAGCAGGGGTAGGCTCGGGTGCTACCACATTGGCTTAAGTCACCAGACAGGTGGCCTCCCTAGCAGAAGCCTGCTGGACTGTAGGGTTGACCTCCATTGGGGAAGCGGCCAAGGAGAGGGCAGCAACGGTCCTGGCAGTGGGACAGGCAGTGTCGAGCAACACTCCTTTACCATCCCTACCACCCTGTGGAAGCCAGGGATCAGGCTGAGGCCTAGACTCAGAAGGAGAAAATGAATGAACCCTGGACCTGGTGCTGCATTTTACTTTCCTAAGAGTGAGAACAGTGGTGGTACATCTTTTCCCTCCTCTTCTTATTTCTCCTATGGCAGGAGCACAGCCACTTATGACCAGGGGATGAAGGCAGGGAAGAGAGCCTCTCCACTGAGAACTATGATGCAGTCAAAATCCTGGGCCTCAGAAGGCCTAGTACCAGCTGACACCACCAGGGTAGGGTCAATAGAGCCCACTGCCCTAACTGCCTGACACCTTAACGCCTCAGATAATGACTCATCCCACTTTCAAATGCAGAGCTAGGCATCACATATGGAGCAGAGAATGGAAGAATGCCCATTTGCTTCCCAAAGGAAAAAAAATACTCCAACCTCTTTAAACATTCACCAAAAAGAGTAACCATAGCCTCAGTCTGCTCACATCCCTTGGGCAGAGGCCTCTGCATGAACAGCCAAAACTTGCCCTTGCACATCACAGGGAGGAAACCCTGGCAGGCAACACAGAGTGATGACACTGAAGGTCTGAAGGTGTCAACAAAACTCGACCTGAAGCCAAGGTCCATTCCTTCCCCCACCCCACTCCATTTTTACTCTGCAAATGAAAATCAAGGACCCATCCTGTCACCTGACTACCAACACATGGCAGGCAGCATCACAAGCAGGCTGGGAAGGGCCACTACCTACAGATCTGCCAAAAGGAGCCACCGTGGGGATGGTGGGGACCCTAGTATGGGAATCCCAAACCAGTTCCCAGAGAGAGCCTGTGGTAGGCCTGCCACTTTCCTTGTCCTTTCCATGGGAGCCTTGATTCAAGGATGAGCCTTGATTTGAGGACCAGTTGGGGTCTGGTTTTGAGGACCAGGCACGACTGGTCACCACCCATCTGCCCCACGGGGGCCTGGATTTGAGGACCAGTCTGGTCCTGACCAAACTGGTTGATGCATTGGCCTAGACTTATGGGCCTCAAGCCTCAAATTGAGGATCAGTGTCCCTCTTGCAAGGCACCAAGGCCTTGTACTCACAACGTGTCTTTGTATGTTGGAGCCTCTATTTTGCAGACCTAGAGTCTGCCTGACACATATTTTGCCACTAACAAGGGGTCCATCTTCAACAATTGTTCTTGGATTCTCCACAGTGCAGAACACGCCACTTTTGCACATTCAAGAGCTACATACAGGATGGCCCTCCCAAGACACCATCCAATGGTGGTTTGTGTTAAAACAGACATCCAACTCCACTTCCTCATCCATCCGGACCAAGTCCCAAACTAAGCTGGCAATAGGTACTAAGCATACCTATCATCTTTAACACAATGTGAAAAGAGACAAAAACAGCAGAAAAATAGGAGTGTCGAAACAATATGCATCCTTCCCAAATTGATGCTCAAGTGGAAAATTGAATTCAGCATGCTAACCAGTGTGCATTACAACCACCAGAAGTGCTGTGCCACACCACTGAATCTAGATGGGTTCAATGCGTCAGCAGAGTGTTGGTACTGGATCCGTGGAATTTTTACGGGTGCTTGGGCAACTAAAGTGCATGAAAACCAGTTTTAGTGACCTATTGTGTTGTACTATATCCATAATATATAGGGCTATGCTTATGAGTAGGCTAATTAAGCATCAACTCCTAAGTACTCATCACCTAGATATCCATTTTGTACGCAAAAACAGAGCTTGTGCATTTTCATTATTTAGCAAATTTCCTACTTGAAGTATAATGTCCACAATTTGACAGGGATAATGTTTAAAAATGTATAGAATATCTTAAAATCACAACACAGTATATTGAATAATAAACGCCTGTAATTGTGACATCCCCTTTGTATACTAATAATAAAACATGTTAACCCATCCTCACTTACCTGTGTATGAATAAAAAGTGTAAACAAAAGTATGAAATGACATTTAAAACATGAATGGCACTATGCAATAAGACCCTGATGAAAAAGTTATCAGTCGACTTTTAGATCCCAAAATGCTTGCAGCATGTCGTAATCAGTACTGTATTTCAGCACCCTGGACAAGCACCAATTCCTGGCATCTCTTCCTCATGCTATAGGTTACCTTTTGTTGTTCCTCCTGTGGAATTTTACCTCATTCCTGCAGCAGTACATGACACAGGCTGTCAATACTCTGTGGCTTCACAGGACGTGTATTGATTTTCAGCTGCAATATGCTCCATGCTGTGATACCCAAGAAGTCCTCTCTCTTAATCCATGTGGTCAGTATTAAGAGGAATAGAAATAAGTACATATGGAGCACACAGTCCAGCATCATGCACATGGTTTGTAATGGTCTGGGGGGATATAACATGTCCTTATGACTTTTGGAAAAAAAATTCAGTTGCCGTTTTGAACCTATTGGGTTCTGCATGTCTTATCAGAAGACATTCTGGATTGTTAATTTTTGACGTCCACCACACATGCCTATGTGCGAGACCACATTCTGACTTACACTAATTGTTCTGCAACAGCAACCCGAGTTGCACCAGCTTGCAACATGTCTAGGCCCCTAGCAATTTAATCAGTGCTGGGGTGACATTTTTCCTTACATCCCTATTTTGACAGCCAAAATAGCCTACAACAATGCACCTCTGTTTGCACTGCTGGCATGGCAAGCTCTACAGTGCAATTGGCAGTGTGAGCAATGTGGCTTTTGGTGGATAATGTTTTAATTTTTTATTAGACAGTGACATCAATGTAAAAGGCCATTGTGTCATGATGCGTGCTCAGTAATTTGTAATGGATTACCAAATTTCGACATAACAAGTGTACCTACCTGTATGCAGCATACCAGTGATTACTTTCATAACATTATCCTTATTAAATTGTGGATATAATGCTTTGGCTGACCATTCAATCTGGCATTTCTATGGTGGAAAACACCTGCTGTCCCTGCTTATAAAGGTAGAGCAACATACTTTCTTTTTCTCTCCACAAACAAACACAGTCATGTATACGGTCATCTGACGATAACTTTCAGGTCAATATAGAACGCAGCCCACCCGTTACTTCAGCCCAAAGCAAACTGTGTCAATAACACCATGGTGATGTGAATATGGAACAATAACTGTGAATCTGTATTTTTATATGCCGATTCACCCCACGTTTGCACTAGCATGACCCCAACACAGAGCAATTATGTAAGTTTTGTTTTCTTCTTTGAGTTGTATCCGATCCATGCATTGATGCTTTTCTTTATAAGACACATGACCCGGGGCATCTATCCTTATGTGGTAAACAACGCCTGAATTTTCCATACTCTGAATGGGAACTATTTAATGCTGCTAATTTATTGTGAGTGTGTGTGTGTGTGTGTGTGAGTGTGTGTGTGTGTGTGTGAAGCCAGCTTTATGCAGTTGAGTGGTAATCATAATATTGCCAGAGTCAACAAGTATGCTATTGCCTCTTGTGACCAAGAACGTATGATTTGCAAGACGTTGACAAATCGTGGATATCCTCAAACCAGCCGAAGTGAAGTTGGTTTGGAACCTCGTCTTCCTCTGATGTCCGCCAAAAACATGGCCATTTTGTCTTCTGACAGTCCTCGGCAACTCATGTCCGAAACACAACCGACTGGTACGTGCACTGTCATTCAACGGGTTAATACTGTGACATTGATGTCCCGTGCCAGTTACTCCATGTCAGGCATGTTTGCAGGAGCATGTTTTAATGACCCAGTACCAATCAATGTCAACTTCGGTAAATCACGTGTAAAACTTGTTTTTGGCCCATCTACAGTCTTCCTTGACCAGGTTTCCTCTCTCCATTGTGCAATGGGACATAAAATCAATGACACTCATTCCCCCTGGTCACCGTTTTCGTCTTTTAATTTCAGCTGACTTGTCAGCTAGAAGAGCTTCTGCCATCACTCTTTGTGCATCACCCTTTTACAAGTCATATTTTCAACTTTTCTCTGAAATTTTCAGTAAGATTCACTTCTGACTTGGTAGTAATATGTATTGAGTAGGTTTCTACCAGGTTTGCTCAAATGGTCATCTCCCAGTGATTTTCGGACTTTTTACGAATACCTTTTTTCTTTTGGGGGCAACTAAAATTCTTGATAAATCTTCTTTCTCCAAAACCGCTCACTCGATTGCATTGGTTTCGCGCAGGAACACTGCTAGGGACTCTATATTTTTAATTTGCTCACCAGGTAGTGCAACATTTTAAAAAAATAATTTTTGATGTGTGTTTGTTACTTTTGAAATCTCCAGAGCCGTCACCTAGAATTAAGCGGATGGATATGTTCTTTGTTAAAAAGTTCAAAAAAGTTGTTTAGTTGGTGGCACTGCTGTGGAATTTTTTATTTTGCGCCATTTTTTTTTTCTTTTTTTTCCATTTGGGTACTTGCAGCTAGATGAACCTTTCCTATTGATTATTATGTCAGTCAGGGGACATTCTTATGCTCAATATCATGTGTTTTCTCCACCAAATGTACCTTTCGAAGTTATCTTTATATATTCCCCAATTTCTCATGCTTCAGTAAAATTTATATTTCAACGAATGTTTCTTTTGGCAAATCTTAGATATTATTCTAAATGTCATGGGCTCAGCTAAAGTTCAACACAGGTTATTCAACTGCACCCTTGATTATATGAACAAAAACTCAGGTCAGCTGAGCACTGGCTGTTCACATAGCTCTCTTGTTATAAAGTTATTTTTTTTAATCATATGGTAAGTTATTTTTTTCTCGCACTTGGCACTAACGGCAGAGCTCCATTTTTAAACTGTGATGCCAAATAACTGTTACTTGACTTAAATTCTTCCACCCTTGGCACTGTGTAGCCTACAGGACCGATTTGCCCTAACTTGTAATTATTATTGCACAGACTCTTTCATAAATTCGTGCCTATTCTGTGTTTAAATTTTGGATAGATAGAATGTCTATCTTGTAATTAGGGTCACAGAACAAATGAGTTGCATTTGAGCAATACATTACTTCGCTTTTGGCGTCTTAATATATCTTTCAAAGGGACCTTCCTTGTCACATCTGTAAAAACCAGTTTCCAGTTGTACAATGGTGACGCTCTATTTACCTTCCTTTTGCTCCTTCCAAATTTTGGATAGAATCAATATCTTGTAGCTAGGTTTACATAACAGATGAGTTGCATTTGAGCGATACATTACTTCGTCGTTATGTATCGCTCAAACGCAACTTCCTCGTCACAGCTGTGAACCTGTATCCAGTTATACGATGCAGATTCTCTATTTACTTATGTTCCTCCATGTTGCTGATAAACAGTCGAGCTGCTAAAACATATATAATGAACAAAACTTGTGTGAAGTTCACATTTTGATTGCACAACAGATGTATCACAGCAAACACGAGACACCCAAATTAATGGGAGAAAATGACTTTGCTTGCTTGATTCTTTGGACAAGTAAAAAATAGAACAAAGATGTTATCTACACCCTAACACTCGTTAGGCTGCTTGGCCTTTACAGTAGGCCCACTCCATGTGAGACTTTGTGCACCCTTCAAGCATGCTGAAACATCATGGTTCCATGAAAGGCTTAACCACAAAATGAGCTCAGTGAGTGTGGTCCATTCCATGCCACGTGGGGCTACCTTGTACAAGGTGCACAATATGACTTTTTACATTTTTTTTTCAAATGTACGATCTCTTCATACTTCATTTGCAAGCTACACGAGTTTCAATATCCCGCTTTCGTGTTTTATAAAGGGCAGCTTCGTTTGGCAGGTCTACTAGGCCAACGTATAAAACCCTGCAACACCATGCACTGCACGTGCCATCCTGTGTTACATTAGAGGCTCGCCACGTTAACCATTTAGTTTGCGTGACCTTGTGGCATTGCCCTCGACCTTTTAGCAGACAACTTACAACGCACTTTTGGCCATGTAGTGTGCGGCGTACTACCGTTTCTAGTGAGAATGATGTCACAAAATGACCTTGACACAGTCAAAAAACCGATCTCAGCTAGGACCCGTTACAGCAATGAAGAAAAAATCAAACCAGCCTCATTTCATCGTCAGCAACTTGGCAGTATAATAGTAATAGCATGAGTTTGCCGGATATAACAAATATTTAAGTTTCCCTAGTCGTGCTTTGCTTTGGTCCTGATGATGCGCCACTAACCATTGACATGGGTAGTGAAAAAGTCAAAAATCATGTTTTCGTACATCGCACAACACCATATTTTCTACTGTTCGTATGAGCTTTAGTTTAAGTATCTACATGTTAAAAGGCAACATGGGGCATTAAAATGCTAACAGCGCATAGGGCCGTCTCTGAAAGTATTTTGATGTGCCCTCTTGCCCTTTACCGACCTCTTCCATTTGTCTGTAATGCGTGAGTTTGGGTGCTTATGCATGAGGCGTAACGCACCCTGCGTAAATCAATTACGTTCCACAACAACATGTATTCCTTATATGCGTGATATAACAAGTTCTGCCTTTTTGAAAAAAGCCCTATTGCACGATTCAAGATGACTGTAGAGTTTAAAAATTGAATTTAGGATTCTAATAAACAAAATGAAAAAAAAATAAATTAAACTAGGATTAGTAAATCTAAATTTTTTAGCCAACTTATGTATGTATCAAGTAAACATAAAAATGACAGTATCCATGACCAAGTCTGCCAGGGAACATGACGAAACTTGAGGTGCCACGTCAAGTTACAAGTAACCTTTGCATAAAATAAATAATCCTCATATGTTTCCTTTGTTTCTTTCTTTAAAATCATATACATATAAACCCTCAAAATACAAAATGTTGACAATCGGATTATCCATTTGTAAATTTTCGTTGGAATAGTTCTTACAAAAATGTCAGTAAAGAAATCGTATTGTATGAAGGCCACAAAACAAACGGACTCCGCCTGGCATAGGGAACTCGCTTGTCATATCGATGCGTCAGGTCGGCCCAACGTTATTCCCGTTCACTCATGCGCGATTCAATATGGCGTCAAAGAACCGCCCATGTCTGTCCTTATTGTAAAATAGAATCTTATATATTGCGCATCTCCTAAGTCGCTCGGAATAATAAAACTAAGCCAGGACAGCAGAGCTCATGACCGGATCACTCCGAGTGCATGAAACGCCTGAAGAGTGACCTTAAACCATGGCTGTCATGGATTGCAATATTATTCATGCGGTTGTTTTGTGTTTTATCCAGTAATTACAGCTGTATAAAAAATGTTTAAATAGTTAATGTGTACATATAACACTTTTTAAAACTGAAAACAATTGAACTTTACGAGCACATTACTCAAAAGTAGTACCTAAGCGCAACTAGGATAATATGGATATCCACTAGGGTGATACGGATCTGGTTATCATCCAGTCCATATTTTTATGACTGATACAGCCTTAATTAGTGGATAAGTTCATACATTCTGTCACGGCGTGTGGTTTCCTGCCCAGATTTATTTTGTCCCCGCCAGAAACACACACTAATGATGGTTTGTATTTATCACATAATGCTTCTATGGAATGTTATCTTTGAGAAGCCACAAGCCATAGTTTTTAAACAAAAAAGATGTCAGGAATACGTTGAAAAGCATTACCACACTTGCATGCGCGAATGAATTGGCTTATTTTTTTTTTAAATGTAATGCGGTACTATGTGATACAGAACGCATACGTGATAGCCATAAGACATATCTTTACTACCTTCCCAAAGATTCCATTATGGTATAAACAACAATACGCAATGCTTGCATAAAATCATTGGTTACAAAATATTTTAAATCAGGGGAAAATCCCAAATTACGTCATTTCATTGGAATTCTCCCTTGCGCAAACGTCAGAAAAGAGTCCCGGAGCGATTGGTCACGTTGATGCATTACGCATCACGCCTGTCTTTGACGTCCACGCACATGTGGAACCATCCTCATTGCTTTTACCTTATTAGTATTTTTGATGTATTGCGCATCAAGCGTTACGCTCATGCATTAACAACAGGTAACACACCAAAAATAAATCCCACTTTAATCAACCCTAGCTCAAAATGTATTTGCGTTAGGATAATAAATCATGTACGTGTGTAATCGTCATACTCCAAAGAATATATATGTCCCGTTTTCATGTCAGTGATGTTAATTGTTGAATAAACAATTGGAAGTTGACCGCAAAGCATCCACCCCATAAATATCGATATAAGTCACTAATTATTTGTGATAAAATGATAATTGCATTTGCATTTCAATCATGACATATTGGCAACAAAAAGCTATCTTGCGGTTTTTTATGTTTGGTTTAGTTTTTCTGTTATCCATCCTCAAAGTTTGACGTTTAAATTTTTCCGTATGAATTCCAGGATGTTCATTTCATAGAAAAAGAACGAAGCAAACTTTTAAAAATCACTGAGTTCTTTTTGCAGTTCAGACTGTACAGAATCAACACCGTTACCTGTATTAAATTTTGTCCGGCCGTTTTCCTCGAATAACCATTCTTAGGTGGGGTTCTTGTGCTATTATATTTTTTGAGAAAACAAGCTTCAAGTGCCTTTGATGTTGATCATTTGCCTCTGAAATAATACAGTTTGATCAAGATGAGCTGATATTTGTACAAAACGTAGTAAACATCGTCCCTTTATATTTGGTGAGGTTGTCAATCAATTATTGGCAAATCACATGAATAAAAGAGCCTTTGAATCATGGAAAACATTATTCAGTGATCTGTCAAACAGCGACAGCGACAATCTGGTTTCAAAGCGTGATGTCATGGAGGCAGCCCTTCAGGCACTGTGACCTCGAACCTGGCAACGAAAGCTGTGTTGCTTGCTTAGGTGGGGCGGCCTACGGCCGCTCGTGTTTAGTGGACGGATGGCAGGTCTTCCGCCCCCTACCTCTCTATCCCGTTTTAAGGGATAGTGTTTTACTGTTTTTACTTCTATCTGTATACTTTATGTGCTTAGCTTGTTAGACTTGCCTTTACTCTTTACTTAGTTAGCTTGTCACTATTTTGTAGTTATTTTCTCAATGAGTGTCTTTTCTCTTTCCAACCTGAGTTTTGTAAAACAAACATACTTTCGGCATGCCGCCTGATTTGGCAGTGCCGCCGTGATACCACTCTCCTTTTGCCATATCCCGTTGCTACCTGTAGCCACGTGACTGATATTTAACTGTGATTGACGGGTGGTATTTTTGCGCCTGGCGGCTGAAAAGCAAAACAATGACACATGGACGTTCAGATGTTCCGATGCCTGTGTGTTTATGGTATTTTTTCTTATACTTCTACTTTAGTTCAAAGCTTGAAATTCTGACAACTTATAGGAAGGACATTCATCTTGTAAAAACTGTTAAAATCTCAAAATCGGCCATGCAAAGGTCTTTGGTGTCTTACCTGTCCTTAAAGACAAATGAAATGCCGCCTTTAAAGTTAGAATGCAACGTTTATTAGCCATGGCGCGTATGTATCGGATGCAGAGGCCCAGGGCCATAGCCTTGGGGTCAGAATGGTCGGCCAAGCATTTGATTCATAGGTCTAGATGTATAACCAACGCTTTGTTAATAAACAGAAATTTGCTAAGAACTTCCAAATTTTTTAATTTGGCCTGACCAAATTTAAACTGTATGCTACGGTACTTAGGCTTATGGGTCAGTAAAACCGAGCCCCCCCCCCGTCACTAACCATGTTTATATATATATATATATATAAATAAATATATATATATATATATGTATATATATATATATATATATATATATATAGAGATATATATATGTATATATATGTATATATATGTACATATATATATGTATATGTATAAATATATGTGTATATGTGTATGTATATATATATATATATATATATATATATATATATATATATATATATATATATATATATATATATATATATATATATATATATATATATATATATGTGTGTGTGTGTGTGTGTGTGTTGCTCGGCTGTGTACCGCGTAGGCAATGACACTGATGTTCTAGTCCAAGCTAGATAAGGAAACTGTACGCCTAGGCCTAATCCACGTAGGTATGTCCAATTTGCAGGCATGTTCAACGCAAAGTCCCATCTGCCAAATTGTACAGCTTACGCCCCATTACGTAGGCCTACACCGCTACAAAGATGATATTCCCATTTCGATGGCACTTCATTTTCGGCTGATCTTGCCCATGATTTTAAAGGCATTTGCGAGCAAGATTTGTTCTGGTACGATTTACAGCCATAAACAATCACTGCAGCGTCCACAACCACAAGCCGCCCCTCAAAGTAAGGCCACGGTAGTCCACATGATGTCAGGCCTAGGCCTATGTATTTTGCACATTTGCTTTCAAGAAAATGTTGCATTGTCCATAAGTGTAGGCCTACGTGTACAATTTTACACCTTTAAAATGTTTTCAATCTTTTCTACAAACATCTTATTCATTTTTTTTTCAGTTTACCCTTTCATGCAGTGGACATCGAGGTGTCCCTGTTGCCTTTTTTTAATTCCGTGCCATATAGGCCTAGATATTGTTTCTTTTCACCTTGTGACGTTGTTTGTTTCCGCGCGACTAAGGTTGTTCGGAATATAAAACATTCAAATTTACTAAACGACATTAATAGCGCCAGTGAACGAGCGAGAATGAGCCAAATCTGGGCCGAGAGGATTTTATGTCATATGGCGCTACAAGAAGATGGAAGATGCTTCATGGCTGGGTCCATGTCCCACACTTTCATCAGTATTGGGCGATGAGGACGAGAGCCAGTAACATCAAGTCCTGACGTAAGGCCCGAATGTAAGCACGTGATGCCGGCAGACGATATCTTGGCTCAAGTCATTTTGCGCGCTGAAACCCGCAGTCTGATCCAGTCGGGCCTAGCAGTGCTGCACATATTCTTTGGCCCATTCTTTGATTCATGGTTGTTTATTCATGGTGAGTTCCAGATTTTCTACAGATTTTCAAGTCAGACAGTTAAGGAATACCGCGATTGATAGCTAAAGGCAAAAGCAGCTTGCCATCAAGGCAGTCTATTAATGATTGAAAAATTTTCAAAATATCACCAGTTGTTATTGACTTTACATACAATACTCTTGTTGAGTCTCAATCAGAATTTGATGATAGTCACGGTGGTGGTAACCCAAGAGGTGAACAAGAGGGCGAATCTGATATGGACACGGAAGGTGGTGGTGGCAGGGACAAGAACTGAAATCATGCAAATAGGCCTGATGGTAATGTCAGTTTTGTTTGTAGGCAGAATAGGCCCCAGAGTAGTCAAGTTATAGAACATGATCATGGTTGATTAACCATTTTTTACGTTTTATTCGACGGGCTAGAAGAAATTATTGGTTCAATTATTTTAGCATGTTTGCCATCTGCATCAGATGATGCTAAATTGTTTGAATTAGACAAAAGAGTTCAAATTCATTCACATTCATTTGCTTGCAGAAAAAATAGGCGTCATTGTTGGTTCGGTTTCTCGTTTAGATAACGGTAAGAAAAACAACTATGCTGACAAATATTGATATTGCAATTTACAGAGGTTGTTTCTATGAAACAATACGCTCAGGAAACGAATGGTTTGTAAATGCATATAACCCTACAATTTTGAAATTCTGGAGGGGAAATATCATGCTGGATATTGGCCTCTAGATGCCAAGACAAACTAGTGAGCATTTATGACTACTTCCTGTATGACTATCATTTCATGTGTAAACAGTGAAGAAGAAATGCTAACTGATACAGCTATAAACAAGAACTCCTTCCCGCCGTGATCATCAGAGGGAACGTTTTTCTCTTTTAGATATACACAAGGTTGACAGCATGCACTTCATTCTGTAGTTAACTTATCTATTCAGCACATTTGTGAGCCCAGTGATATGAACTTACTGGCAACGTACTTTTTGAATTAAGAAAACCATTTAAACATGTCGATACTGTTACAGTTAATGAGATTAGTTTGGTGAGTGCAACTGTACTTACATACATTCATCGAAGGCTAAGGACTATTAAAGATAAGGATCATCTTCGTGGGTTATATATTATAACTGTTTGTGATTTCTTCTTCAGTTCCGAACTGTCCAAGGAAAATTGCTTTTACATATAAATTCCTTTAGTGTAATTTTCAGCCATATTTTCCTGCACAGAATTTTCGTCAGGCTAGCTTCAAGTCATATATTAAAATGTTGGTAAGATGCAGAGTACGTATATTCAATGATGCTTAATTAGAATCACTAAGGACAAGGTTGGTAGATAGCAAGCACAAATTAGATCCATCAACAATTTACATTTATGCAACCAATAGATTATTTTCAGCACACAATGATAAGATTCAGCAGCTGTTGCCAAATGAAGTATGTCAAGTGAAGGCTAAAATTATATCTCACAGTAAGATCAAAGTTCTGGTTCGTATGTTCCTGAGCAGTTCTTTCCTGATGATGATCAGTTAGCTGGGGGATTATGTACTTTCTATTGCTGCACGTGTTGTGTTGGTAGGACACATTTTGATAGATTAACGATAAGGTAATGGAGCTAAGTGTCATGTTGAATCAATCCAGTACTCAGATGACAGTCGACATAATGTCACTTATATATGTGTAAAATTCGATGATGCAAGTATTGGAAAAATATTTCAAAACACAAATCATCATGATGCCATTTCTATTGAAAAATATGGTAAAGAATATATTTATAGAGGAAAAGTGTTATCGTGAGCAGTTTCCATTAATACCTTGTTCGGCATGCACTGTACATAAATTACAAGACATTTCTCTTGATAAGGCAGTGGTATCTCTTGGTAATGAAATATTCCATGGTGAACAGGCTTATGTTGCTCTCAGTCAAGTGGAAAGATCACATGGTTTGCATATATTAAAACTGCATTCAATAAATATTTATTTCAATCAAGATTCAAATAAAAAATAAAATCACCTGCAGAAAAAAGTTAATGGTGATAATAGCAGTGGTTAAGGTATTGAGCTTGCATGACATCAGGTAACATACAAACAATTAATAATTTTGCTCATGTCATATAAAATTGTTGTAGTTGAAACCAGTGTGTTTTATTTCAGTTTTTAGAATGACTATGTTCACGATTTCCGAGGTCTGCAAGTAAAGCAATCAACAAATTGAAGTCCTGATCCTGAGAAATATATCATCAATGAAAAGGTTCTTTATAAAAGCCAGAAAATGATGACAGAATGAACTTCGGAGCCGCCGTTGCAAATGAAACTGGGTTTATTACCTGTAAAGTCTTAAAAATAAAGCACTGTGAGAACTTTGATGTTAATACAAAGGTCATGTTGTATGATGCCTTGATCAGATTAGACTTTGTGACTGTGACTGTGAAAGCTCAAACATTTGAAACTTCTCAAATCAAAGTACCAGGCAGTGTGAGGGAAGAAGAACTCAAAACAATGCAGTCCACCCAGCATTGAACATGTATAAAGGATATTATGGAGAGCGGCAGTAACTTTGACTGTTATACTGTGAAAGGGAAAGTTGTAAAGGTAAGGAGACTGTATAGCTCTTAGAATTGCAGTATTTCTACTTAGGCTATCTATAAAAATAATTCTGTTTTGGTAACATGCTTCAAAATAATCTGCATTAAGTAGGTTTGGATTTGTGTGTGTGTGCATGTGTAAAATGTTATTGATAATAAGCCTTACGTTATTAAAGATTTAACAAGATCTAATCAGAAAGTTTGACAATGTCCAATTATAAAATTGAGATAAGATCTAGTTTAGGAGTCTATTTGCATGTCTACTATTTCCAAAATATGATCACTGTTTATATGGAAAGTTTTAATTTTAACCTTGTTCATTTTCATTTTGGTTGGTAGTTCCTATAATGCAAATACTGATAGATATACATGAGGAAGGCCAGATGACATGTGCACTTGAAACTTTAAGTTTTTTATAAAATGTTGGATGTCTTGTTAGGACCGGCAATCAGTGAAGCTTCAAGGTAAGGCACTCCTTGTTGCTTAAAATAGAATTTTTATTTTTTTTTTTTTTTTTTTTTAATATGAAAGTTGGATAAAATTTCATTCAGTCCAACACATTTGTACTGGCCGTCAGTGCCAATGTGTAGTGTGAAATTCAGTCAGTTTGATAGTTTGTGTTAAAATCATTGCTATCAGACTTAGGCTGTGCTTGTTAAAGACTGTGCTACGCGTCAGCAGCCCTCCTTACTTTGCATCTCCCTTTGTGAAGTGCACAATTTCAAGAAAAAAAATATATCCAATTTTGAAACATGTACTTTACACGAAAAACCTTGGTTTTGTATCAAGATATTTGTGTTGTTTTTAATCCCTCCCTCCTTAGATTCGGAAAATAGCCTGACATGAAACGTAGACATTAACATGCATGGCCCAATTAGGAAATGCATTTCATCTTGTAAACATTTGGAGTAGAACTTGTGAAAACGTTATGTTAATTATAAAGAAAATATATCTTACAAAAATTGAACTTCCAAATAAAGTTACCTGAAGGGTTAATATTTGTAAAGCTGAGCTTCCAGTAAATGTTAGATCTAGTCTGTGCCAGCCTACAACAGATTATTTTGCAGCCAGACACGCAAATAATTTAAAGGAGTAATTAAAGTGCTGTTTCATAAACATCGCTTGGCACCAGACTCTCCCTCTCTGCCATATGTCAAAATATCATTTAGTGGTAGAGGGCCATCAAAAGGTCATTAATTACAGTTACTGTATGTTTAAAGATACATGGGCAACTGAAAGTCTCAGAAGTGCGGGTGTTTACTGACAGATACTAATGAGTGTGTGGTCATTGAAACTTCATTAGCTTGATTGTGCAACTGGCCTTTTTTCAAGTTAGTGAAAGCTATGCACTAAGTGAATAAACGAGTCTTTACCATCTAAACTCCAAAGAGTGGGGTCGTTCTTAGCAGCTCCCACTGCTGCTGCATGTTTTGAAGGATGCAAAAATTTGAGTCTTAGAACATTGAATCTCTGACGCAGGTCAGCGCGTGTGCGTACAAGCCCATAATTACAAGACAATAGTAAAGGGACCGAAGAACTTGACAATCTGTTTTTGGCGGAGAAGCAGTGACAAAGAGAGATAAGAATACAAACAAAACTACAGCATATGAAAATCCAAGACAAGTCTGCTATCATATGAGTGAACATGTGGTTAAACCCATCTGAAAGCAACTAAAATAGCATTGGTTGCTGGTCAGATTATATCCATTCCCAATGTGCCCTTGAAAGAATACAAACAGGAGGCATTTTTAAGCAACAACGGACAACCTTATCAGTCTTCAATAGAGGTATAAACATGCATTCTTTGTGTTTTCCTTCTTCATCTCAGTATACTTCTCCAATTGTTACAAAAAGTTGTTCTTCCCTGCCTTGTGATTGGTTGTGACTATTATGATATTACCTGGCTGATTACCAATACAATGTCTGACGTAGTATTTCTTTAATTTAATGCATACAGCCACTGAATGCAACATTATTCCAGCTGACATTGAACATGTATTACTCCGTAAATGGGTCTCGGGGTCTTTGTGCAACAATTTTTACGTTTCATTTTTTAAATTTTAATCAAACAAAAACCAACTCCACGCCTTGCTAATTTGGATTAATATGATTTAAATACTCATCAATCTGCATGTTTTTCGCACCAAATATTTTTTAATTTTTTAGATGATCATGCCTTATCTAATTTGTCTTATCTTCTGCTGATACTTTCTTATATGGCTTGTTTTCTGTGGATCAAACAACTTGCTGCTTTGGTTCAAATGGAAGCAGTTCATACTTCTGAGTCAAGGGGCAAACTATTCAGTCAGCAGATAAACGGCGATTTGATTCACCCAGATTGAAATAAGTGTAGAAAATAAAAATGATCTTTATGAAAGGTAATTGATTTCGAATAATACATGATACCATTATGCTATAAGGGTTAGCTAAATAAAAAATGACATTTAAGGTCTTTTTATCTATTGGGTAAAAACCATGTCGAACATATGCATCCTGAATAAGGCCATGCTTAAAGAAAATGACACTACCATAACTAAATAAAGAATAGAACAACTACTGGTCCATCAAGATTGTAAAGAAAATCTTGAGACCTTGTTTATATTTCAATGCATCAAGTTTGCCAGAACATCATATACATTTTAAAACAAAACAAAATCAATTGGTTCCGCAAGTTTAAGCTTAAAAAAATCAGAATTATTTGCATGAACAAGTATGCAAAAAATTAAAATATACACATTTTACTTCATACTGATACTGGCAATTTGCAGTATAATCCGCTTGAAGTACATTTGGCTGCATATGTTAATTATTTGAAAGTATATTTTAAAGATGGCCTTATATAGAGTGAATAGTAATGATCGGGCTGATTTTTGCTCATTTCGGCCCTTCCATTTTTTGACTTGTGCGAATTTTAAGATGGAGTCAACAGTTTTGCTTTGGGCATTTTGCACTTAGAGTGCCCAAAAGAAAGCTGCTGACCTAGATGACTTTTAATTTTAGACCAGGCTTGATTTGAATGAAAGCTTTCTTCATGGTGAAAAAAACAGGGTTTTTTGGTCAAAATGCATGCAGCTATAGCTTTTATTAGCATTTTAAGGGTCAATAATATTAGCAACAGCAGTTTAATTGAAATGATCCTGTGTAAACACTTCGTATTTGAATCAGCCCAATCCTACAATAGGTTAATATCCTGTAAAGATCCAGGCAGTGTTTGAAAAAGGCTTTTCCACTCGTTTGATAGGAGAAAAATAATGATGGACCAGTTAAAAGTTTCTAATGATCTTGTCCAAATTTTAGATGCATTTCAATTTCAATTAGGACAAAGCTCGACAACATTATCAGTGTACAGACATGCGAAAATGGTCTCCTTTTCAGTTCCCAAAATATTGGCAATGGAGGTACATGGTTTTTATTTCTAACACTCAAATGGTTCTCATAAAAATATTGAAAATGCAGGTATATATAATTGCGAAATTAAAGTCCTTGTTTTGATACCTAAATATGGGAGCACTTTAGCCATGGAATTCTTGGGCCATACAAGGGGCTTTCGGAGAAACTGATCAATAAGTTTAAGATGTGTTATCATTAACTCATAGGAGATTATGACAAGCTGTTCACTTTTAATCACGTCTGCTTAAAAAAACAGCAAATTAAATGATAGCGGTCTCATTTATTACCTGGAGGGCTAAAACAAGGTTTACTGTTGCCTCCTCACCTAATACACTTTAAAAAAAAAAAAAGGGGGGGGGGTATTTGTTAGATGTTTGAGTTTTCCAGTTATCTGAAAATGTAAATGCCATGGTGTCTCAGGTAAATGAAACAAAAAGCAAAGTCTACCTTTCCACATACTTGTGAGAAAATTTTCCAAATCAAAGCAGTGAAAACCTGCTCAGGGTCATTTACACTTGCTCTGGAACCCTAGGTCTAAGATAGCCAGCCAATAAAGTATGGTCTAAGAACCAGGTAAGCAGGGAAGTGGAAGCACTCTGGCTGCTCAAGAATGGAGACCATGCTGATTTGCATTATCAGATTTGCAGACATTCGAATTTTGTTCCAGTCTATTTGCAAAAGGCTTGCCTATGAAGCAGCCGTGTGCTCCCACCAATACCAACAGTCTGCTTAGCAGGCATCGATTACAGACCACTTTTTTTTTATTTATTAATTTTTTTTATTGACAAACACTCCTCTTCCGGGATCAGTTAGTATTCAAACAAGCATTAACTGTAAAAATGAGTGTTTTTTGGAAATTTCACACGAAATATATCTTGCTGTGGAGGTACTAGAAGTACAGGTCCGTATGTCCGATACTTTTGTTTCAGTATTTGATTGAACTGTAGCCGATCAGTCCGGCCAGCAAACCCTTAATGGAGGTACAACATTCTATATCTACCCGTGAGATTGATAATCACAAGAAAACAAAAATCCACAAACACTGGATACTGTTCTAATAAACTTATCTTAAATTAAGTCCCTAGCACAGAGATTGGTTTGTTTTGCAGGCAACCTCATTAAAATACATGTACAATGTAACTAAGCTCAATTTTATTTCCTGAAATCTGTGTAATGTAACTGAAAATGTCACATAAAGTAATCAAATATATATATATATATATATATATATATATATATATGTAAAAGAAATAACTTTCTGTTCTTCTCCAAAATAAGTATGTCAATATGTTGAAACATAGAATTTAGTATTCGTATAATGAAGTGTAACTGATTATTATTTGTAAGGTGAATAGTAGACCATTTGGGCGCTGTTAAATGGTTTACAGTGAGATAATTGTAATAATATTTCAATATTTTACACCAAATGAACACTTTAGAGTTGTATTTATATTTTATTTTATTATAAGACAGACAGGACTCTGGACCTTTTGAAACGCGCAATAATGTTTCTATTGAAAAAAAACTGAACTGGTTTACCTTTACATTTACTTTCCCACCTGGCTGGCGCATACCAATGACAATGGGTCCAGCTTGTGATGGGCCAATCGAAATGTTAACTTGTTGCAACTTTGAAAGCAATTTCGGAGTTACAGGTCATAATGGTCAATCAGTGGGCCGCCCACGTTTCCCATAAATTGTTTACACGATGCTCCCACAGCCAGTGTCCAGGAGAAGCCCAGGTAAGCTCGGTGATTGACTGAAAAGTGACCTCATGTTTGACTGCCAAGAACCTCGTACATCTGTGAGCACATGGTTGAATTGAACCACGCCATAAATACTGGGCAACCTGCAACAAGGAGGTAAAAATAATCACGGCGGTATTAAGAGACTCTATTTCCATGACGTGACCAGCATTGAGACAGCATAACTGAAAAAATCTGACAAAAATGAAATAATTTTATATTTGACAGATCCCGGGCAGCCACCGGATGAACTTCTCTTTTCAAAGGTACCGCCCCAAACAAGTCGTGGATGCACATATCTAACAAGTCCTCAGGAATGACATTAACTAGATCCCAAATTGCCCGCTCTACAAGCCTGTTCTAGTTAAAGCTTGTGGTACTGTGCACCTGTCCCTGAAAAGGGAAGGAAATAACACCATGCTTTTTGATGCCAAAGAGATCCGGGCCAAAATATCAAGCAAATTAGATGCATTTGTAACTGAAATATGTGGAAAAGCCCTGGAAGGAGTTTCTGTTGCTGGAAGGAGTTTATCTTGCTGCATCCCGAACGCAACCGTACGTGAGAACAGTTAGCCTCTTGTCACCTCTGTACTATAATCTGTTTGCCCTTTTTTCCCCTGGTCTATTTTTTTTCTTAAAAGATGGAAGGTCTTCTAATTAAGCACAACAGCAGGAAAGTTATTCCACAATAGAACAGCTGATGGAAATAGGGAAGTTTAAATAGGTTTGTTCTTGATCGAAAAATAGATAAATTATAGTGCATCTAGATATTCAATGAGACACCTTTAACCTTCCGATGTTTGCATAATATGGACAACATACCTTGCAATCATGCAGATTCAATATCTCACCAATTTTCCTTAAATGATGAATGAGATTTCTGATTCTCTCTCTCTCCAATGTAGAGTTGTTTCAGCAAATATTGCTCGATAAGGATCGCCGTCGCCACCATTTGAATTTCGCGGGCGCCATTTTGTCTATGTGACCCACATTTTACAAAGGGAGCGCCCATTAGTTTTTACCACGTGTCGTACCCATTTTCCTCAGCAGGTGCGCGCATTGCGTGATGTGATTGAAGATTCATTAAAACAATTATCTTTGTCGTAGGCAATAAACAATATTTTATAATTACAAACTCAATTGTACGTTTAATAAGGCATTCATATTTACAGTGTTTCATATGTACGCTATATTCATGGACATTTGTACATTACCATTAATATTTACAATATTTCATTTGTGCTTATTTACATTATCACACGTTTTACATTAAATGATGCCCTCATATTTATATCCATTTCTTCAGTTCATTTGTAGTTTCAACAGCTTATGTTTAAACTACGAATCAATGTCCCCGATTTCACATTTCTTTTGCCAGGATTTTTTCACATTCCTGGCAACAGAATACTTTTCTTTTACTGCCCTCCGTCTTGTATTTTTTGGCCAACAAACGTCATGTATCCACCCACTGATTCAAGAAAGAAAGAGAGGTTATGAAATGACTGACATAACTGTGCACATATATAACGGTGTTATCTATGATTCTATTGAACATGGTTATGGCTTGTCACATAGAACTGAGGCAAATTAAGATTGGATAAAAACACTTCAGGGAGATAGCTAGCTTTGTGGTATAGTGAATAGGAAACGGGACCAAAGCAAACCTGGCCATCAATCAATCAATCTATCCATCTATCACACAACAAAGGCAGATCTGAAACTAATTTATTTCACTACAATTTTTTTCAAACTAAATTACACATATATCAGGCATCCTTTGCAAGCGCAGCGCGATCGATCGTTTGGCGTCACTTAACATATTACTTTGATCCAGATGTGTTTACCAGTTACATACCACACTAAAGTTTATGTATGTGTTTTGTACTGATCGTTTGCCGGCACTTTTCTGTATGGATTTAATTTACGGCCTTGTAAAGTCTAGAATCGTCGAATCCAGGCAGTTGAGCTGCAGATGTACAGTTACAAAATGACGGTAATAACAAAGGTCCGTAATTCAGGACTTTCCCCCACAAGTGGAGCCACTGTGCACAACTGCTTTCTTGTCTCCATTCACAAGAGAACCCCCTTTGGGGGGCAAGCTTGTTTGCTTGTATACTTTTGATATGGGCACCTATCCAGGAACAAACCTCGGGTGATGGGAAAATATGAATGCATGTTCAGATAGCTGTGTATATGAAAAGAGTGTGGCAACTCAGCTGCAGCAATGTTTACACAACGGTGAGAAAAGGGACACTTATTACAGTAAAGGATGGCAATTTTGGGGGAAAAATGCATTTCCTCAGTGAAATGTTAGCAAGAACCTTGTTCTGAGTTGATCTTTTCAGAGTGTACACATACATAAATGACTGTTGAGTGACTACTGTTGACCATGCTGCTGCATGATAGTGAGCAGACATTCCTAAATGTCAAAATGTACTCAGTGCAGGTAATTGACTCAAAGGTGTCAGAATCACCTCTCCCCATGCATGAAAAAAAGACAGCCACACCTTGAAGATTAGTTTTATTCCGCTCTCTTTACAGTAGAGCATTCAGCACATAATGTCACAGGATCTTGCTTATAATTCAGGACTTTCCCCCACAGGTGGACCACTGTGCCCAGTGATTCTCTTACTTCCAATGCCTACAGAAAGCCCCTTTGCTGGGGTAAGACTACTTGATTGTATAGTTTTAACATACCCACTTTCCACAGAGCAAGGTTTACATGGTAAAATATCACGAATATCTCAGCTGAGCAAGTTTAATTATGGCAAGAAAATGGCCTCTAAACTATTAATGAAACCTTTCATAAAATTTTGAACTTATTACAATAGGTTAAGACTATTGTACGGCACTAAAGCTTGCCTAATCAGTGACGTGTCTGCCATAACTGAAACAATGGTGTTTTGCCCTTTAAACACCACACTTGTATGAATGGTAATATCCCACAGAGCCATAATATGCTGTGGCATCATGAGCACATACTGCCAAAATGTACTCAGTTTAAAGGTTTCACAAACTACTCTGCTGATTAACCCCACAGGTGTCAGAAACCAATCGACACCTATGCAAGTGTGGGTGGTCAGTACACAGATACGGACTGCTGTATGAGGGTCTCAATAATTTTACCTGTATGTTGACAGGCATACTAATCAAAAAGTTTTACAATTTATGTTAATGATTCTATGATTGACCTCAAATTTGCTTTAAAGATTAGTACTTTTAACATGCGTTACCCTATGCCCACAAGTGTTAACCCCCGTGATGCCCTCTCCAGTCAGCTGGAGGTAAGAAAAGTCTATGCTTTGCTGGTTCTGTGAAAGGAGTCAATTGGTCACTTGTACATGCATAATTGATAATTTCGAGTTTATATATTAAAATCAACGTAAGGTTATTCCATTCTGATCGACAGATTAGAATTTATTTAACAAATTATCCACCAATTGTGCATCCATTGTCAGCGCAGCGTGATCCATCGATTATTGCGCGAACAATAGATCCATTGATAGCGCTGCACGATCGGTCGATTGTGCAGATCCATCGATTTCGCGTAACATCATGACACAATGCTTTTCAGAAATATTCTTCAATGGTTGATTTTTCTACCATCGCCGTACAGTAGAAATAGAGCAGCCCCTATTCTCACCATACGATGAATAAAGCAAACCCTTATCATCACCGTACGGTGAAAATAGACAAAACACTATTCTCACCACACTGTGAAAATAGAAAAAACACTGTTCTCACCGGACGGTGAAAATAGTCACTTCGTTAATAATTAGTGTTGACGTTGAAACGAAATAAAGGGTCAGTCATCTGATAGAAAGCCAGAGCTTACTGTTGCATATTTGACGCTCGTCTTACCTTTAGTAGTAATCACAGTCATGCCATGTTGCTCTGTCGTGGCCAGGAGGGAAGTCTTCACCACAAACGGCACATGTCTCACCATCCTCTTCGACTTCCTTGATCGTAAATAAGGTTAATTTAAACAAAATTTAAAATATGTATCGAAACATTCAAAACACCCGTATCTTGTACCCAGGTAAAATAGCGATATTATGTGATGCATCTGAGTAAAAATAAAGACAATAAAATGTATTGTCTGGATATTAGAAAAATGCCAATTGATATACACTTAACTGTGTTGGCTGAGAAAGGATTGAATATGACAAAGATGAACAAGCGAGAAAAACTTAAAATGGCAGAGTAAGGATTTTAAAATTACAGTTTAAACGGTTGCTTGCCACAACATACACTTGAATTGCAGCTAACCTCCATCTCCTGGTAACTGTTGTCGTCCTTGGCCTCGTCGTCGTCATCGTCGTCGTCATCATCACCATCATCATCATCATCATGGTCCAATGAGATGATGATGGGCCTCAGCTCTTCTGTCAATCCATTTACCGCCCACATGTGGTCCTCTCTTTCGATTGACCCCCTTACAACTTTCTTCCACATGTCATCCTCTTGCGCCTACAAAAGCATTCAACGTCTACATATAATGTATATATATATATATATATATATATATATATATATATATGTGTGTGTGTGTGTGTGTGTGTGTGTGTCTGTCTGTGTGTGTGTGTGTGTGTGTGTATACATATTATATGCCACACTGAATGTTTCAAGATGAAATAGATATATGGTGTCTCTGCTACATCGTAGTACCTAGAGGGTCACAAGAACATAAGATTATTTCATAGCATGGTATATAATAAACGGAACTCACCTTCTCTCTTGCACTTGCAAAAAGTTCTCGGACGTGTGTCAAAGTGAACTTAGTATTTAATCTGGCCACAAAGTTCTTCATGTAGGCCCAAATTTCTTCAATGGCATTCAAATCACTGCAGATAAATTAAAGTATTTAAAGGGGGTCGGGGTTGTGTGTGTGTGTGTGTGTGTGTGTGTGTGTGTGTGTTTTGGTTTTTTTTTTTTTTTTTTTTTTTTTTCAATAATGAAAATGAGTAATCTAAAACACACTCTGTGTGGTAATGTTTTATTGTGAAAATATAAAAAGCATTTCCATTCAGTGTTTCATTTGTACGCTAACGGATAGGCGTTAATATATTCGTCAACTGTGGCATTTTTTGGTGGTGAGCACATATAATTTTTTAATCCAATTATAACATGAAAGTAACAAATACCGTACCTATTTCATTATACACCACATTCTACAGCCATAAGGGTAAGTGTATTGGTTAGATGATGCCATTGACAGGAACACAGACTTTGCAAATAGACAGACCAGAAAAGGGTAATCAAAATTAAAATCTTTTGGACGAAAGTATGTAATTTTGTACAGCGTTAAACAGAATTTCAGTTTCTTCCATGGTAGTCGAAGGATACCCAATTAACATGTTTCATGATGGTTCTATTGAGGGCGGAATTTGTTCAAATAGCCGGGATCTTGCCATTATGTATCGGGTGCAGTCGAGCAGATAATGCTCACAGCTGCATTAGGAATAGGGGAAATAAGCATGATGAAAATAAACATGTACTGAAGTGCATATACCTGTGGTAAAGAGGCAGACGTAGAACAATATGTCCATATTGTTTCACAAGTTCATCGATGACATTCTCGATGGCTGGTTTGTGCAGTTTTACTAACTGCATTAATTCAGACTGGGAAAAATATTATAAATACATTCAACATTATAACATTTATAATCTTGATATTTTAATTCATGTTACATCACCGCAGACTCCCTGTTTTAACATATACTATGGATTTTTCATTCAACTGCCCATGATATTATCTAGTAAATCTATATTTTATCTTAGCATTGACTGTATTATACGTGCACAATTGGTATTCAAAATTAATGCCGACATGTTGCATTTTATTGCAGCACATCATACATGGGGATAAAACAGAGACAGGCAACATCAATGATGTAAGAATGATAGATCCTTACTTAATATTGAATAGATTTTTGGGGGATACGAACTCCATTTTTTGCTAACCTTTGTCATGTTGTCATCGAAGGCTACATTCCTTTCCTTTTGCCAATCTTTAATTGCCCCTTTTCTCGCCGAAATTGTCGGCTACTTTGATGTGTCGCAAATGATGGAATGGTAACTGGCGTTATCTATTACAAAAGAATGGGGGGGGGGGGGGAATTCAGGTTTTGGCAAAGGTCTACCATGCATTGTTTAAATGTTTCACCTGAAACACAATGCACTGTTAATTCATATGTTGAATGACATTAATTCTGCGCATATTTAATGCATCACTTTACCACGTGACAGACCACTGCACTGTGCGCCACTCAGACGGCCTTCCAATAAATGCATTAAAAATTTCATAAATGTTTAAAAATGACCAGAGTAAGCTGGTTTTCAATAAAAAACCATGTCCTTAATTAGTTATTTTGTGCTAAGGTGAATATTTTTTTAGATATCGTGGTAACGTCGCGACAAGACGGCCAGACGACGCAGGGGACGACAATACCTCCCGACACTTTGTGTTGCGAGGGTAAAAGCGAGAGAAAAATAAGGTGTCGGGAAGAAATTAAGGAAGGAAAAATATGATTTCAAATTTTGCTTTCAAATTGTATTTTAATGGGACAAAATCTCCCCTCCACACCTCACTATGTATCAAAATGCAAATTCACAGTTGAAGGGGAAAAAACCAAATCACTCTTTCACAACACAAGAAGCTCCACTATCTTAATTCACGGTACGCGAATTAAAACTTGTCAATCACAAGTTACAAAAATACCCTTGGCCATCTAGGCGGCATAGATCTGTGTATTTTCATTACTTTTTTTGGTAATCTGCACCTAGATAATTTTAAAACCGCTGTACTTAGAAATAATTTATTACAGAATTTTATGGGAACATATCAATTATGTGTATGAATTGGTGTAGTCAGCTAAAAAAAATAATAAATTGCTAATTGTGACATCTCCTATTTGGTACAGATGCTTGACACAAAGTGTGTGTGTGTGTAAAACAAACCATTCATCTCCTTGTGGTAGTCATTTGATGCATTTGACGTAAAAACTTTGGATGCTCCTGGAATGAACCCATCCTCCGTGCCTGCATCCAAGACGATAACTCGACTGCCCTTCCCCCTTGGAAGGCCACTGCGGTATCTCACGTCTGCTGTTTGCCATTCCTTGGATGGTATATGGCCCGCATTAACCCACGTTTCATCCAGGTACGTGATCTTGTATTTACCTGGTAATGTTAGTTATTCGTGTGGGTCTTGTGTAACTTATGATATTTTTTATTATATGCATGACCTTCATTACGAAACTAATATTAGAATCATTCTTTATTTTGATTATATATGAAATAAAATGTTACTCAAGAGATGTGCTTATGCTTATTAAATTAGGACAGAATTTTCATCAAAATTTAATCTCACAAGTGTTGCCAACACTGCATAGGGGTGGATGAGTGATAGGATAGGCTTCAATACAGGACTAGACAATTTTGTAAAATTTCTGAATTAGCAATATCATTTTTGTTTAAGAGCATCACAGGGCTGTTCAACTGCAGCATTGTAACAAAATTTTGCCACAAAGGTTTTCAAAATTGTTAAAGATTCTCTCAAAAATAATTGTTTCTTATGGGAAAAAAAGTGGGAAAATGCTACAAGTAAAGAAATTTTGCTGCAAATATTTTCAGCTGAACAACACTGCATGACTGTATTCTAAAAAAGGACCAGAGCGGGGTAAATCGCGTAGTGAAGGCAGACTGCATCTCCCGTGTGTGTTTTGGCAAAAATGCTGAAAATTTGGCAATTTCATTTCATTAACGTTAGCTTGAAATTATTTACGAAGATCTGTTTGTCATGCAAATTTTCTCAGCAACATGGTAATTGACGTTCTAATTGAAACATGAAAACAGCTGTGGAGGACCACTTTGCCTCGCTCCTCCATAGAATCAGATACTTCAATAATTTAAATTCTTAACATATTTAATATTGTAAACTACCCTCTTTCCTTATTCTCTTCACCTCTCTCAAGTAAGAATGCCTCTTTGCAACAAGGTGCTCGGCCTCCAGCAAAATCATATCCTGTCCTCTCTTTGCATATTTGAAGTCCATAAGTTTAATAATGATAAAATAGATCAAAAACATTTTAATCCAGTTTCACTTGAATTAGACTGTCATGGAACTAACGAAAAACTCTCCATTATATTTGTAATTGAGAGGTATTTGTTTTGGTTTGTGGCATAATGCGATTCAGTATGTGCTAATAATGGTAAGACCCCGGGTGAGAGATTGTTATTATGATGAGGCCAATTGTGGTGAAAAAAATTGCGTAGTGTGTCATTTGAATGAAATGAAGCATCAAATTTTATCTGGAAATACTAATCAGAATTGCACTTTGGGCTTTAAGGACGTAAACATAGACACCTACAGTGTTTAGTAAGTCCCAGTCGCAAATCGCTCCCGGCGGACTGCATAATAGTAAAAAGCTTTCTCAGCCCTTCACATACATTATAGACTGGGTGACGCGTTGTACGAGAGGACAGAGCGACGTCAGGTGTATGATAACATTTCATTTAGCAAACTACGCTGTGGAGAAAAATAAATGTGGGAATTGACATGATGATGATGATGATGATGATGATGATGATGATGATGATGATGATGATGATGATGATGATGATGATGATGATGATGATGATGATGATGATGATGATGATGATGGAGCCTGAACGTTATCAATGTTGGTGTAGCCAGTTACAGGCCAGCAATCTGGACTTTTGATTTTACCTTTGAAACTATGTCGTCATCCTTTCTTTTTGATAGGCAAATTCTTATTAAATAATTTATAACGAGTGCATTATATAATGCTGGAAAGTGCAAGCGAAGTATCACTGTGACTTAACTAAAATTCTGCAGGTGACTGTGGCTAAGAAACGGGAGAAAAGTCATATGTGGCATCAACAGGCAGGACAGTGAATTTATAAATTTTTAGTTCAGTCAAAATAGAATACACATAACACAGTATAATGCTCAATTAAATATTATATTCTTTTGTCCAAACAAATTAGATAATCACAAAAGGCAACTACATTCAAGAATATACCTTCAGATACGTCCAGAGAAGGGATCTAGGGATACCAGATCACGTTTATTCTCCAGTATTGTTGTTAACTTGGAAACAGATAGATATTCCTTGGCCTGCATTGCAGTGTGGACCACTCTTCTTATAAGTGCCATCTGAAAACTGTCATATTTTCAAGGTTTTCCTCTTTATTTGGACTCTTTTTCTGCAGTTTTTTACTTTGCCTTTTCCTCGTGAATTGCAAGTGACCTTCGGTCATTTTGGCGAATTTGTCTGATTAAAATATGCAGAATGAAACAATTTACTTAGTTTATTCCTGAAATGTAATACATACATACATATATATGTATATATATATATATATATATATATATATATGTATATATATATATATATATATATATATATATATATATATAATATATATATATATATATATATATATATATATATATACATTCTTTCATAGTATGCAATACATACGTACACACCTATATACAAACATAACAAAAACTGTAACTCTCGCACTCTCACACAGGACTCCTGTTATCTGTTCAGTCGAGATAAGGTCCCAAGAAGTGGGAGCACAATTCCCATGAACACTGAGTGTAGTCTATTGTTTATCACCTGCTGCAGAATAATTCGGGGTATTATACCCTCAGCGTTTTTGTCTGAAACTTCGACAGAATTAGTAAATTGACTTCATGACATGTTGTGGGACCGAAGCTTTGTTAAATGATTAAGTTTGAAAATTAAAGGGACGGTAAAATCAACCGAGGCGGGCAATCTCCGACTTTCAGCAAGGACTAGGTTGGTTCCCATGAATCAGCTAACCTAAAGTGATTTCGTCATATTTCAGTCATAAAAAATTAATGATGATGACGAAGATTATAATAATTAACGATGTGCATAATGTCTATACCGGCACCGAAACCCGCGCCAAGCAACAGGAAAGACACAGTAGTAGCTAAAAGGTTCCCTAGTGGATTTCCGAATTGTCCCGAAACATTCAAAACCGTCGCTCAACTTCAAATCAACAAAATTGCGACAGGCCACATAAATATTTAACGTAAGCACCCGAGATACGCGTAAACTATGTAATTGGTAGGCCTACATGGTTTCACTTTAAAATTACTGCGTATAGGCCTACGTTCATGGTACTCCACATAGCTTTTCAACACACAATATATATTCAAAAGTGTAGGCCGTTTTCGTAAGTGCACTTTGTGGCTTACAAAGTATAAGTACATGGACTGTAGAACAGGATTTCATGTTGTTATTACGGTCCCTGAACGCAAGATGAAACTTGCTGTTTTTTTGCTTTTTGTTTGTTTTTTTTTTTTTTTGTTTTTTTTTTTTTTGTTTTTTTGTTTTTTTGTTTTTTTTTTTTTGTTTTGTTTTGTTTGTTTGTTTGTTTGTTTGTTTTTGTGTGAGTGTGTATGTGTGAGTGTTCTAAAGATAAAGGAACTTACGCTCACGTTGATATTTTTGGTGATATTTTGAGTAGATACTTTATCCCAGTATTTTGGGGTCCTATTATATTTGTGTAAAGTTGAGCACTGATTCAACAGTTGTATGATCTTGTCACGGTGTGACCAAAGTGCCTGAAGAACACATGCTATCAAAGGCTGACAAAGATCGGTTTACTGCACATGCACTTTACACAACATGTAGCTGCTGTGAGTGATTTTGCAAAGTAGTACACTTAATGGGCAATGTGAGATGGGTGCAATTACAAAATAAACATTAAATGGATTCATCTTTAGCTCTGGAAAGGTTTTGTTACGTTTTTGAGAAATTAACGTCGGTAGCTCTAGAGCCCCACCCCCTAACGTCCTATGACGTGTACTGTGACAATGACAGGATCCCGTAAAATAATTACAAATTTAGCTATGCCACCTGTAAAGTTTTTTTTTCAAAAATTCAAATGTCAGCAGTGCAAATAAAATCATTCATTCATTCATTCATTCATTCATGTGTTTATTGTGATGAATGATAGGCCGACAATGGCATTGGTTCACCCATACCTAATTTTTTTGCCAAGGCCTAGTGAAATTTGTTACACCAAAGCAGATTTAGGTTTTAATTGGTGACGCATTGATAGACCGAGATATGGTAGACTTCAATGGGCCTGAGCAATGTAGAAAAAACATGCATTTGGAAAGTACGCTTTATATGTTACTTTTAATTTATTAAATATTAATAAAAACTTTCTTTCTTTCTTTCTTTCTTTCTTTCTTTCTTTCTTTCTTTCTTTCTTTCTTTCTTTCTTTCTTTCTTTAAAAAAATGTATAGACCCATATCTTTTACATGGATTGCGAAACAGGCCAAGCCTATATTAATTACTCTCCATGGCACAGATCGTGGCGTATACTTCCTACCTACATCTTTCTTTCTTTCTCTTTCTTTCTTTCTTTCTTTCTTTCTTTCTTTCTTTCTTTCTTTCTTTCTTTCTTTCTTTCTCTTTCTTCGCCGAATAACTTAAACTTACCTGTACACAGTTGCACGCGGGACTTTCAGTATCGCGCAGACCCCCATCAATGACTCTGTCCAACCTTATTTTCAAAACACCTCCATTTTACAAAAATCATAACAATTTAATATCAATTTCCTTTTATCCATTCTTTCTCTATTGCACTCTCAGCTTCTGAAACCCGCCGTTTTAACATCTACAAAGGCAAACCCAGACGTCGACAGCGCCAATACGTACCTGGCGCATGAACCTCACGAGACTTGATCATTATGTCATAAAAGCATTCTATGAGGTAATCTTGGGCACTGCAATTAATAATTTTGCCAATTATATAAATAACAAGAAAGTGACATAACGTTTATCATTCTTTTTATTTCAGTTTCAAAATAAATTAATGTGAATAAAATATTGTTCATTATGTAGAGAATAATGGCCTGCCCAATTTGAAACTTATAATCCTTATTTCTCCTCACTGGGAAAATTGGTACGGAGCGGCGGGAAGATATCAGCATAAAAGGACAGTTCTCTTTGTACATCCGGGTAATTTGACAAATATGGCGGCAAGTAGCAGATGACGGACGTTTCGTTGCTTATTAATTAGCATGCCGAGTTGATAGTGCAGACGTTTTTTGATGTCACGGAAGGCTAAAAAACACAGGAAATTGTGAGGAAATCCACAGAGGTAACAAAACAGTAAGCAAATTGCTCATGGCATTTCAGCTAAGAATATTCCAGAGTGTTGAAGGTGTCTCATTGAATATCTAGATGCACTATAGTATCATATCTGACATTATACCTGTTTTTTTCATTGACCAGGTTAGGAATCAGATTGCATAAAAATGAGGGAGCTACACCGTGCATAACTTGTAAAATGAGATGAGCTTGCCTTTTTCACGGTGATGAGATAATATTTCAAAACCTGTTTCTTCATACGTTAATTCATTACTAGTCCTGGAAGTGGCCCCAGTAGTAACTCCGGCTGCTGCTGATTGGACTTTTCTAGCTCCTGTTCTCATTTTTGTTTGTTGTTATGTAAAGAGATATGGAATGATTTTCAATGAATATGCCCGTGTTATTGAGACGATATGCTATAGGTATAAAATTCACATTTTATTGTACCAAAATGTAATTTTGAACATAGGTTTCCGCTTTGTGTGAAACAAATATGATTAATATCCGTGAAAATTGTATATACTATTGCTGTTATCTGTAGGGTGACACCATTCACCGTTTCAATTCCTTCCTTTACATATTTGTGAGAGATTTTTTGACACATCAATGATTTGGGGATTTCTAAAAAGTTTTTTAGAGGATATGTTTTATTTCCTACCTACTTGGCAGTATTTATGTTTGTATGTGTTGAAAATAGTTCTAACTTTGTGATGAACAAGTAAAATTGTCCATACTGAAAAGCTTATGTGTAGAACTGAATTTCTTTATAATTTGAAGGCCATAGGTAGCAATACTATGAAAGACTTTATGCTTTACCTGATTTCATTATCATTTAAAAGGGAATATTTTCTGAGGCACTTTATTTTTGCCAGAGCCGGAGGAAAAGTTATAAGCCTAGGTGTGAAAGACTTGTGCAAAGTTGATGGTTTTCATTTATATATATATGTAATATATATATATATATATATATATATAATATATATATATATATATATATATATATATATATATATATATATATATAACTATATATCTTTATAGAGCCCTTCCAGGTATACACACTTTAAACGGCTGCAAGGCCTGGATGCTGGTCAAGAAGACATCTTCAATCACCGTTAAAAAGTAATTCGCAGTGGATAATGTATTTATAATTACGAGGAAAATGGCAACCTGCTAGTTCCTTTTCCATTTTGGAAATTAGGTGGAAGTCTGATGGGGCTAAAACCTTGAATAAGGGGGCTATCAAGGAGTTCGAAGCCAGAGTTCTGGATTGCTGACATGGCAACCAGTGATTTGTGAACAGAAGCACTGTCTTGGTAGAACGGGACTCCTTTAGTGATTATTCCCGGTGGCGTAGCTTTAATAGCTTCGCAAAAATGTCTCAGTAAATCAGCATTATATCTTCTATTGATAGACAGTTCTTTTTAAAGATAGGCAATCAACAGAATACCTTTGGGATGCCAAAAGCCTGAAGCTACCAACTTTCCAGCAGAATGAACTTACTTGACTGGGGTGGGGGAGGTGGGGATGGGGGGGGGGGGTGGCGGATGCTTTCCTTGCCCAGACTCAAGTTTGGTTTCTGGTAGAAAATGATGAATCCAGGTTTCATCCATGGTTACAAATCTGGCCATAATATCATTGGGATCTGCTTCAAACCCATATCAATTGTTATGGGACGCCAGGCATATGACACGTTTCTGATCCGCTGTCAAGAGCTTTGGCATCCATCTTGCAGAAACTTTTGTCATTCGTGAATCCTTGATGATAATTCTCACATGAGAGATTCCCACAACATTGGCAGTATGTAGAATGGTCAATCAATGATCAGCCATCACTGTGAAATGCACCAGGGTAATGTTTTGGGGAATGCTTGCCGTTGAAGGCCTTCCTGGACGAAGCTGATTAGGGTGATATACATGTATATGCTCGGCACTTGCTGTAAATGGAGTAGTTATCAGCAGTTCAACAATGAAAGAGAAAGTAATTATGTTTCCCTATGTCACATAATGAAACCATACACTGCTGGGGTGAAAAGACATATCACAAGAATATTGCCGTATTGGAGACTTTTAGTGCAGTCTTTATCGATTTAAGAGCCCCCAGATGGTCAGTCTATGTTAACTGAAGGGTGTGCTACTTGTTCATCAGGTTGCATTATTGATTGCAGTAATTGGGAAGTGACATTCAAGATATTTTAGCAAATACCATTAACGCATTGTCCATTCTTTTTTCAGAGAAAAAAGTATAATGTTACATATAGAACAGCAACCCTGGAGTTTGATGAATAGTCATATTTTGGTGAAGACAAAGGTAAACAGATTGCATTTATCGGGTTGACAAAGTCTCATTCAACGTGACAAGACCTAAGTGTCTTCTTTGGAACCATCATCCAAATGGCACATCTCGCCTTGGGTGATTTACGATGTCATTAGGCAACATTTGTTAATGTTTGCACAAAATGAAGCAGCTTTAATCTAACAAGCATCGGGTTGGCAATTATGCCACAGTACATGTCACCATGTTATAACATTAAACATTGTATATTAAGGTGCCGGATCTTACCGGAAACTTCAAATATGTGAAATTGAGCTTCTGTTACTTTTGGGATGATGAATTGCTAATTGACGTCAATGCCAAAAAGTTTCACTGTAACACCCCAAACATGTTTACTTCTTTGCAAACCTTCCAGATGAAAAGGTGCCCCTCCGTCAGTACAGGCTTTGTGGAGTCAATCAGTTAATTGCCTGTTAGATGTGGTCACCAATGGTGATGTTTAGATAACCATTCACAGTCAAAACCTCACTGATTGTGTTTTACAGATGCGAATTACTTCACAAGTGACTGGTTAGAACCATTATATTGTTTGTAAGTGTATTAGTCAAAGTAATGACAGATTTGAAGGGATAGGTATTTAGTCATCCTTCTTAATGGCCTGAGCAAATGTCATTTCTGAGTAATTCAAGTCAGCTAATCCCGTTGGTCATCTTTGTTAGTGAATATCTCAGAAACAAATTTATTCAAGACTTTTTCTGTAATTTTGAGGAGCTTTACTCAAAATTAGATCGATGAATCTTTGTGAAATTAAAAGCAATGTAAAGACAAATGTTTGACGCAGCTCACAATGTTTCGTTTGGCAATATTCGAATTCTAAATGTACCTTCTACGCTCCCAAAATGGAACAATGTATCAATGTTAATTGCAGACGCATGAAAATTCAATAACAAGAACACCATTCCTGCTGACGAAAAAACAAAAACCTGTAGGTTGACCCTGAGAGGGTATACCTGCCTCTGGTCACAGGGTTAGCGACCTTGTTGACAAAAATAGGGATGTTAAGAAAAAAAAACAAGTAAACAACATCTCTACAAAGAGTGTCACCAGAGGCTAACTTTTGAGCAGGTACCGTTGAAAAAATTGGGCAGAGGAATCCCACTTAATCAGCCTACATGAGTTTTTGCATTGCTTTATGTTCTCCATTTGTCGCCCTAATGCCAATCTAAATATCATGGTAAGTCTTTGTATAGCCTACCTTTCAAAAATAAACATCTAAATTATACCTTCTGAAACCTCAATATTTTGACGGGCTGTTCAGCCTTCATCACAATATATATCAAAATTTTAACATCAACACTATTACAAAATGATCCTACCATATAATATGTTAGTAATTGGAAGTTGGTTAAGAAGAAAAGTTCCTTCCAAAAGGGATTTTTTTCCATATAGGGCTACCAGGCTGCTTTTTGTCACGTTATCTCCAGCCTTAATGTAGAAGTACGAATACAGGTAAAGTACCATAAAATTGGGAACGAAAAAAGGAAAAAACTTCTTGCAATTTGGACAGCAATATTCATGTAAGGCTACATGTTTGCCCTTTGTCACATTGGTGTTAAACTTGTCACCTAAAAGGTGGATTTCAAGAATACAAATCATAAAACTTAAGCCTCAAGCATTGCCTTAAACGCCTTTTACATGTAGGGCCACTGTATCTGTCTTACATCATACATAAGTCATATTAACACAAGAAACCAGTATTTACATGTACTTCTCCACTTAGCTAGAGGATAACTGTATTACGGCAGTAACATGACCGTTTAACTCCTGTCAACTATGTTGACTAGTTAATATACAAGGATTGATTCATTCATCTGAAAACCAGCCTACAGTTGCGATGTAATAATTGCATTATTCAAAATTTTTCCACAACAAAATTAGCTAAACACCTGATATGAGTATGTAAGGTTCATATACACGTAGGGCCTCTGTAAATGCCCTTTATGATATTCATGAACAACACAGTTTTGTGGATTGGCTGGTTTTGTGACAGGTGTCGTTCAAAGTGAAGTATTCAAGTGAACTTTAGGTAGCCAACTTTTCACTTAATGTCAAAATTTGCATGAAAGTATAACTTTCAATATCCACCCTGTTATTTACAGAGGGAAAACAACATCAAAGACACCCCTTCTAGAACGTCAGACAGCAACAAGATTTAAGAAATACAACATGCCTAAGTATTAGAGAAAATGACATTAAACCAGGTGAAAAGGCACCTGCCCATACAAACATGTTTCATGGAAGGCTGTTCAATTTGCTCTTCATCATTTTATCAGCAAACTTATAACATCCAAAGCTTTGATGAAAAATGTGTATCATAAGACTGAAGCATATATATACTATACGAGTGATGTGAATGTTGATCCATGCCTTCAGGTTCGTGTTTATGGTGACGTTACAGAGTACATGACAAAATGTGAAAACATAAATGTCATTAAAGAGATTGTGATATCAGAATGTTGTTTTGTCCTTCTGGCTTTCTGATCTGTGTCACGCATTAGCAAACCCAAAAAGGCAATTTTGATCCCACTTGGATACCAGCATGCAAGTATTTGACAATCGGACATAATGACAAATCTATAGCCCTGTATTATTCCCAAAGTTGTGACGATATAGTCATTACAATATTTACAGAAGTAAGTTTGTAATGACATTTTAAGTGTTGTCTCTCGTTAATGCTCAGGGCTTCTGACAATTTGCGTGTTTATTACCGGCATGCATTATCTGATGAGTAAAATGGTCATTTAATGCCGCACACATTTAAGTAGTTCCGTAGATGTTGGGTTCAATTCCAATGAATGACAGATAAACAATTGTGCATACCGATATTCTTATGTTCGGAACACTGGGGTCCTATACACTTGCTCGCTCTGGGCACAAGACCTTTTAAGGGATGATGAGCCTCGCGCGGGAAATCTGCAGTTCAATAAATAGTTCAGTTCGTGTTGTCAATATGGCTGTGAGACTCTTTGTACAGGTGCGGAGACCCGAATTCATGTTTTTCGACTTTGTTGTTATCATCGTGGTATTGGTAGTTTGATATCTGCCCCATGTGCTGTTGAAATTTGGGACTACTATCTTATTTCTAAGTACTGAGATATATATATATATATATATATATATATATATATATATATATATATATATATATATATATATATATATATATATATATCAGTATTTTACAAATAAGATAGTAATCCCAGGTTTTATGTGCACTTGCTAACTCCACAACCAGCGAACGTTTGTTTAAGAATGGCTTTCATCGACAGGAACCAAAGCTTACCAATGTGGTATTCATGCGGTCGGGCATGGCAACAGGCAGTATCCTTTGCTTCTTCCAAAAATGGCATAAATGATGACACCAAAAGTCAACAAACACGTGACATCTAGATGGTAAACCGTACTGTCATGGAAGAACGCTTGGATGAATGGATACTGTGATGTGGGCGGCAATGAAGCAACTGTAAACAACTGTATAGTAGAGGCTAAAGCGTAATGTAAATGCGCAGGTGCCAAAACATTTTTCTCGTTCAGTCTCAAAATTTTGACAGAGGCATGCTGGTGCTTGAATGAATGGCCTTTTTTCAAGGAACGTGAATCTGC
Source organism: Hermodice carunculata (assembly GCA_964020975.1). Classification (NCBI taxonomy): domain Eukaryota; kingdom Metazoa; phylum Annelida; class Polychaeta; order Eunicida; family Amphinomidae; genus Hermodice; species Hermodice carunculata. Next base: position 852,781 of record CAXHWN010001018.1, on the reverse strand, counting down.
TTTTGTTAAAAATGGCACTTAAAGAGGTAAAAGGATAATCAACCATATTTACTCCAAGCCCAAAATGCCCAATCCTTAAAAAAAAACAAAAATACACAAAATAACAAGCTGCCATTATAAGATTTCGATCTATGTTATAAACATCAGGCCCATGTTTGCGACTGTGTGATGTTTGGTTCAATTTGCAATAGTATGGTATAAGCCATTACTTTTTGTAAACGCATATTGATATTTAATTATTGTTGCAGTTGTCGCCCATTTAAAATGAAACATATGGCCACATAATTGTGTTTATAGAGACATTTGTCTGTTGTTTTGTACATATTCTGCAGCCCAACGAGCTTATGAATATATTTGTGTCTCAGCACTGGTAAAAATTACATTTATGCATAAGTTCACAAGGTTATGAATCAGTATGAGTATTGATTCTTTTGTCAACTATTATTCTCAATATTGCCTGCAGACATAATATTCTGGGCTTACAGGTGAAAACAAAAGATGAATTCTCCAAAATTATACCTGCGGCTGTGTATAAATTCACTGGCGACATGTGCCATAGATGAAAATATAGCCGCCTTAAAGATACAATATACACGAGTACCTTGCACATGAGAGTGATAGACTCAAATCGGAATGGAATTGTTCTCATGTATATTCGTTAGTTTGTAATTTTTTTTTTTTTTTTGGTGAATAAAGCAAGGATCACAGCAGGAAGCCACGCTACCTTTTGGCGCATACATACATACATACATACATACATACATACATACATACATACATACATACATACATACATACAAACAAACAAACAAACATGCATACATATGTATGCATGTATATGTACATGTTTTGTTGAAAAATCCTCTTTCTCATATGTATTTAAAGCAGTCACTTTTATTGATGTAATATTCTGAAATGCTTCAGCTTTTGTCAACCACCATTACTTCTCCTTTCAATCTAAACATATCTCCCCTTATATACTCCCAAAGTAAATAGTATATGCACGCATATCAAACCTTGATAATGATACAGTATGTTGATGGATATCTAGATAGGGATTCCTTGCATGTGAATAAACACAGGCAAAAGAGTGCTTTTAGAGGAAGCAGATCTTTGAAATGGAACATCCGCATTTACATACACTCATATGCTGCTTCCTCAGTGTAAGGATTGTAAACATTGTCTATGCCGCTTTTCTGGTGTCAGACGCCAGATGTACCTACACTATGACAAGAATGTATACATCCCTTTCATTTCATGACTGTAGATGCGCTTTGTTTGTCAGCGTAGCTGTTTTGTCGGTCAGCTGAGCTTATGGCTGCACACTGCGCATGTACATTTGACATTTTTGACTTCATATGGAAGGCCGGTTGCATGTTTGTCAAATTTAGTAGGCATGTGTTCTACCTCCCATAGAGAATGCCAAAAACTTTGCAAGGCTATGTGATACATGATCCAAATTTTGTTCATATGTTCACATATGACTGCTTTTTATTTTCCCTTTTTTTTTCTTTGCCGGTTTTTGATTTTCATCTGTTTGTATGTTTGTTGGGAGGAGGGGGATGGGAATCTATTTTCTCAATAACTGTTTGGCCGATTGTTTTGAACTGACAATTTAACTGTTCTGGATACGCCCGAACCTTAGTTTGTTAAACGGGTGATACTGTAATATTTCTATTTTTCATGAATGTCCGGTGTGTGGATTTGTAAGTCACCTAATCCAATGGCTAGATGCTCTTTCAACGTGGGTAAAAAAGGCCCATTTCAATTTAGATCTGGCTCTCCACAGTAGTGCTGCTGTTATTTTGTGGTCTTGTTTTAGATCTAGTGTGGTATTGCCCCAGAATGATTTGGGCAATTTTCTTTGTTGTGCCTCGCTTGGGTTGATCTCCTTTCTGTATAACTGCAGGATTATTTAAACTAATGCATTGACACTGCACATTACGATGGTCATGTATCAGGGCCAGGTCATGTTGATTTTAAAAAGGCAACCTTGACTGCATTCCCGACTTCTGAAGGTCCACGTAAGTAATTAATTTGTTCACTTCACGATTTAAAGAGTTATTCAAGCTAGGACATATTGCGTACGATCTTGGTCTCCTATAAGCATTGGGTTACCGCCTCACATGAGTGACTTTCACTCCATACCAAAGGTTATAGAGCCACTCACGTGCATTTTCATCAACTATCTATCATAACATTAAATATTCTGGCCACCACATAAATTTCTTTTTATTGCAATGACATTTTAACCAAATGGTCAGCTTCCGATGATTTCATTTCAACATAAACACATGCACAAGCACAAAAATGATAATACATGTAATGGAAGTAACTGTCTGTGACTACATAGTGACTTGCGCCAAACACCTTTACAGTCCTCCTGCACCACCAGTTTACGCATCTTCTGCTGTGTGACAAACAGGTGTGTTACTCTGTAGGGTTTTTGTAAAAAACTATGAAGGAGTCAAAGGTGGATCTTATTCAGACGTCACAGATTAAACTTAAGTCTTAACTATGTTTGGTAAGGAATTACCAATTTTCAAGGTGGAATTATGGCAAGAAATCTACGGTTAATCGCATATCAGTTTTATCTACTGACCTCCCTTGTTATGTTTTCTTGCACTGTTGTCTCTCTGTTTTTCTCCAAAGCCACGTATGCCATGTAAAATGACTTCTGTAAGCAATGCTGGTTGATGCCGTTTGTATGAATGTAGCCAAGCAGCATTTAATATTGTGTTGTCTCCAACGGCGTTAATACACAGGTTTTAGTTTAAAAATTATTCACTTGTTTCAAGATGCTGGTATAGCCAAAGCTTTTGGGACATAAATATACAGCGAAACACAGAATAAACAAAATCTTAGATTGCTGGACACTAATTTACAATTTAACACTCACAAAAATCAACTTAAAAATCCATCCTGACATAAAAATACCGCCATAATTTTAACTTTGATTCAAACACCCAATCATCTTTCACAAACCCAGTAAAACATGTTTTTGCTGTGTACATGAGGTTGTTGTTGAAATAGATTTGTCACTCCTGCCCCCTTTTAACAATGTACATGAGTATAGAGTTTTCCTATCGCCCAAAACATATTACTCAGGTTTTACATGGTGTTCAACAAAATCGAGTTAAGAGGATAGATGTATCTGCTTAAATTATGTCAACATTTAACAACATTGATCATCCATTGAATTCATGCAAGAAGATTAATTTCTAAAATTTTCACCAATTATCATTGAGTGCATACTGATTCTGTTTTCGTTAATTTGTGTAAGTGCCTCAAAGTAAACCCCGCCAAGTAGTATCCCACGCTATTCCGAGACTAACGTAGCAAGGACTTCAGGTCAGTTACAGGCAGCCTCAAATTAACCCCAATTCTAAAATGTGACCCTGGAATTTCTAAATCTTATGAAGCTTCAAAACGGAAACGTAATATAAAAGGGGACGTTGTGTTTGGTGAAAATTAAAACAAGTACAAGGTAATATACTGTTATTTATGTACTTAAAGGCATAACTTCTAATTAAGCCTTAAAGAGATCCCATTCTCTACATGTACTGTATATGATGTATGATGTATATATTCATCTTTGTATTTGAGTGTGCCCGTGTATTAATATATGTATATGTACATGTGTGTGTACATGTACATATGCATATGTGCTATAACTTACACATTTGTCAACTTTAGATATCACATATGTGTTCAATTTTACTGAGAAAACTGTGCACGCAAAGGTGCCAGATAGTCATTAGACGAACTAACTAGCTTACTATCTATTTAAATGACTAACTAATAAACTAATTAATTAACTAAATAAACGCGCATTAAAAGAGTGGAAGAAATCTACACATTGCTTTACCCTTGGTTGTTTATAAGATATGATGATACCTTCAAATAACATATTTAGTGCTGGTACACAGCTTCTTCCACAAGATTAGTGCTGCAAGGGCAAGAGAGGTGAAGTCAAAAGTGAATTTTAAAGGAAGGGAATGACAGAATGTCTTCATACGTCATTTAGATCAAAATCTTATAGGCCAAATGAAGAATAAAGTTTCACATGCAGATTTAGTACAGGAAATGTTGAAATAGACTGATCATTTCCAGGCTAGCCTCGAAGTGACTTAGGTCAGTATCGGGCTACTCTAGAAATTACGGGTGTGACCCGGGTCAGTATCACGTTAGCCTAGAAATTACAGGTGTGACACAGGTCAGTATCAGGCCAGCTTAGAAATGACTTGTGTCTTTTCAGGCCAGCCTTGAAGTGACTGAGGTCACTTTTAGATGGGTTCACCTCTAGGCCGCTACACCGGAACGTTTCTGGGAAACTGCTATTGCAAAACATTCCGCACTTTGCATAGCCATAGCCCTACTTAATCCGTTGATTTGGGATTAATATAGTTTCAAGAGTATACAAATAACAGGCTATGGGAATAAAAATCGTCCATGCCTTCAAAACTATTCTAGATGCAAGTGTCAATCCAACTTCAATTCGCAGGTGTGGGCCAAAAGTACATCCAATGAAACGAGAATGAGACTTCTTAAATTATATTTCAACCTAATAAAGCAACCTCGGAAAATAAAATGTCGAATATCTTCGATAGTATTTTCGATAGAAGTGACAATACAACAGAGTGTATAGGTTTGAGATATAGCTGCATTCAAATTCTTTGAAATTGAGATGTTTAACAATTATCTTCAAAAGTGTTGCCCAATTTCAGTTCAGACGTTTGCTTTATAGGCATATCCAGTGAATGAAAACGAAAGCTGTGATATTTAAATGTATGCAACTTATTCTACTTTTCAATCATAGATGTTTAACATATTCAAATGTATTCTGGATAAAGTTGTCCATCGAACGTTAATTCATGCGTTTGTAACACTACGCACCCATTGAAATGAAAAGGAAAGCTGTAAAATTTGAAGTTTTGCCAAGTAGTCAACACTTAAAACATTTAAATACCTGACCATTTAAAACAATTATGGATGAAGGTGGCAGTTAAATTGCAATTCAAAGGTTGTGGTCAAAGTACATGTGATTATCATTGAACCAATATTTGATGTTTTAAGTGCACAGCGCAATACCAGATTTCCTGTCGCGAAAATCCTTGTTTCTAGTTCTTCATGCATTTGTACACTCACAATGTAATATTGCAATATTCCTTCCTGTACTCAACATGTCAAAGTTATGCATCTGAGGTAGAGATGGAATGTGGCAGCATGTTCTATAAACTCAAAAATTACATTGAAACAACATTTCTTGACAATTTGCTACCATACTCCATCAATAAAAAGCTCTTAATTTTTGCTATTACAACACAAGATACCCCGACAGGTGATCTAAAATAGATAATGAAAAATACATATGGCAAAGGAAACTGGACACAGGCAGCTATTCTAGTAATTAAGATATTAAGAAAAAGTGACTGAGGGAGAAGCTGGCTGAGAGTGTGTGCGCAGTGATCATAGTGTCGCTTCAAAGAGTGCTGGACTTGAGTAGGGAAAAGAGGAATGGGGATAAATAATTTATTTTCTTGGTAGCTGAGGTGTACACATCATCGGGACAAATGGCTCAATTGGCTAAACGACATGAATGCCCAGATTATCCATCATACCAAAGTAGCTGGATGATCACTTGCATATTTCTGGAAATATCGATAAGGATTAGTGTCAGTTCACAGACACTATATGTGTAGGTGTCAGGGAATTCCTTTCTTAGTAAGGGAATATGATCAGGGAATTCCTTTCTAAGTAAGAGAATATGATAATCAGCATTCTTTTTCCATCCAAACTGGTCATATATTTCTGCCCCAGTCTCTATACATCAGATAGCAACATTGGTTTCCCATACTTACAAAGTCTTCAATCACTAAGCCATATTAATCTTTTTCTTGGCACAGCTACAGCAAACCCTTTGATTTAAATAACACTGTTAAATGCAATACAAAGCCATTCAAAAGTGACACTTCATGATTGCTCACTTTTCTCAAATACCTCCTTTGAAAACATTTACCAGAAGTTGTATGTGTTGCTTTATTTCGATGAAATTCAGCAAGTGCAAATATTCAAATTTTGCGGCACTACACCAGGAACTGAGAAGTAAAAAAATGTGTTGTTCAGCGGCGAACTTTGCACAAGGCGTTCAACCAAAGAACTAGTTTTTATCATCGCTGTGTTATTAAAACTTTCCAGTGCTATTATGAGCAGAATGTATTAATAAAAGATTTTGTTTTCTCAGGAAAATCTGAAAATATATGAGCTTAATGTCAGATCTGTCGAGTAAGTAAAACTATTGACTGAATAGTACTCTGCTAAATGAACCATTATGTAAAGGTATTTTTATTTTTTCGCACACCAGAATATACAGGCTAACGAAGATTTTATTCATTCTTAGTTTTAGCAGCATTGGTCAATATGCTTTGCACTTGAAAACCAAAAAACAAAAAAACAAAAAACAAACTATGAAATTGGTTCAAACTAGACTGTTTATCCAAATGGATATGTCGATCGTCTATGGCCAAATGGTTGTTTTTTATTAGAGTGTGTCCACTGTCAGTGAACTCATTAAGACGACAAATAAACAAACGAACCAACACATAAATTGTATAAATAAATTTATTGTTTGACCTTTCAGAGGACTGGTTCATGTAAATGTAAAAAACATTCTATTCCATCCACAAATAACCAGTCAACTGCCTCTGAAAAAAAAGTTTGATAAAGAAAACAACTAAAAAGAAAATAATGAAAAAGGGATTGGAGTGTGCGTTTGAACCGCGGTAAAAAGCAACCAGTCGTCATCAGGTGAAGACCACAAAGGAATGTTCAACAAGAAAGAAACTGACAGGAAAAAAGAAACAAAGAAACGAGACTCTCGAAGTTAATCCTCCAAGCTGAGGGAGCAGTCCTTACTTGTGTCACAGCTAATGGATCATTTTGTGAAGCAAAATGTTAACTAAGAGAATGATGGGCAGACAGAGTGAAATTTTCAAACACATGAATCATGCCTTTAATGATCGTGTCACTTGCGACTCCAATTTGAAATTAAAAGAAAAACCTGCTTTGCACATCAACTAAGAGATATTTATGTAAAAACGTGAGATTTATTATTTGTAGTAGAAGTAACAGTAGTATTAAGGATAGAAATAATAGTCCTACTACTAAAAGTAATAGTAAAAGTAGTTGTAGTATTGGTAGGCGTGGTAGTAGTAGTACCTGCGTGTGTAGAGCCACGATATGTAAATTCGCCTGATGTGGTATTGCTGTAACGGTACAGGTAAATTTCCATATGCTGGTTCTTCATGTCACCCTGTGTTGAACAAATCCATTTCTGACACATATATAACAGAAAACCATCAGGGAACCAATAAAAATGTTTTGTTTTGTTTTTTCAATGCTTTTAATCAGATGGTTTAACTTTATCTATAATGTTAAAGACTTGGGACTTGTGTATGATTAAATCGAAAGAAAAATACACTGTTCCATAATTTACATTGAGAGCTATAATTGCATAGGCATGTTTTCCCTATTCTCCATCAAGGTATGTTTGCTTTTTTTGTAATATCCTTTGTATTCTGTCAATCCTAATGACATGGTAATGGCAACATATTCTAGTTCATTGAACGCATCTGGTCCTGTAGTAGTCGGCTTCTTTTCATTGTGATTGGCAAGCAGTTTGTAAAATATTTAGCTTGTGCTCGATGATATGGGACCCCTGCTTGGTCCTGAGATTGTCCAGGTTTGTCAATGTAGTGCCTGGTTAAGCCACAGGTACCTCGTTTGCTGTGTCAATTGACTGCTTTGCACCTATGATTTGTGTGATCCCATGTTCCCTGTAGGTCGATGCTTCTGTTTTCTGGCCTGATTTCTAAGCACAAGTCTGGTAGAAACTCTCTACCCATAAATCTGGTGATTTACTCTAAGCTCCAAGACAAAGGATGTATCTTCATGTTTACATAGGGAATATACATCCAGTTGGTCAATAACCTTTCCAGCTGCAGCTGTCAGTTAAAAAGAAATCTTTCAATGACTACAGTCCCGCAAGTCACGGTTATTGCAGGTGACAAAGCAAAAATCAGACCTATGCTTACAGCTAGCAGACACTATGCCACCCCTCAATGATTTTTCAACACTTCAGCCTTATTATGAAGTGATGAATGGGAGCTAACCCATTGGTGTTTTGATACTTGGCCATCAGATGACAGTGCTGAAATTGGCACTTCTGGGTTATCTAGGCTTAGAGGTATTCATGTAATTGTGTTTAGGAAACCAGATTGTTTTGACAGATGTTCACTACACGTGTATATGTACACTTACCAGGTAATTCAATTCACGAAAGCTACCACTGATGTATTAAGGTATATAACACATATATACAGGCTGGAGAACCCCTCGATTAGTAACACTCTTTGTACTATTGGGCAATCCAGTTTGACATAAATATGTTTAAACTAAAATATGCAAAAAAATTGTTCATGGAAGAAGCTTCGAAACTGAGAATGTGAAATAAATTGCTACGACATACTGCGGAGACTGGACTTGATTCAGGCCTAAGATGAATTTTATATGTGTGACTTACATAATCCACCCATCATTTCATATTTTATGTATGTATGTATGTATGTATGTATGTATGTATGTATGTATGTATGTATGTATGTATGTATGTATGTATGTAACACTACTATCAGTGCCTTATTGGTGTCTTCTGTTGTCAGCCAAAATTATATAGGGACTATTTATGAAAAAACAACAGCTGTTTGGCAATCTACGTCACTACTTATTAAAGCAATGACAGTTGAAGCACATATTTTTGGGTTTGTATGGTCATGAACTACAGAGTGGGGCAAAGATCAAAGCATGTCCAGGCCTAATTGTAAAAAAAAAAACAATCATAAACAACTGGCCAGGTTTTATGCTGTTTATATTAATCTTTCTTCCAAAACAAATGGAAAAACTGTAAAAAAATGTTTGGTTTGCTTCCTCACAATATGAACAAAAAATCCCCTATATTTTTTCGATATCTTGTTTAGCTTATGAAATATTGCTCTGCAAAGTTGAAAAATCTACTGTATCAAAAACAAACAAACAAACAAACAAACAAACACGAGAAAGTCGGATTTTTCAACTTTACAAAGTTATATTTCCTAAATGAAACAAAATATCCAAAACATATGGCGGAGGTTTTTGGATAATATTGTTAGGACCCAAACCAAATCATTTTCGAGATAATGTTGATAGGAGTCAAACAAGATCATTTTTGCAGTTTTATCATTCGTTACATAGAGGAAAGAGACGAAAACAGCTTAAAACCCGATCATTTCATTATCACTGTATTTATTTAAAAATAAATGAAGGTTAATGATCGATTTTTGCCGTATCTATTGTTCATCATTATACTAGCGCAAAAAAAATTACTTTAGCTGTCTTCGCATCAGTAAGTAGTACTTTATAAGGCTCTAAGGTTGGTTTTCTTCAAAAACAGTTTCATGTATTAAGAGTCCCTAAGCTGGGGGTGGAGGTGGAGGTAGGAGTGGTGGCATATTACACACTTACCTAATTGTATTTGTGTCTTTTTGTCCAACACCACTTCCTTGTAGTCATTACCCTATTCCGCAGTCCGAACTCTTTACTCTCTATAAGCTAACCTGTGCCTGTCTAACTGATATACATAGAAGTTATATTGTCCATATTGCACACGTCCCTCTGTAAAATTTTGACATAGGCTGTATTAGCCCAAATAAATTAAAGGGTCTTCAGTGGGTAACTACTCTACATGTTTCGGAGCCTTTTACCCGTACATGTCTCTCTGAGTAGCGGCTCCTTGTCTAAGCTTATTATTCAGCAAAGGCAACCCACATAATCATGAATAAATATGAAAGTGGCAATTGATGAATTAGCTAAATACGTGAAGTTTTGCTTATAAATGCAGAACTTCATCTGAAAGTAATGTCATGTTCATAAGGAGGAATAAGCGATAAAGGTCAATCCTCCGTGGTTACACCAATATGAGCGAGTACTTTTCTTCACTTCATAGATTTAAATATAGGAAATCGAGCATAAATTTCTCTTGCACCACCAGCTTCATTCTTACAAATTTATTCAAAGCCCTCTTTTTGGCCCGAACTGATTTTTTATTATTTCATAAGCGAATGGTGTCCTGCACAGTGCTGAACGTTGAAGATAGACGTTATTCTTTTTAAAGCAGTAACAGACCGTAACGTGGCAATATCATAGTCAAAAGTCTGTCCAAGTCAAAAAAAACCTTCAACTCTTGACAGGTCCATCAAACAGAACATCACCAGATATTACACAATAAGACTTGAATATCTACTGAGCAATATCTTATTTATTGAACATTGTAAGATGATAAGATGTCATATTGACAACCTCAAAATTTTGACTGTCATAAAAAATAGATGCGGACAACAGTTTTCAACAATACGAGAAAAACTACACCGAAAATCGGAGCAAATAAACACTATGTATGATCAAAACCTGTCGGTCACTAAACAAGCAAGGTCGAAATCCAGAAGTTCTTGGTAAACAAACCAACAACTTCATAACATTTTTATACATCAGTAAAAAATACGAAATACAGTATTTAGGAAAAACTTCTTTCCTGACTTGAGACAGGTACTAACAAAGGTTAGTAGTAGCTCAAATCGATTTAATGCTACCAACTCTCAACAAGAATTATTTAGCCTCAAACATGCATTGAATAAAAGTAAACAAGAATTGTTAGGTTAATATATTTACTACATCGTTTATATATTTTCTACCTATTTACTAGATAATAAATTTTCATTTTTACCGAGGAACTTTAAAAAAAACTATTGCTTCAATATCATTTTTAAATATCACTGTTTCGAGAAAAAGATGTACTTTGCGCGACTCAAATTCATCAAAATCGGTGCATACTCACCAAAGGCCATTAAACCTGGCACAAAGACACCATAAGCTGGTCCAAGTGAAAAATTGCTTTCCATGTGAGGGTTATTTACTATGCGAAGTTCAAATTAATCACATTTGTTATATTGATTGATTGTTTGATTTTATTCAGGTTCATATAATTACATTGGACTGTAATATATACAATTAGTGTTTAAAAGAACCTAGGATGGCACCAGAAAGTTTTAACAACTTATTTCCATGGTGGTGCTAAAACTCATATCTGGATATCATATACACAAAAATTAAAATAGATTTCTCTCTCTCTCTCTCTCTCTCTCTCTCTCTATATATATATATATATATATATACATATACATATAAAAAGAAACATGCAACAGTATCAGGTATAAGTAAAGGTATAAAACATTCGCCCATCAATATATATATATAAAACATTCCAGATATTATACCTGCGTCACGTTACCCTACAACACACAAGCATAGTTGTATAAGAAGTTTCTATCATCATTCTTGACTTATTGTCCAGGGGGGAGGGGGGTTCAGTAGTTTTTTTCTTTCCAGGGACATTTTATTTATAAGGTATTGCTTTACTGTGGTTTTGAATTAACTATGATTTTCTTTTTTTCGAATATGAGTAGGCAAGTCACTCCACTGCTTTATTCCTGTCCACGTAAATGTACTTTGTCCCTTGTTCGCTTGGTATCTTGGTGATTCAAACATTATATCTGAATTTCTTGTGTACTATCTACTTCTGTTTGCATGCTTTTCAAACTTCTCTATCAGATATTGCGGAGACCTCAAGTGTACTATTTTATACATGCTGTTCAATTTTATCTTATTGACTCTACTCTCTACATCTAACCAACTTATCCTCTGCAGTTCGTTGCTGCCCACATGTGCTCGAGCACAAATCTGACCATTTTATTTTGATTAGTTTGTAATTTATGTTTGAGAGTAGCTGAGACCGGTGAGTACCATAATCGTAGTGACACTGGATCAACGAAAGACATAATAACTTTTTTTTAATAACTTTTTGGTGTGTATGTCCAGGCAAACAGCATGTCTGTACAAAAATGTGAGTCTGCTGTTACATTTAGAGATAATCTCCTTTGCTGTAAGGTCACCAGATAAGGAACTGTCAATGGAAAGACCTAAGTATTTTACAATTTGTTTCTGCTCAGTCGTTTTGCCGGCACATGACACTGATACCTTAGTGTTTTTTATTCGGTTTCTAGGTCCGAACAATATGGATTCCGTTTTTCCAAGATGTAGCGATAATTTGTTGTCAATTAGCCATTCACTTGTGGATTCTATGCTGTCACTGAATCTCTTTTCTATTAGTTTTACATCTTTTCCACTGACTAAAAGGGCTGAGTCATCTGCATAGAGCATGAAACTACAGTTGACAGCCATCTCCATGTCATTTACATAGCACTGAAATAATAGGGGCCCTAGGATGGACCCCTGTGGCACACCACATGTAATGGACCTTACATCAGACAGTTTTCCATTTACATTCACTACCTGTGATCCATCACTGAGGTAGGACTCAAACCACTTCACAGAATTACTGTCTAGGCCCATTGATGGTAGCTTATCACACAGTATTTGATGGTCCACTGTGTCAAAAGCCTTTCGTAAATCCAATAGTACCATACCAGTCATAACTCCCATGCCAGTATTCTCCTTCACAAAATCGGTAAGGTGTAATAAGCAAGTGTCTGTTGAATACTGGGGACGGAAACCTGACCAGAACTTGTACAACAAACCTTTCTCTTTGAGGTAATGCATGAGTTGATCATGTATCGACCGTTCAATGATCTTTGACAAAACACACAAAATAGATACTGGTCGATAGTTGCTAACATCAAATCTGTCCTGTTTTTATAAAGGGGTACAGCTCTAGCTGATTTACGTTCACTTGGAACTTGTGCTGTCCGTATAGAGGGGTTAATGATGTGTGTAAAGGGTCTTTTTAGATTTTCTGCACCGTCCTTGACAAACCTAGCTGGTATGTTATCCAATCTAGTGCTTTTTCCACTTTCTATGTTTTTCATAAGCCCTTGTATATAGTCTTCAGTCACCACACGTAGACAGAAATCATTTTCTATTGCACCCTTGCTTTCATAGAAGCTCTTAACCTTTTCTTTACCAAACTTTCCTTTTGCTTGGGGAAGATTCTTTACCAACATTTCAGCTATTGATGTAAAGAATGTGTTAAACATTCCAGCTACTTGTTTATCATTATGACAAAATTCACCACTGTCTGACTTTAGGCTGTATTTGCTTTGTTTCACCATTTTCTGTTGGTATCCCGTAGACTGTAAGTACGCCATAGACCTTTGCTGTTATTTCTATTTTCATGTATTTGGTCTACAGAATACTCAGTTTTGCTTTTTTCACTAACCTCTGTACTTGATTTCTCAATTCATTGTATTGTTTTTCAATTCTAAATCACCGTATTTTCTGAACTTGTACAATGTTCTGTCTCTTATTCTTATCTTATTTAATATATCGTCTGTGATCCGCGGTTCAGTTCTGCTTTTAATCCTAACCTGCTTTTCTGGTGCCACCATATCTAAAACTCTTGTAAATCTTAAAAATACACCATGCCATATTTACCTCAGAGCATTTTATTACTTCACTATTGTCGACTTCTTCCAGGTTACTATTTAGAGCTTCTGGTGTGTAGTTTTTTACACTGCGTATTTTTACAGGTTCTTGCTGAGTGAATTTGTTTCTATAGACTTTTCTAGTACAGAATGTTAAATGATGGTCACTCAGACCCGTTGGAATTACCCCACTTTGACCTAGTCTTTGAGCGTCTGGGACAACAATCAAATCAAGCAATGCTTTATCTCTGGTGGGATCTTGAATAATCTGCCTCAAATAAAAAATACGACACAAATCTTTAAATTGCTTTAGTAAGCAAGTTTCTTGGGTCTGTAATATATTTACATTAAAGTCTCCTTGGAGTATGGTTGCAGTGTTATAGAGATATCCAGAGTTCAATAACGTATCATCAAATCTTTCAAAGAATGATGTTTATTATTTAAACTGTATTTAAGTATGATCAATACTTATAGTGTAGCAGCCAAGAGGGGGCATTTGGGCACCTTAACGCCCCAATATAACATACAGTAGCCATGAGTGACACCGCGACAATGAGTGACGCAGTCGCGAAGTCATAAGGCGTACAAGCCATTTTCCATGACATTTCACAGTACCAGTCTTCCCAGGCGAATATACAAAAGATCCCGATTCATTTCTGGGCTATGTTTCTTTCCTAACCTTCTCTTCTCATTACTAGGTGCTTTTCCACGTAAATCCAATAAAGTTTTGTTAAGCTTTCCGCTGTATTTCACGTCATTGTCTATGGCAGTTCATTTCTGTTCGAATTTCCCGCTAACGGGAGCGCTTTTGAGCATGCGCAACTGAAAAAGGGGAATCTCGTGTGCCATAACAAAAACAAATTCACATGTTGAAAGGAGTAGCAGTGATCCATGTTGCAAAGTTCTAGCATATTGAAGATGACAGACACAATAATTTATAATGTTTTTTAAAAAAATCAATTCATATCTGTTGAAAACACAACAAAGAACTTATCAAGGCTGCCATGGAAAGAAGACATAGTTTTGGCCTTTTACCAACTGGGTTTGGTAATAGTGATTGTTTTGAATTTTTTTTTCGGACATCATGGATGAGACAAGTGAATCTTTTAATGTATGAAATTCAATGCATAGGAAAAATCAATTCTAATTGAAAAATATATGCCTTTGGTCAAATAAATAGGGAAGTAAAATTATTATTCAATGAATGTGTTTTTCAATGCTGTAAAAATTTTGTACATTTTATGAACTTTCGGATGTTAAATTAAATTTCAAGTTTGATCCTACTCTTTTTTATTTCATGCCTTGTGTCTCAAAAGATTTTTCCCTTGCAAGATAAATTTGTTTTGTAATTGTTCAATGAGTCTCTTTCTTCACAGAGATTCCCAACTCTTACACAAAAGGTCAAAATTGTAACCTCAATAGGAAAGGTCAGAATTAGCTCTGAAATGTGTATTCGCTCCAATACACAAATGAATACACATACATTTGGGCTAGAGCTGTGTATTCCCATTAGTGATATATTAAAGTAACCTTGAATAAAGTGGTCACTTCTGTAGCTGTGAGTAAGATTTTTGTATGGTATTTACTTATGCACCTTGATTTACTGTCTGAAACTTGATGTCTCTATGTGGAGTAGTCTTCAACTTACTTAGTTGCAAATTATACTGTAAAGTAACGGGAATACACAACTCTAGCCATCCAGTGACTGCAGTGCCCTATTTTAGGCAGGGCTTGAACCTTCTGTTCTTGCCCATGCCTATTACCATCATTTGAAACCATCTGTAAAAGCAGTTCACCATTTTACTACTCAATTTTTTTTCTACAATATATTTCTAGGGCATGCTTGTTTTAAATATGAAATTTATGGAAGAAAAAAAAAGACTAATAAACAACCTGTGTGTTATTGTTGAGTATTTTTTTCAAATACAGATGCAACCTGATAAGCCACGCCATATGACAGTTGTTATCTCCCCTTTGAGGAGTTTGATGTTAGGTCAAGTAAACAGGTGGAGCCACTTTGGTATTAAGTGTGCTGCCATTCTTGGCGACACAAAAGAAGATATTATCCAAGGTAACCATACAAATTATATATTTATTTATAAAATTAATGCAGGACCTTTCGTGCCTAAACTATCAATATTCATGGTCTGCTGATTCACAAAAATGTTATAGTTTGTCAGGTACATGTCGTCATTTCCAATGTATATAGCTTTTAAACTGAAGACCACACATCTTGTACATGTAGGTGAAGCTCATCATATAGAGTGACATTTCATTTATAAACGTGTTGAAACTTAATATTCGATGAAGTCTCTTTTAAGCATGATGCAGCTATGTGTTTGATCATCACTCAACCAAAGAGTTGAAACCTGCTTAATAGCTGCCAATCGAGAAATTCATGAGAGAAAAATTAAAAAGGTATGCTTCTTTATGTTATTTTCTCTGTAGCTACTCATGCATTACTTGATAGTCAAATTAAGGTTAATGGCAAGAGCCTCTGATTTTTTTCTTCTGACAAAAAAAAAAACAAACAAGTAATGAAAAAACTTGGAGGCAAAAGACCACAAAGTCACTCAAGCATGACTATTCGGAGACAGTAGCTTATATTATAGGACGTATATTATATTGCATATTGGAACATTCAGTTTTATATGCACGTATTATATTTAATCTATATGAAATTGATGAATTGTTATGTTTATTCCATTGATATTGCAGTGGTCCTTTTTTATTTCTCCATATTAAGGAACAAAGGATGTCTTGGCTTTTGATGATCCCTGGATCAACATGCGAAAAGCTAATTTATATTTTGACATTTGAATCCAGTGGATTGCTCTCTAATTAAAATCTGCTGAGGCTACTCCTCTGTCTGTTTCAACGTCCGACTGTTCCATTTCAATGTCATTATCTTTATCATAGCCTTCCAATACTGGGCCACACTGACATTTCATTTTTGGGGCAGGGGTCAAGTGAGTCTCTGTGGGTGTGCCCCTCATCATCCATGTCCTTTTCCTGTATTGTTTGCCAATTGTTTTGGAAACCCGGGGTACTGTTTGTTTCACGATATTTTTGTTGCACTCGCCACACAGAAAGTGCCCTTTTGCAAAAAATTTAGCTGAAATCCTTGAAAAAGCAAGAGCAAAAGTTCTTGGAGACGTAACCGATGTTACTGTCACGTGATTGTAACCTTTGTCAATTTTCTCGAAAGGTTTTCGATAGTTCAAACACAGATGTGTTTGAACAGCACTCATTCCGGCCATGCCGTCTGCCATGCTTGCTGTTGACGTCATTACGAGGAAATACCTCCCGGTTGCGCATGCTCAAAAGCGCTTCGGTTAGCGATAAATTCGAGCAGAAATGAATTGCCATGGACAAGGACGTGAAATAGAGCGGAAAACTTTATGAAATTTTATTGGATTTACGCGAAAAAGCACCTAATAATGGAAAGAGAAGGTAAGGAAAGAAACAAAGCCCAGAAATAAATCGGGATCTTTTGTATATTCGCCTGGGAAGACCGGGACTGTGAAATGTCTTCGAAAATGGCTTGCACGCTTTGTGACTTCGCGACTGCGTCGCTCATTGTCGCAGTGTCACTCATGGCTAGACATACAGCTACTACGACTTTTATTTCATAGCACAGGTACCCAGGAACACGTGGGTACCGGTAGTACTCATCTGCTAACGGGACATAACCGTGACATGTGTGGTCAAAGTTACCAAATTAGGAGAGCATTTGAACCACAATAATAAATGATGACATTCAATATGTATGTTTTACCTGAGGAGTATTTGTCACATTGACCATATCATTGCACCTAAATGAACCCTTAAACATTCTGTTATCAAATCAGTCTTGAATTTCTTCGGTTTAAGCAGCTCTGTATGTTAATTAATTTACTGCTTCGTGTGTCAACACAGAGTAAGGGGGGGGGGGGTAATTTTTATACAAAGTTCCATTCTAACTGCTTTGGTATTAAGCTATCTTTTACTTTTACAATTTGGGTTTAATAGTAATATTACAAAGCAGAGTGCAGGGAGGCCAAACGTCTGACTGTATGAAGTGTTGTATAACAGATTCATCTATTGACCCTTCAGATACTGTAAGTCACGGTAAGTGTGGTGTCAGACCTGAAATAAATGATAGGAAAATAATAGTTGCATGTGTCATGATCTGGTGTAAATATTTTTATTCATTCATCAAGTTAGTACCTGAAGTGTTTTTTTTTGTTTTATTAAATATCTGCTGGTTCATTAATTGCCGTCCACGATAAATTAGGGACTATAGGTTTGCATTCCATCCCTTTCTCCGTCCATCATTTTGTCCAGTCGTCACTCAATCCATGTATGTCTTTTACAGGCCCATTTTCCAATGCTCTAACACTTTCAGTTATCAAATTTTATGTGGACGTCTTGTAGGATGACAGTTTGTCATCCATTATGATGCCTATGGCCTTGACCATGAAGTTTGACCCCTGATGAAATTAAAGCTTATGAAACCCATATTCTCCATATCATCATAACTCCAGTTACCAAACGATACCTGTTCAGCTTCCTTTGCCCATAGTCACAGTCTAAAGACATATATTAGAACGCACACAGCTGAAAAAAAAATATAAGTGTATTACATGATCAGCTTCATTTCCCTGTTATGTAGTCTCAGTGTAAAACATATTATGTATGATACTGGTACTCTCCCAGGGGAAAAACCCTATAAGTGTGATACCTGTTCAGGTGCCTTTACTGGTTGTCAGAATCTACAGAAACATATTAGAACTCACAAAGGTGAGAAGCCATATAAGCGTAGTTATATCAGCTTCCTTTGTTAAAGTCTAAGAACATGCAAATATGTTAACTCACACAGGTGAAAAGCAATATAAGTTTAATTATTACCTGTCCAGCTTTATTTGCTAATAGTCAGAGTCTACACGCACATAAGAGAACTCACACAGTTGAAAAGCCAAGTTACTGTAATAACTATTCAGCATCATTTGCAACTAGTTAGAGTCTCAAGTAACATTATGGAGCCCAGATAGGTGAAAAGCCAAGACAGTGTAATACATGTTTAGCTTCATTCACCAGTGGTCAGAATCTACAGACACACATAATAACTCAAACATGTGACAAGCCAAAAAAGCCCAAAATTCCAGTGTGTCAAAGCAAAGAAATATTGTGAAGCTCAATTTGGCATCAGAAGTGGTGTTTCGGACAGCCTTAGTGCTCTCAGGCAACAGGCGAAGTGTCACAGTGGAGGATGTGCTGAGTCTTCTCATCACTTCAATACCACCGTCCCTTTATGAGGAAGATGGCACAATGAGGAAGTGTCAAGAAGCAAACTGAATGCACAAGCTCGAGGACTCTGTGAAGAAAGTCTATTTACTTCCGAAGTGTGATAGTGCTTCGGTTGTGTATATGAGGGATGCAAGTGCAGAGCTCCCTGTGTTGAAAGGAAACAGTTTTAAGAATTTCCAGACACTTGCAGACAGTTACTGCAACAAACTTTTTCATTTGTTTAAGGCAGCGGATACAGTTGTATATGTAGGGGACCAGTAAGACAATTTCAATTCTGTGAAGTCTGTAGAAAGAAAAAGACAGGAAGATGCAACATCAAACCAGTATTAGGTCATAGGAGGACGCACTGTGCCCCCATTGCAGAATGTTTTTACAGTTTCTGCAAATAAGGCCTCCCTGTCTGACTCCTTGGGCCAATATATAGTAGAACATGGACCAAAGCATGCGCTTATAGCAGAAAGGTGTAAGGTAGTGCATGTTGCTGGAGCATCGCATTAAGGAGCTATCACACCTTCGATTGCAACAAAGGAAACTAAAGCCAGTGATAGTCTCCGGTGTCAGCAAAAAGAATCAGACACCAGGATGCTGTTTCATGCCATGAAAGCTGACCAGAAGTTTCAGGAGCTTAGAAACCAAGGCCACATAGTATTAAAGACCCCAGACACAAATGTTGTTGAAATTGCTGTGTACTACTTCAATAAGATGACCAATGTTCCCAGCTTTTGGATTTAAACTGGCAAGTCAGGACTCACTACAGATCATCACAGATTCATCCCAATTCATGAGGTGTGTCAAGCAAACAGTGCTGTCTTCATCAAGAGAGTACTTGCTGTACATACTTTGACAGGCTGTTACTGCGTACCATCATTTTATCGAACTGGTAAAAGAAGACAGATGTAAATGTCTTGGTCTCACATGGACCAAAATCTTTCCAGGACTTGTCAAATTTTTGTTGGAAAGATCTGGATTAAGATATGGAATCTAACAGAAAATTGATTTCTGCTCTCTGCGACCCCCAAATGCAAATACAGACAGTCTCACTCTTCCCTAAATGCACTTCGCGCACAACTAGCAATGAAAGATGTGGCCCTACGTCAGTTACCACCAGCAGAGGCGAGCTTTACAGATCAGGTTAAAAAGGCATGCTAGCAAACACAGGTTGGGCTAGTTCTCATCTTTTTGATGTTGATTTAGGCTCACCGGAGGATAATGGATGCAAAAAGTCTGATCATGGAGGATTTGAGCCAGCTTTCTTTGAAGGGCCAACATTAGCTGAATCTTTGACAATCCTTTTCTGTTTTTGCAAAGCCAGAAATGTTTGCTCACGGGATTGCTCGTGACAAAAATCTAGACTGTCATGTTGTAGTGCATGCTTGTGTGGGGCAAGTGAAGGTTGCTTTTAGAGATTCTCACACGAAATAGACATAACTAGGGATTTAAATATGATAAACATAATTACGATTGAACATCATACAAAAACAACTGTAATGGTATACTTAATCTTTGACAATCCATTTCTGCTCTTGTAAAGGCAGAAGTTTTTGCTCATGTGATTCTTCTTGTCAAAAATCTTTACCTCCATGCTGTAGTGCTTGACTGTGTATAAAACATGAAGACTGCCTTAACAGAATTCCATATGGAATCTATATTATCTGTGGATTAGCAAACATGGCAAAACCAAAGAAATGGTTAATAAATGATACAAGTCTATAATCATAAATCAATAACCAGTTAATTTATTTGATGATCCTTCCTGACAAGAAATACTGTGTCATATGAAGCCCCTTTCCTCACCATGGGTCACATTTGATGAAGGGAAATTTACGTCAAATGAGACCCTGTTTCTATTGTCAGCCATTTTTTTTTCGGCAAAACACTCTAAATTTATAATGTTTGTTCTCTCTCATTCCTTTTGGCTCAATACTAAATACAGTTGTTTTCACGCAAAAATATTCTGCAGGGCATACATGTAATGTCCAGAGATTTCAACCAAAGTTTTGCGTGGAGAGTTCACAGTACAACATTCCAAGGTCTTGACTTCTAATTAATTTTGTTGTGAGACATTTTCAGTGTTTTCAGTATAATACCTGAATCTCTTACCATAAGAACTCTACCCTATTATATAAAATCATCAAGAAATAAATGGCACAACTTAATATACGAAGACAAGTACACATGAAAATGGGCATTGTCTTGACCTTGACCTTAATTTTTTACTTTTAACATCAATAGCACTTTAAGACAGGTAATCACATTCAGTTCTAAGATAATTTATTTCAAAGCACTCATTAAAAGCAAACAAGAGAACAAAAAAGAATATAATTATGATCTGAAGAATACATCAAAACAAGATTTGGGCTAAGTTCAACTATTGGTATTAAAACACACCTTTACAATAAATTGTAGCAAATATTGGTTGTTAAGGGTACTTAATGGACTGTTTAATTGATTCATGGTTTAGAAAAAGCAAAATTGATTTTAATTTAAGTGAATCTGACACCTTCAGTCTAGATATCATGGAGGAAAGTGTGATCGTACTGCAGTATTCTCCAGCATACTTGCTTGCCAGGTTCCATGACCTTTGACCTCCTATTTCAGAGCCATGTGTGTGTTCTCTCGGTGCATTAAAGTCTAAACATATGGCTCTTCTTGGCCCTTGCCGCTGCCCTAACATCAGTGTGTTCAGAAGTGAACATTTCATGCCATTTTCTATTGTAGCTTTTAATTCCAAGTCATCGGAGTATGTGAAACATGTTTAATAGCCTTTAATGGCATTGCCTGTGTGAGATCTTTAGTTTTGAATATTCTTAGAAAGCTAGCTTTTTATAAAGAAAATAGAAATATTTTAGCTTCTTTCTCCACAACCCCTGCACAGGCAAGCTGCGTGTCCGTTACCGAAACAAGGCGGCTTTATAAAGTAGCCCATGATTCACACCAAGACTATTCTTCTAACATGTTATCAACGACATAATTATGTTTCTTTGCTTGTTCTTTCTATCTTTATTTATTTATTTATTTATTTATTTATTTATTTATTTATTTATTTATTTATTTATTTATTTATTTATTTATTTATTCATTCATTCATTCATTCATTCATTCATTCATTCATTCATTTATTTATTCATTCATTCATTCATTCATTCATTCACTTACTTACTTACTTACTTACTTGCTTACTTACTTGTTAGAACCTGGCACAATGTATGTTAAAAATAAAAAGAAACGATAACCCCTAGCCACTCCAAAGATATAATCAAATAATCAGAAAATATTACTTATCAAGATTGATATCCATGTTCAGTCCAATTTCCAATCTGTCCAAATTTGACAGCTAAACGTGAACATGATCAATTACATACAAATTATGAATATTCATCAAGCCATGCATATTGCCATCAAACTCCAAACAGCTGTCGTGAGAAAAAGAAGAAAGCACTTCATTTATAGAACCTTTCAAATCCGCCTTATATTTATGCAATAAAGAATCGGTTTCTATCTATAAACTTCGAAAATGATTTTTTTAACTTAATCTTTGAGTATACCTATTTAACTAATGTATCAAAATAAAAATGTATGTACTTCAGTCTGTGCTTTAGAGTAGAAGTCACTGTTCGACTAAAATTATTTGAAATTTATGATAACAGTAAGGATCATTATGCTCAGAAAACATTCAAGAAATGACGAAAAAATGGATGAGAAGTAAAAGACAATGGGCTTTGTCCCTGTGAAGAGTAAGTGCTTCACATATTCCAGCTTACAAATTTAGGTGCATGGTTGAACACTTTTTCATTCACAAAATTCAAACTTTATGAATTTTAAAAGCAATATTAGTCCACACCCTTCTTTTAATTTTAACTTTAAGTTAGCTACACACAATTCACATGTTACTTTTATAAGATACCAGCTAGAAGTTTACCAGTTACTCCATAAAGCTATCTTTGCAATTTCCTTCACAACATCCTGATATTTATTTACAAAGATTCATACTATATACACGGATACAAAATTAATTTTCAACGTGATACCATGGATACTGTGCCAAACACAGAGTTGCCAGAAATAAAGTACAGTTACGCTCGCGTTCAAGTTAACAAGCGCCAAACGCACCAACGTTTCCCAAACACTTTCAGTGAAAGTCAAACGTTTTGCAAACGCGTAGCAAACACCTTGCAAACACTTTCCAAACGCTTCACAAACACTTTGCCAAACGCTTTCAAACACTTTACACTTTGCGCCAAACGTATGTGATACATGTATATGTACACTTGGTAATACAATTCTAATGACAGGAATATTTTTAACAAGTGATTAAAAAGCTTATCAGCACCTAAAAATCCCAACAACATGTGCATGCCTTCATTTATGGATAAGCCAAAAAGCTCTACTATGTATCTTTCACAATAAAGTTGAAATGTCTAACACTTTCTACATGTATCACTTACAAAGCATGTGTATATATTGTAGGCTATATCATTGTTTTCTTGTTTGCGTGACAAATTGCAACTGGTTTATGCCTGTGATACAGTGGAAAACGCAACAAAAGCTACCTTCCAAGATGTACATGACACTACCCACTGTATTTGCTTCAGTGGACGTAAACTAATTTCAGCCAGTCAATCTGAAATTTTTTCACCAGGTGGAAAAACACATACATGCGCATGGTATCGTTTGAAGCAAGCAACATGGATATCGATGAAAGAAACCAATTATTGTTTCACCTTCTATACAGACGTGGGTTTGTAAAATCTATGCAAAAATAAATACAAAAGGAATTCATAACAAATCCAAAAATGTTATGGGAAACTGATTGTTATCTGCTCCATTATAAGCTTTAATTGTGATTACAAAATTTATGACGCTGTGATGAATCATTCTTGAGATATTCTGACAACATTGTCCCCTTATGCGCCATTCAGACGATCTTCAAATAAATACTTCTGATGTTTCATAACAAGTTTAAAGAAAATAAGCCGAAGCTGGTCATCAATAAGAATCTGATCTACTATATAGGAACATTTCTGACAAAAATTTGGTAAAGCTGCATTAAATCTTTGTTGAGATATTGTGATAACACTGTTCCCTCGTACAGCCTCTATATAAATACTTTAAAAGTTTCATTAAAAGGTTTTGAAATAGTAAGAGGAACCCAGTTTTTGATAGAAACCTGGTCACCCGAAGGTGCATCTCCAACAAAAATATGGTAAAGAGGCGGTTATTATTATTTTTTTTAAATATGGTGGCAACGTCGTCAGGGTTGATGGACAGACAGGCAGACAGATGGACGGACGGCTCAGGGGACAACAATTATAATACCCTCTGGCACAAATAATATGCCTACATTAACAGGTTTAACACTTCATTTATTATAAAGTTACAGATCTTTCAGCAGCAAGTACATGTATACCCAGTTGCTATCATACCTTTTCTGAAAGTGAAGTTCTTGAAAAAAGGCTAACTTTTAAAATTTTGAATGGAAATACAGAAGCAGCTCAATTTAAGTATTGTTTGGCTTACTAAGCCAAGCAATGAAATTAGCTCCAGTGGAGTAAGCCAGGCGATACTCCATTGGTCCTTGGGGTAATTATGTATATAGTTTAATTGAAAATTAGGAACTATTTCAGAGTAAATTTATAGGCAATATCATAATCAGATCATGTATCACGATCTGATCATGATATTGCCTATGGATTTACTCCGAAACAGTTTTTGAAAGATGAAGTATTCATGACATCTTAAATGATGAATTAAGTCTTCAATTAATTTTAGTTGAATTTGACACTTGGGTAAACGTATTTGGATCGTGTTTTATATAAATATATACAACTTATAATGCTGGATAAGTGCACATTTACATGTAGGTACATCATATATTGCTGGACCTGTTGAAAATACGTTTGGAGATTCTTCATCATTTAAATGGAAGTGTTTGAAATGCATAGTGTTTGAATGCGTTTGTGAAAGTGTTTGAAATCGTTCGGGTAATTGTTCAACGCGTTTGGAAAGTGTTTGAACGTTTTTGGAGAAGTGTTCGGTAGCTTTGAGAAAGTGTTCGAACGTTTTGTAAAAGTGTTTGAGATTATTCCCAAACCTATTCCAAACGCTTTCTAAACACATTCCAAACACTTTCCAAACACATTTCAAACGTTTTCAAACGTTTCCAAACACAAGCCAAACACCAGCAAAATGCGAAAAAAGCGTTTGGCTGTTAACTTTTAGCCGGGCGTAACTCTAGCTGGCAATCCAGATATTTAAAAAAATAGCAGGTGTGAAAAAAAACTTCCATAAAGTGCCTTAACAAACATTGCTGGCTGATAAATTCCGTGTAACATAGTGTACCTGTTAATATGAAGTAGTACCGATCTTTCCATTCAGTTAACGTGGGCTCCCATCTGTCAACATATGGGGGAACCACCCAGAAATAGGTGCTGTTATTTAGTGTTGAAAATGGAAACGAGAGAAAGTGGTACCCAGCCATTATGACAATGCCATTAATGCTCGCATTTTGACAATATCAGCTGCAAACGATATTTGATATTGCTCAAGGTCGCTTTGATAATGCAATTACGTCCTCACGTGAAAAAAATCGAAGCAATAAGTCAGTATATCAATCCTTAAATCATGAGATGAGCCCAAAGTTAAATATGAACTCCCACACACAAGTTCAGATGTGGAGCCAGATATGTGTTGAAAGTGTATGCATAAGATTTGAGAAAAACTGAAATAAGTTTTCAAAGTCAATATCTACTACATAGTTCCAGGAATATCCTCACACAAATTTGAAACTGAACGCACGATTACAAAGTTCTGGGATAGTGCAACAACTTGATTCAGTCAGTACACAAAGCTTTGAGAGAGACGTAAATAAACTTCAATGGTATACAAATACAGTTTTTTGACAGTTTCCAAAACTATACAAATACAAAGGGTTAAAATAGTCCCTAAAGCCTATTTAGGTAAACATGCAAATTCAAGGCTACGAGACGATTCCGAATCTTCTATCATCTATCCCCCATGTCGGCGTTGACTTTTGTCTAATAGGACCGCTATGCTAGTTGCTCTTGGGGGGATATCAGTTGGCCAGTGTTTCTGTCTCTACATTTTAGCACCCTTTGGCCACTTCAAAGTTGCAATTCTAATGGGGCAGATTGTATCCTTTCATATTTGTCACTACACGTTGATTGCAATAACAAGCATGGACCTGTTGTGATTGTTAAGTCTGTGTGAAAGAAACCTGACGCCTTACTCCCTCGCTGACAAAACAAGCGATGCCATTGATATTTGTTGTTGTCCTCTAACCTACACCTCCACTCAGATTCAATCTCCATTCTACCTGTAGTGTTATATATGTGGTGACCCAACCTGACCAGTCACTATCAGACAAGCCAGTTGGTCGTCTGGTTCAATGGAACTTGTCTTGCTGCTCACTGCTTACAATATATGAAACCCAGATCAAAACATAGAGCTTTCAAAACATATTATAAAAGCAAAATACAAAAGGAAAGTACCTAAGCTGCACCCAAAGCATACCCCAGAAAAACTTATTTGAACAATGGGTCCCAGTCTTAGAATGCCTTGAGTCACCACGCCCCTGACAATCCTAGCCAGGTGCATGGATAGCCTGTGCATTTAGGGTCTTATCTATGTCCCAAACGCATAACAATTATTACTATGCTTTTCCATTTACAAAAATCAAATGTCCTCTTTTGTTGGATTAGCGGGGCAGCAGATGTTTGCAATATATCCACACAAGCAGCATTGTATATGCTGCCTGAAAGGTGTCGAAAAGTAATATGTTTCAAGTTTCTGCTCAAGTTTCAATGGTTTTCAAAAAGCAGAGCTTTTCTGTTGTCCTAACTTCACCTGTCTTTACAAAATGTGCAGTCACAACATTATAATGTCCTCTAATATCCTTCATTTGAAATTGCCGCATAGACAATTCTTTCAGTCATATGCTTGTATTATGCCTTCTTTGCTCGTAAATCATTCTAAACAAGTTACCACATCATGACAAGTGTGAATACGAACACGATCCCTGATGGGCCACTGGGTGTAATAGCTTTTTAAAGATTCTACAGGATCACTGAAGGTTGTTTTCATATATTCGGACACACACACCCACGTTCTATATATGTATTTATATATTCAAAAGCATGACCAAACCAGGTGACCAGGTCCGGCAGCCTTTTACGGAGCCGGATTTCGCATACGCTAGGATCCAGTGAGGGTATCATGCTTTTGCGTGTATATTACACTGGGTGGGGGCAGTTGCAATACTTAGGGTATTTATAGCTCTTTATGCTGTTAGGTTTAGTTAGTCGCACAATCTATTCAATCTTAAAGTCAAACTCAAAACAAATATTTTTCACAATAATATTGTATTCCACATGAAATTGTAATCATCATGAGGTGCATATGCGATCCTCAATATGTATTTTATTAGCCGGAAAAATATAATCTTAAATTAGTCGTGGGGCACGGAAATTTTGTATGTACAAGTTATGTACCCTTGTGTACCTCTTTTAAAATTTTTCAATTCAAATTCTGCTTGAACGATGGGGAGACATGTAGGCATATCCTTCAGTCAAGTCAGTGGGTCTGTTTTTCTTTGAACACGTGGTAACTGAATGTAATCATCAAACACACCAATAGTTTCTCGCAGTGGTTGTTCATATGTAATTGATTTCTAATTCTGTCCTCCACTTGCGTTGCTGTCTACATATTTAAATGGACAGTTTGAAAGCGAGGGTCCAATGTTGTTACACAAAGGTATATCTTATTTCCATACATGTCACAATAACGAAAGTTATGCTTCTTTGCAAATCATTTCTGAATGACGTTCAGGTTCCCAGACATAGCTCTGAAATGACTTTCAGACTCTGTGCAATTGGAACAACGAGCCTGATATGTGCAAATATGATCCTGAAGCGTTACACAAGTAGTTGCGTTAGATGAGGGAGCGTATGGCTGTGTCTCTTCCAATTCTTCCGTGCCCCCGTTGTGGCTCTTTAGATCCGAAGGTCTTACTGCAAAAGACCGGGTGCGAACAGGGTAAAAATACAAGGTTTCAGTGGGGTCGGTAGCTTCGGTTGGATCCGTCAAATTAATCAAAAGGGCCATTTATTTCCATAACCAACACTAATGCTTTCTTTTTATCTTTCGGACGTTATGCAGTGAAGTTATATGAATTAAATGTGTCATTTGCCGGTGCTTGACAACAGACCGCACACTTGGTACTACCGGGCGATGCGAACTGAAACGTCACTATAATATATGTAAGCAGGGTTCCTCCTATCTGCAAAAACACAAAAATAATCATCTGTAAGATATCTTAATGTCACACAGGATTGAGCGGAAACAAGTCAGTAATAGCTTTTGTAGATTGTATGCAAGTTTATAATTTTATGCAGTCTGTCCATCACATGATATTGCTATTTCCAAAAAAAAAAAACTTTCTAATTGCAATTTTTATACCAGGACGTCATATATCTGAAGATGATGATGATGATGATTATTATTATTATTATTATTATTATTATTATTATTATTATTATTATTATTATTATTATTATTATTATTATTATTATTAATGACATTTTATTCCATAATAAATGGTACATATATTGTATAATATACAGATTATACATCATCAAAAAAATACATCCTTATGATTGCATTACAAAATCGGTACACATATAGAATCTAATGTCAACTGATTTCTCATTGGTAACAAGACTAACTTCAAGATAGCGCACTCAAAATCACCAAATATCAGTTAATCCACCCTATTACCAGGTAAAGATGTTACCTGTACATTTTAGACAACTGAGAAAGCAACTTGGTATATGAAATATACAATTATATAAAAGTAATAAACAGAAAATGATGGGAAGGCATCGTGGGAGTGCCCTGCACAGCTGTGCCTACCCCTGGTAAACTAAGCTCTCAGCCACGGCCGAAACACAGGTCACCCCCTGATACTGCCACTGTCAGAGTAGTGACTGTGACCAAGAGCCCCATGTGGGTATCTCTCCCTCCGGTCAGTGTGAATCCCCCCCCCCCGCATCTTTCCCTATTTTACCAAATCAAATAATCTGTATATTCCTCCATTTTTCGTAATGTTTGGAAAGTTTTAATTGTTCTTTGCTATACTGTATTTTGTTGACTTTATTTTTTGTAACATGTTCTTAAAGTTTTCCAAATTGGGTCATTCTTTGTCATGACAGAGAAATAAATAGTACTTTGCAATCAAAAATACAAACAACCAAAATTCCATTCCTTCTAATTCAACACCAAGTGCAACATTCCTTTTGAAAAGTTAATATCAATTGAACATTATTCTTTCATCCACTTAAAAATCTGTCACAAAAATTGTTGAGTTACTTCAAAGTCATGATAGTAATGTAACAATGTTTCTTCCTCTTCATTACATAAAGAACAACCTTCACCTTCTTTTAAACCACATTTAAATAGTCTTGAGTTTGTAAATATTATTCTATGAAGGAATCTGTGCTGAAAGGCTCTCAACTTAGACGGGATAGTACTCTTATATATTTGTGTAAAGCAACGCTGCCAATATTCTTCATCAATTTCTGTTTCCACATCTCGACTCCACTTTTCGAAAATAACTTGTGGACTGGTGAAAATATTTTCAATCAAAGTAGAATATAAATATGATGAAGCTTTTTCAGCTTTCATTACTTTGTCTATATTGTATACATAGCTGTCCAAATTTGGAGTCAAACCATCATTTATTACAATTTCCAGCTTCTTGGTATTGCAGATACTAAACTTTGACACCTCAAATAATTCAATCTCCCATTTGGGTATTTTACACAAAACATATGATATGATAGGAATAGACCTTCTTCATCTACCAGATAAAGTACTTTATTGATTCTTTTTTCCTGTGAGGCTTTGTAATACACATGTTTGTTTTCAATTCCGATCAAAGAATTATACCACAGATGTTGATGTACAATGTCTTGAAAGTTTTTTGGTTCAAAAACTTAAATGAACACCACAGTATTATTACTTCCTTCCAAAAAGTACTTCCAACCTTACCAAAGATAATATCAAAATCCTTATACCAAATATTACATTTTCATATGCTTCCATAGTTTGGCAGCTGTCTGAGGACCATTTCTTTCCAATTTCCATTGCTCTCATTACACCGAAGCCTTTTGATCCGACCTAATTTAGGTGCTTTATTTTGCTATTTAATGTGTGTCATTTTCAAGCCACCCTGCTCATATGAACCAATTATTCTATCTCTCTTTATTCTGTCTTTTATTTGCCGAGTCCATAGGAAATTAAAAGGGTGAGGTTTCAATTTGTTTAAAGAACTTATCTGTGCCCTTTTTGTAGATTGGGCTTGGAACTGTGGTAATCACATAGATTAGTTGAGATAGAGCAAAAGTTTTTAATATTATCACTTTACCATATAGTGAAAATTTCGTTTGTGACCATATATTAAGCTGATGTTTAATCTTTGAAATTAGTTGATTGTAATTTAGATTAGACATTTTATTTGTATTTGGAGATATCCAAATTCCTAACATTATCATCATCATCATCATCATCAATCATCATTATTATTATCATTATTATTATTATTATTATTATTATTATTATTATTATTATTATTATTATTATTATTATTATTATTATTATTATCATCATCATCATTATTATGTTGTTGTTGTTGTTGTTGTTGCTGCTGTTATTCCCATTGCCATTACCAACTTATCATTAATTGCTTATCTACAATACGCAACAGAGTACATTATATTACATTCTTAGGTGTAGCGTAGACCAACTGCCTGAAGTGCTAAGCACTAAAATCTTCAAAATACATATACATATAAAAGTGTAAGTTCGCACGTACCATAAATACAGTATTTCTGCTAACAACAAACATTTCCAGTACAGAAAATCCAATGGCACGCCCGTTTAGACGACCCAGAAATATATGCAGCTGAAAGATATTCAAAGCACTATGACTACGCTTATATACACTTCGTCCGCAATTTAGTTTCATTTTACCTGATATAACAGTCAAATATGCCTGCTCTAGTTTGAGGCCTAACCACTAAAGTACGCCCAATTTGTATGTTCTGTGTTTTATACAAGCTTCTGTAACCTTAACTTTGAAGTAGGCAGAAACATACTTTCCGGAGGTATATTCTCTGTGCATTAAAGACTGTCAGTTCTAAAGCGGAATGATTCAAGTGTTTGAACGTGCATTTTTCGGGTTGCTGTCATTTTGTTAACTTGCTAAACTTTACCATTGACTATTTTTAAGTTGTGTGGAATGACTTTTGTTATTGCAGTATGTAAGAACAACTATCTGCTTTTCCCATGTAACGCGGTTCGAAAATCACATACTAAAGGACGGTTCCCTGCCTGCCAGATGTTAAATAAAGGAATCAACATACATACATACATACATACATACATGCATACATACATACATACATACATACATACATACATACATACATACTAACATACATACATACATACTTTTAATACATACATAAGCCTAAGATAATAAAAGCCAGTAAAACGTTAAGCATCAAATTATGTCTTATGCCAATTGTAACGTCTTTATTTGTGCACAGTTGCACCTGTTAAGTGAACACTCGGTTCAGAATACCTTTTGGATGTTTTAACCGGGATTTATGACAATACGCTAAAACTTCATGATTGCACATATGGATTAGCATAGCTCCTTGGTCTAACCCAGCAGGTACACTAATGGGTTTTTTTATCTGACTCCTAGAGTGTCCTCAATTTATGCTCTGAATTTACATGCACCTAATCTGCGCAGGTAGACAATTTCTTTGAATCTACGCATTAGATGATTACCAGTGCAACACGAGTATCACAATGAAGTAAATATAATCCTCCTCTGAATTTTGAAGGCAGATTGGTAAATATTTATCGTGTGTGTACTATTTGCAATGCACAATTAACTTTTTTATCATTGATACGAAACATCCTAAAACAATGTTGTTACTGTTGGTTTTCACTTTCTGTTTTCGTGTTTTTATTGATCGCAAGCATGGGTACGTTTTTCTTATAAAAAATACTGTGCTTATAATTGTTGCACTTAAACATGTTTTTATAGGCTAACACACCTGATCGACATCATCAACTAAATACCGGTTCGGATATCTAAAAGCCTTACCCCAAAAGTCAATGTGAATGCTATTCATCTGTAACAAAAAATCCTGTTTATCGTAAAGTACAAAGTTACACTATACCATGCAAACACTTTTATACGTTTCTTAATTTATGTACAACGATGACGATTTCGGAATTAGCTACAATTTAAAATTACACACAAACGTGTTCAATACGGATGTTATAAAGAGCTGTGCAAACATGTCTGTTGTCGTGATGGACAGCAGTAGTAAGATTAGAACCGACACTGTAAATGTGAATGTGTACCAGCACATCGCCATGCTAACCTCGTGCTTCCCCGTTTCCATCTTTCGAATATCCAGTCTGTATGCAGTTGAAGATGTACTATGGACCTGAAATCAGACTTGTGAAACTGCTATTGTGTTTCATACCTGGACGATCTCAAATTTATTGAAGCGTTCATGAGTATGTTTAATTTGGCAAAAATTAAATATTCATAACAACATATGTTTATAAAAGGACAGCATTATCCCGCTTTAATACGTACACTTAATATAATCAATATACACATAAATGGACAGTATAGCTGGAGACTGACCAGACACGATAAATTCATTTTTTTCATCTTTCAAAACAGATGCACTCCCCTTCCTTCATCTTCTCATATCTGCAACTGCAGAATATGTTGGTATTTTCTGATCTTCATGATACAACAGCTGCCATGCTCTTTTGCCTCGTTCTATGTACATGACTAAGATTTTTTTCTGCCTGAACACGTGAACTATTATTTATACCAAACGTTCAGCTTCTTGCGGTCTTGAACATTTAAATTGCGCCAATTGCGGAGCAGGAACATTGATAAAGCACGTAATCACTGGCTTGTTGATAAAGCTGGTGATAATAACAACCTTTATATACAAATGAACAGAAAATGTCTCAAAATGTAACCCCACACCTCAGGGTGAAGCAAATACTTGATTTTTTTACAACAGCAAACTAGTCATACTTCAATACTTAGTACCATACAATGATGATTGTCGTGCAAACAGAGATATTTGTAAATCAAACTATGAAATTGGAGGTCAATATATTACCAGATGAACATGATTATTTAAGCTCATATGTTAAATAGATACTAGGGTAAATAACCATGCGCTTGACTATTAGGCGGATATTTTTTTTAACATATAACATGTACCTTAACTATACACAATAGGATCACACTACATATAAATGTATTTTTACTTGCCTGATCATTAATGATCACTCCAGATAGAGAAATAAGGACTATCATACATGCTGCGTAGACCACTTGAAAAAAAGCAGTCCCAAAATCTTGCATGCTTGACGTCCCATATGCAATGATATACAGCAATAAACAAAGCATGACTATAGCGCTGCAAAGGGTTAACCCTAGGCAGCGGGAAAAAAGTTTATCAGCATGGTCTATCAGCTGGCATATTGCAGTATGCCATAGGCGGTAATCTTCTAAGTCTCCCAGAAACTTTCCTTGGTCATCGATATGATCCTCAAAGGAGATATTGAACTGCTGAAGTTCTTTGTAAAGTATGTAGACCACTACAAGAAATACAGTGTATACGCTGAAATTACATAGTGATCCTATCGTGGATATAATACCGTGACACATCAGTGCGGGTCGGAGATAAGGGGAATGTTTGGTAAAAGGTACTCCTAGTTCAATGACATTGTCAGGCAGTGTGACAAACATGCCTGTGGAAGTTAATATAAGCCCCAAAAGGTTTCCCATTATTCCAAAGATAACGAAACCATTTATTAGTCTTTTCAGAGATTTGGAAAACGCAGTATCCTGGGACAAACGGGTAATGTTGCCCCACATATCCACAATGTTTTCTAAGCGGCGTCTATATAGTACAAAATACACACTTAAAACATTGCAGCCACTGTAGTAGATTATAACCACAAGTCGTCTGCAGAAAATCCCGTCAAGTGCCATTCCTATTTTGAACATAGTAAATAATCGAAACACATTCAAAATGTTCAGCGTCAAAAGTATGATACTCAAAGACATCCACATCAATTTCTTTCTTTTCGTTGGTAACTCATGCAAAGGGTCGCAGTAAAGTCCGGTACATCTGACAAACCAGAACAAACGGCTTAACATTAATTTCGTGTTCTGGTGGTTATTAATGTTTCTGTTAAGAACACAGGGCCCCATCCTCTCGCCATCCATCTTGACGACTCTAAAGTATGAGACAATGATATGAGGTGTATACACTCATTCAGCCTGCAAGTTTTTCACAAACGCAGATGTGGTAACTAATTGTAATACTTGCTACCTCAGCAATTGCCGTTTAAGCTTATGGGTTATTGATTTCCATACGTGTAAGGTACTATGGACGCGTCCAATGATAATTGAGAATAACTAAGGATGTGTTAAAAAATCCCTGACGTGTTGACTGATGCAAATGAATGTTTCATTCCCCAATTTTACCACAGTATGGTTGCATTTGTAACCCTGGTAGCCGCCATGTAAGGCCTTCCAGCTTTTGAATTTGGTCTCGATGCATGCTCACAAGTTAATAATACAAAATAAATAGTTGCACTTGAACGTTGTATGTTTCGAGGACAGCCTACCCTAATTATAATGGTCTCAACGTCACTGTTCACTGAACCTTAGGCAGATGCAATAAGTAAGGTCAAGATCAGTAGGTTCATGTGGGTTCTAAGCAGATGGCTCTGTGGGGAGGCGGGCTAGGCATGTGTATTACCGTTAGTTGCTATTGTAATTTGCACCGATGTAACCTTTAAACCGCTCTGTCTAGGTAACATCAAATTTCTTTGATAAATAATTGTACATTGTTTAATTACTCTTGTCAATTTGATAACTTTTGCTGCAAAACTATTCAACGTATGGAATGTTACTGTAACAATGTTATGGGCATACCCAACTCTATCCCGCAAATTTTGTATATTGAGTTGTGTATACAGCCAAATATACATAAAAGTGTGAATTGCGACCTGTCCTGTTACGTTATGGACGATATAGCACGGCTCTTAAATGTCACAAGAGACCTGCATGATAATAAATAATGCACTTTCAACACAAAAAGACATTGCATACGCCTGACAAGTCTGGGCTTGGCACAGCTGTTTAAAAGTCAGGATGCCACCCATTACAAGCTGTGGAATGCTGAATAATGTGCATCTTGTACCGATTATGTAATTCAAGATTTTTTTTCTGAAAATCTAAGAAACAATTTACTCGCAACATATGTCATATATGGCATGTACCCTATGACAATTGGGGGTGGAGGGCGCGGTTGTGTTAAATTGGTAGAAATTTATGAGGTGCTGTTTTCAAATTGTTATCGAGATACAATGTGTCGCCAGTTGAAGGACCGATATAATTAAACACACTATTGGAAAGAAAGGTATGGATTACTTCAATACTAGACTGTCTTTTTTTTGTAAAAACCATTAGGGTGTCCTGTTGTTCTGTTGGTGTGAAGGATATGTAAAAATATATTCAACATGTTTCAAAAAATCGATAGCAACACATTAGTCTGCTTGACGGATGAACAGGTGCTGGATCTGTTTGTATTCTGAAAAAAATATCAGCAAATACCTGACCTTCATCACAATGGCAGATAAAAAAAACTTATTGTATATCTTTATATGTGTTATAGAACACTTTTAACCTCAAACGATCACACTTGGATTCATGGATAAAGCATAAGAAAATTTATGTAATTTTAACTTGAGAGCCAATGATGCATTCCAAGGTAAAGCTTATGGTAACTGTACAAAATGTAAAATATGAACAGAGTTAATTCAGGGGGCATCCGGTACTATGGCAACATAAATTAATGTAGCAACGTAAAAATATAGTTTTCTATCATTTTTATTTGAAATGCCTATCAAACATAATCCTGAAGAGGCGAGGCACTTCTATGGGCTCGCTCCTCCCATCCCTTGCCCTCCGCTGAAAGTTTCTTTATTTTTATCAAATACATGTGATCAAAGAGCCTCGACGTGCGTACTTAAGGTCAGAAGAAAAAACACTCCGCTCGTTTCGTGAGGCAAGGCTGATTCAAGTGTCCCTAGCAGTGGCTGTGTACAGAAGCACCACGCGTAGATCATGACTGCAGCGAAGCGAGGAGGCGAGATATGTGCAGCAACTCATTGTCATGATAAGTGATACATTTACCCCAAACGTGTTGTTTTTATGTGCCCAAAGGATGAAGGAAGATAAGGTTCATATTTTGTTGAGAAAGCAATTGGTTTGGCACTGTAACAAGGCGTGTATTATTGCCACGACAATGAATGAAGGACGCGTTCTCAGATGTAGTTTCGTTTTCGGAATGGGTGGGCTGCAGCCGCTGTCGCCCTCCGTACTTTATTGAAGTTAGCAGCCAATTGGGTAGCAGCTAAAAGGCCCCTAGTGAAATATGTTAGAATAGCATTATATCATGTCAATGGTATTCACCAACATTGTATTAATGAGTGAGTCAGCATTTATTAGCCATTACTTTTGCAAAGAAACTTGAAGCATTCTAATACATTCTATATGTAAATTATAAATGCTACTACATTTGTCAAAAATGTATCCGTTCAGATCTGAGGTCGCTCACAGAGGGTGGTACCATTCTGTTTAAGTTTGAACAAAAAATAAATATCTGCCGTCTGTTATTCCAAAGTCGATTTTGATGTAGAGGATCAAAATAGTAAACAATGTCACAGGGTTCACACTGCGACAATCAACTCAAAAGGCCAAATGTATAAAATGGGTGGACAAAGATAAAATAGTATTTTAGAAATATGAAGGAAAGGATGGTTATCCAATCTGTTGAGTCTCTAGATATAGAATTTTTCGTCACAAATGCCGCATTCAAAATTTCAATATGGTATGTACACAGCCTTAAGTTACAAGAGCAGTCAAAGAACTGCAGAAAATCACTAATGTTGATGAAGCATGTAACAATTTTGGATCATCTGCAAAAAAATTACTATCTGGATGTTTTCAAAAATGATGTTGGCATGAAAAATATCTCAGACATAAAGGGGATTGACGTATGTAAATACACCACTTTGATAATTTGATAGATACACATAAGATGAGGTGAAAAGAAATGTCAATTTTAAAATTTCTGAAGAGTACTATATTCCACTCTTGTTCTGCATACCCAAATTACATTAAAACCCCGTTTTAAATCAAGATTCAGAGCTGGTCCTTCATAATGTACAACAAAACATCTATCAAAGGAACTAACACTGTATTTGACTGCAATTAGGAATCATTTCTTTAACTACTGTAATGCAATTTCTGGGAACTGTGAGATAAATTGCTTATGGAGCATTACCAATTCTTCCGACTTTGCATCTAAAATCAAAGATTTAAAGGCAAAAAATACCTAATGTTTTGATTTATCTTCACTATACACAAATCTGCCCATAGATAAAGTCAAAAGTTCTCTTTCGGCATTAATCAGCGTAAAGTACAAAATAGTAAACCATATCTGAATATTATTTTGCATTCAAAGGAAGCATATCGGTTGCATAATTATTATTAAAAAAGTAACTTTAAATCTTACACTGCTGAAACTGATAGATCCTAAAAAAATTCTTTTGGAGAATACTTTTGCTCCACGCAGATCGTTGGGCTTTCAACAACACAAAGGCATTCCAATGGGTAGCAACTGCTAGCCGTTAGTTGCTGATTTATGTTTAACCTGGCTTGAACGTAAGTACATGGATAAAATGATTAAAACGAACTTCTGGATGGCTGCAAAATGATCAAACGATACCAGATATATTGATGACATTGCCTTTGTGAAAGTGCGAAATTTTATTAAAATTGCTGGCGACATTTACCCAAAAGATATCACTTTGGAGGGTTACAATTCAGATGGTTTCAGAGATGTGTTTCTGGACTCGGATATTCGGGTCACTAATGACAGGTTTTGCATTGTGGTGTATCGCAAAATTGGTGTGTTTAACCTTTAAGTAGTTAACTAGCATTCCCTGTCATTAATGTTTCGGAAGGTATTGGATATAGTAGATTTTAGTCACAAATTTCAAAACTTAAATTTCAGGACTTTGCATCTAGAACCAGATTTATGTACAGTAAACTCGAGTCAAAAGGATTCAAAGATGTACTTTTGATCAATTATTTCTACTAATTTTGCAGTCAGTATTCAGAAATTGTTAGAAGTTAAGCTTAAATATTTTTAGAGATTTTACGCTTCTCTGTTTTGCTACTTAATCTGATCTTTTGCCATCATTCTGTTTTGATATTCACATTTTAGATATTTTAGTCTGACATGTTTTCTTTTAACCCCTCAGGAATCATCGGTAGCAAACAGCGGCCGACGACAGTTACAAGCTTGCTTAGTTACACTTAGTATCTAGGTAAATAATTATATTCTGATTACATTTTCTTGACTGAAAAGCAAATGACTTCCATTCTCTTCTGACATGCCTAAGTACACATTTCCTCAATGTCAAAAATCATTCACATTTGACCGTATTTACTCAAATGTTACAAACGTCACCCATTATAATGAAACACGAACTCAGGATTGGCAGCGAAATAGGGCTTTTACTGTTTGGAGACTTTTAAAGTGAGTGGAATAAAGGGGTTTCTTTTACATTTTTGATGCAAGATGTTCATTGTTGCAATACTTGTTAGGATTTCCCTCGGTTTGGACAGGTGGTCTAATGGTAACTGTTTGTTTTATAATCACTGGGACTGAATAAAATGCCTCAGTTTGTTTCTACATCAGTCATACACTGACAAGTGCTTTAACTGAGGTAAGCTATCCAGCCAGAAAGGGTACATACTGGTTCAGGGGTAAGTCAAAGTATTCTCTTCTGAACTTGTACTATACAAATTTGGTAATTATGTTTGGGTTGACACGCTCTTTCTTTACTCATATTGAAGTTCTGCATTTGTAAGCGAAGCTTCCCTTATTTAGCTTATGCATCATTTCACGTGTTCATGTATATTTCTTTGAATATCATGTGGGTTGTTTTTGTTGAATATTTAGCTTAGACAAGGAGCCGCTACACAGAGAGACATGTGCGCTTACCGGCTCCGAAACATGTTCTGAGCAGTTCCCCGCTGAAGACCCCTTAATTAATTTGGGTTAACACAGCCTTTGTCAAAATTCTACAGAAGAACATGTCCAGTGTGGCAAAAATACTCCCACATTTGTATGACGTAGACAGTGGCAGGTAAGCTTACGGAGTGTAAAGAGCTTAGACTGCGAATCATGGTAATGACTACCAGAAAGTATTTAGGGACGAACAGACACAAATATATATATATATATATATATATATATATATATATATATATATATATATATATATATATATATATATATATATATATATATATATATAGTGTGTGTGTGTGTATGTATGTATGTATATATGTATGCGTCTGTGTGTGTGTGTTAAGCTCTCGCTGCAGTATAACGGCTGCAAGATGCTCCACACAAAAATCGGAGTGGGCAATTCCTACAGGCCCTCACGCCACCAATCATTTGCTATTCGTATGATAATTATTGTTATGCAAATAGACCTTCTCGCCTCGTGCTGCCTTCCGTCGCCAGTACTCAGAGGAGGGACTCTCTGTTTGCCGAGGTTTTGCAGATGGTGAATGTGACTTTGCAATTGATATTAAATCGTATGTGGTGTGAACGCCGACCATGCAGGAAATACGGTGTTTAGCCCAGCTCATATAGACCATATTTTTGCCAAATCATGCGCTAGGGAGTACAGCTTTTACAATTAAACACAAGAATATCATCTATAATTTCAGTGAAGGAAACAATCTGTACCTAGCAACAAACATGCCTAAAATTACATGTTTCCATGGTGACGTCGTGGAATTATAATGTTGAAGTAAAAATGAAAAACTTGCCTTAACTTTGTTGCATTTTATGGCAGAAAACACACGAGGTATCAAGCTAAAGCTGAGTAAATGAACTTTTCATTTATTATAAATAATTTAATAATTCAATTATGTCAAATGCAATGTTTTAATAAAATGCAATTTTTGGAGAATTACTTGATTTACACCTATATTGTTAATTCTAAAAAGAATACAAATTGTCGTACATGTATCCCGATTGGCACAATTATAGACAAGTATATCGTCTTTCTTTGTAATCCAGGAAACATCTAGTATCTTGTGACAAGCATGCCTAAAATTACAGGTTTCCATGGTAACATCATGGAAATCTAATGTGAACGTATATTTTAAAAATAAATAAATGAACTTTATTATTTATTAAAAGTAATTGTAAATTTTTTATCATAAAACTGCAATTTATCAATAAAAATGATTATTTAAAATTTACCAATTTACACTTACATTTTTTGTTAAGAAATTGAAAAAAATATCATATTGGTATTGTCATCGGCTGTATGATATATTTTGACATCATGTTTAAATAAACCCAGAACATATCCTGTTTTTTCATTTAAAATGTGTTTAAAATGGCCTATTTGCAAGGCAACCTAATTTTGGAGGATATATTGGGAATGATTCATAGCTGTTTATCATTTTGACTTTTAACGAAATGAGTGAGTCATTCAGTCAGGACATTATGGCCACATTGCATGCAGCAGTCATTGTTTTCGAATTGGGACACTGAATATGTGGGACCGCGACTTCCAAGGTAGTAATGCACTGAAGTTACCTCTGAAAGTAAAGCCCCCCCCCCCCCTAGATTTTTCAATTAATCATTCCCTTCTTTTGGACTATCTCTTACATATTTTTGTAAAAGGACAAATAAGAATGATAAAGATATCTTCACAAAGCTGGTCATCAAATTTCAAGCTACATATATTGTACATTTGGTATTTGAAAAGAATTGCTTGTTCAGAAATGTTGACTTTATGACGCCTAGTTGTCATTCACTCATTGGAGTCACCTTAGAATCTGCGCATTGTCAGGATGAAGAGTCTGGTTGGTTGAAATACTGACCATCTTTCCTTGGAAAACTGCTATACAGTTTTCCAGTCTTTACAGAGGTCTGCTGCACGGACTGTGCTTTGGGCTCTGCATTTCTCGTCTGTTTTCAGAGAACAAACTGTTCATTAGAGCTGTGCTGTTATTGTGGCTTGGGTTGCTTACATCCATCCCTTTTTGTGGCCAGTCGTTTACCCTATCTATTTTGTACAAGTGCTAGGCACCTTCTAAAAACTTCACTTAAAACTGCTTTGGATAGTGTTGCTGTTACTTTTTTGATGTTTTTCAATTGGGCTGTCTGCCTACTGAAAATTTGTGGACACATCAAGCAACCGAATAGAATTTTGCTGCACAGATTCTATTCTGGACTGCAGGCTTGTTAAACTTGTGGCACATAGTCAATTAGTTTTAAAATTGCTTTTCCAAACTGTAGATATCCAAATACAGTCAATTTTCCCTAATATAGTTTGCACAAGCCCAATTTTCTTACTATCGTGTCACGCAAAGCAAACTTGTTTTACTTTGTTACTCCTGGTCCCAGTAACCCAGAGGCATGGAGTGCAAGCTTGTCCACAAAGACTGGAATAGATGAGTACTTTGTCAAAAGGACGATACAGATGAGAGACTGATTGATCCATGTAATTTGTCACGTAAATCGGATGCTAGTATTGGCTATCATACAGTGTCAAAAACATCAAGTAGTTTCATTAATTAGAAAGTTTGCCATTTGATATTAACATGGAATGATTAGACAGTGGAGGTGGAATAGAAGAAACATTCAAGGATAAAAAAGCCATATGGCATAAAAGTTGCTTTGGTAAAATTGACAATCAAAAACTACAGAGATTGTTAAGAAAAATAGAGGGTGAAGGTTTGTCCTCTGGTGTTAATAAAAAGAGCACACGACACAGCTGTGATACAAGAAAAAAAATGATGTGTGTCTCCTTTGCGATAAAGCTGCAGCACGCAAATCTCCCCTGAGGAAAATTTGTGCAAAAAGGTGTTTCTGACAAAGTTCACAAGTGTGCTAAAGTTATTCAGGACACACGAATATTAGCAAAACTTCCTGATAGAGATATGATAAGCCAGGACGCTGTATATCATGTCATTGCTTATCTGAATATTGCAAGCGGAAATCCCAAACTGCAAATGGTGACGAAACTGTAAATGAAAAAGAAAAGTCCCTGCATGAAATAATCTTTTCTGATATTGTATCACACATTGAGCAAGCTATGTCTGAACAAGATATTATAGTTTTAAAGCTTTCGGATCTAGTGGAACAGTATGAGGAGAAACAAAACAATATGGTATAGAAACTGAAGTGCATTCAACAAGGTTGAAAGAGAGATTGGTTACAGAAATTAAAGGCCTAAATGCCATAATAGCGGAAAGCATCTATAACGTGTTCATGAGAAAGATATAGAGGATGCCATAATGTTGGGATGTGGAATTGAATCTGATTATTGTGAAGCTTAATTGGCCAGATCTGCTACAATACTTAGACGTGAAATAATGAAAACACAGTGAGAATTCAATGGCATATTTGAAAGTGATTGCCACAGGAAATCAGTGCCAGATGCGTCGCTGAAGTTGGTAAATATGATTCTCTATGGTAATGAAATTATCCAGAAAAAAAGTCAAAATGAAGCACAAAAAAGTGGCCCTATCAATAGCACAATCGCTGGTCTTTAATACTTACACACCTCCAAATCGAAGGCCCGTTTCCGTCATAACAAAGAGAGAGAGAGACACCACTACCCACATATATATCTTTGCTCATACATAGCAAGACTAGAGATCGTGATATCATAGATACACTCTGGAAACACGGCTTGGGAGCTTCCTACCATCACGTGCCCCGAATATCAACCATTTGTTGTCAAGCAGCTGGTGATAGGGACAGTTCCAGTGGATTTGTTTCCCTTTGAACTGTAGAATGGGAATCACAAATGGGGGGAGGGCAGGTGGTAGACAACCTTGATGTCAATCCAA
Organism: Hermodice carunculata; assembly: GCA_964020975.1. NCBI lineage: Eukaryota > Metazoa > Annelida > Polychaeta > Eunicida > Amphinomidae > Hermodice > Hermodice carunculata. The sequence goes on along the minus strand of CAXHWN010001018.1, from coordinate 809,860 downwards.
AGGTCAAATTGGCACAGGGTGCATTCCATGACACTGTCATTTTTCTCGCCCAAAGTTCTACTGCAGACAACTTTGGTGTGTGTCCAGACAATGTGGTGAATTATAACATATTTTTGGAGTCATTATCCATTGGTCCTCTGCCCCAATCATATTCAATTGTTCCCTCTGTGACATTGGCCATAGAAGATCCTGTTGTTCCATTCTCTCCAAATGTTATCATCCCAGACAGTACCATTATTGAGGAAACAAAGCTGCAAGAATATGGCTGGCTGAAGAATATGAATGAAATATGTGAAAAAGATAAACTTGAAGGTGTTAAGTTCATTTCATGGGCAGCGTATCATACATCCAATCTACAAGATACGCAACATCCCCCTCAGCAGTGTCCTTGTTGCCACTATTCCTAGAAAACTCTAAATCCCCAGCAATGATGTTGCATGCAATGCATGTGATACGAAGTGTCATTGAGTAACTAAACCCAGGAGAGACGCCTGTCATCACTGCTGATCAACCATTGAATGCCATACTTAAACAATGCAAATGGCAGTGACCAAATGATGTTGGTGAAGATAAATATTTTGTTCTTATGGGAGGTGTTCACATGAAATGAATTTAATGAAATTGCTTGGGCATTGGTTAGATGGTTCTGGTCGGATCACGGCACTTGTTGAAGCACGCATTACTACCTCTGGCAAAGCTGATGATGCTGTGAAAGGGGGGCATCTAGCAAGACCACGTTACCTCCATGAAGAAACTGCGGCGTCCCTTGGGGTACTACAGTACCGTGCTTATGACTTATATAAAGCCCAAAAGCTGCAAAACAAGGAGGGATGCTTGAGGAGAGAGGAATGGATCCCTATGATGTGCCAGCAAACAGCCCCAATTACACTATTGGAATGAGACACTGCAGTTGGTTTTAGATACCCTTCTATTTGTGCGTGCAATTCGTGAAGCTGATTTTGTTCTTTACTGGCATGCATTGGTGAATATCGTTCCTCTGTTCTTTGATTTTGATCCCGTGAACTATACCAGGTGGGCCACAGTTTACTTGCGTGATCTATAGATGCTAGAGCATTTACACCCAAAACTGTTTTAGGAATTCAAACATGGGCATTTCACTGTACAGAAAAGCATGCACAAACTCTCTAACATCTCCCTAATCATGTTCATGAACAAGAAAACGCCAAAGCGAAAGGTAACGGTGGGGCATCAGCACTTTTTCAAGATGGAAAGGCTTTACATAGATGGATGGTGGGTGGTCCAGAGTTGAGTTTATTAGTTCCAGAATTTGAAATTGTCTCCAAATCTGCACATGCTAAAGCGTGCAGCAGTCATCATGAGCAGGGTCCAACTTTCGAATCTAATTTCAAACACAATGTCCAGTGTTTCGTTCCTCAAATAGACGAAATGGGAAACCCATTTGTAGAAGAATCTGGCACCCTTTTTGCTCTTGATGCCAAGGCCGTTATGAATGAAATGTAATGAAAGCATTGCATGATGCCCGAGCAGTCGGCAAATCTCAGCTATTGGAATTTATGTCTGAGTGAATTTCCACCCGGTCAAACAAACCAATAACAGATACCATTTACAGAAACAACCTTCCCTCATTTCGTACTCCCCAGCCAAAGGCGCCTTCAGGAAGAAAGAATGTCATCAACAATCTGAAGTCAGACGCAAAACTGTTTGCTGAAATGTATATTTCCACACAAAGGAGGGATGGTGACATGGCAGATTTTTTCAAACATGAAAATGCTTCATGCCCCCTGTCCCTATCACAAAACGGAAAGCTTCGCCAGGGTAAAAAATCTGATCTTGTTAAATGTCTGATGGACCACTGCCAGGAAAAATACAACGAAACACCATTTGTTGATGCCAAAATCCTTGATGGATCTGCATTAGTGCATATGATATTACCAATGGGTTGTAAGACATTTGACATTTACATTGAGGCTAAATTTAATCCCCTATATATAGAACCAATTGAAAAGTTGCCAAAGACTTGACATTGTGTGGGATGTCTATAAAGAACATAGTCGTAAGGAAGAGACTCGAGCAAAAAGGGGCCTTAGTGTTCGCAGGAAGGTTACAGACAATACTCCTATTCCATTTAACTGGCCACTGTTTCTTTATAATGACACAAACAAAACTGAACTGAATGAACTACTGGCAAAAATGTAATGTCGTTCTGTGCACATGAAAATAAACAGCTAATCTGTACACGTGGGAAACTGTCCTAGCATCCCCTACCATAGCCAAAGATATTTCAATAGTGCAATGTTCCCACGAGGAAGCAGATAGTAGAACCATTCTGCACATTGCCAATTGTGTGAAACAGGGCAATCGTAAGATCATAGTTCGAACTGTTGACACAGATACTGTTGTATTGGCTATACGATTTTTTCTGACGCATTGACAACCTTCAACACCTATTTGTGCCACTTGGATCTCCAAGAATTTCCAATATATACCAGTCCATGAGATTGCCAATAGTCTTGGCCCTTTACGTTGCAAAGCCTTGCCTGTATTCCATGCCATAACAGGATGTGATACCACCTCTAGCTTGGCTGGCATAGGCAAAAAGACTGCTTGGGAGGTATGGCTTGCATACCCTGCCATCAAAGACACGTTTGTCACGTTGTCATACGAGCCTGACAGTATTCTTGACAACTGTATAAAAGAAATTGAGCGCTTTGCAGTAGTAATGTACTGCAAAACTTGTAGCATGACATGTTGTGATGAGGCAAGACGAGATCTCTTTACTGCAGGAAGAGTTATGCAGAATACACCTCCCACAAGTGATTCTTTGTACAAACATGCTCAAAGATCCATCTTACAGGCCGGTTACTTCTGGGGATTGGCTTTGGTTCCAGATATGCCAGATCCAGCAAACTTGGGTTGGATGTCTGGTGAAATAGGCAATTGGTCACCTGTGTGGACAACTCGCCCTCAAGCATCTGCTGCAAGCAAAGAACTTATCTGTTGTGGGTGAAAGGTGCGGTGCAGAGGAGTATGCAAATGATGCAAAAAAAATGAAATGTACAGAACTATGCTCATGTAAAGATGGTTCTGCAAATAGCTGAGCTAAAAAGAATGAAATGTACAAAACTGTGCAGCACCAATTTATGGGAGATTTATCCTTCAAAAGAGTATTTACTTCTAAAATCAAGTGATATGCAAATAGGGTGCTTTGCAAATTCAGATTAGCTACAATCTCATATTGACACTAAGTTTTATTTTACAATTCATTTGTGTCAGTTGCCAAGCACTAATTGCTTCAAAATGTGAGCGAGCTCTTTTGAGTAATTTAATATGTTATTATACGTGTTTCCATGGAAACATATTATGCTATTATACGTGTTTCCCTGGAAACATATTTTCTCCAATTTATCATCTCTTTATGTTTAAACAAATATACGGTCAATTATTATGTTTGATATATGAAACACCGTGTATTTCTTTTATTGCTTTCTGTTTGTTCAAAGATACACAAACTTGTACAATTGCACTTTAAAATAAAATGGCCTGAGGTGAACCTTATAAATATCGATGAATATGTTAATAGGGAAATTCAACGATTTCTTACATTTGTACATTATGCAATTAATTATATCTTACAAGTGCAAAGATTTCCAGGCATTTACTCCCAGATTTAAAGGTTTATGAGTGACTTTTCATTTTATCATAATTTTGAAGGTTTCGATATAAACGTCTCAATTTAGCCTTGTTTGTTGCAGGTTACGTGTTGTTTTCTGCATTAAAATTCAAGGAAATGCCTTCACCCATGAGTGTGCCAAATGGCTTAGCTGCACTATGATGTGCAACAATTTTTTCTACATTACCTGGACTACTTGCCTATATGCTGGTGACGTCCCTTTAAAATTTGAAACAGTAATGTGCATGTTTATATGCATATTTACTTCCCTTTTTTTTCCAATTTATTGCTGATAAACAATTGACTCTTTCAATGTCACATTCTGGACAGCTTTCGTCGGCTCGCTTTGGGATTTGGGAGCACTGCGCACATAGCGTGCCGCAGAAAGCTTTTGACCTGTTGTTATGTGGTCTATGTAACTGCAGGCATGTTGGTACTGGAATTATAGGTCTTTTACAATAAAAACGAATCCAGCATCCTTCTCATTCAAAGCTAGTTCGTCTTAATTAGGGCGACTTTAGTCGCTGTGGCCACTAAAAGGGTTAAATTGCTGACGTGTATCATGACCAGAACTTGTCTGAAGTCCACATTATGATCGTGTGCCAGATGCGGCAGAGCATGTCGGATGTAACACTCTTTTACTGGTTCGTCATCAATGACAGTGTCGGGCTGCTTGTTGTCAGGCAGGTAAAAGATGCAACGCACCCAAAATTACGTTATTGTTACATTATACCGCACAGCACCCCATTTTCTTTTGTTCTGGGACAGCTTGAATATATTTTAGGATGCACAACGCCCTGTATTCTTTTGTTCTTGGGCACTTTGAAATGTGTTAAAGTGGCTGGCATTTCTCTCTTATAAATATATTTTCTTTGGCCCATAAGAAAGCCCACCTCATTGAACGATATACAACGGCCAGCTAGTAATGAAAAATAAAAGTTCAATATACAACCCGACAAAGTGAAAAGATACAACATTGAAAAAAGCACCAAAAACAAAATTCCTCCGCCACAATGTCAACTGCATGAAACACGAATCTGAAAATTAAATATGCATGTAGATTGAAAACATTCAGCAGGTGTAAAATTGTACACGTTTATGTAATGACAATGAAACACTTTCCTCAAAGCAGGCACGGGAAATAAATAATAACAAGATGTACGTGTCCTTTCAGCGATGGCTTGTGATTGTGGGCGCTGTCGCGAATATTTTTAAGTTTAAACATATTTATTTCACCTGATTTACCTAAAAGTTCATCGGTTGTAAGTGAATGGCTCCCCAGAAACCGAGAGCAAAACACTGGACAAACCATTTCTGAAGACAAATTAATTTACCGATATGTAAGTAAGATATCGATCTCAAACTAACTCAAAATATAAACAGTTTTGTGTCAGTAATGAACTTTTGACATTAAAGATTTCCAAATTGTGACCAGCCGAAAGATTGTCATTACCATGTGTAAGATAAGTAGGTAACATGTCACCTGTTATATCGACACCGAGGTATGGATTGACTCCCGGTGCCAGAATATTACCATTTCCAATAAAGATATTCTGTGGTGGGAAAAGGGAAGGCATTTCAGAAAATACTGGTGTGTGTTATCATCAGGACGTGAGCACTGACACGCTGCAAAAGGGATAACAATGAATGTACGAAACTAAGGGTTGAGTTTGGAAAATGTTCAGTTGGCTGCAGCTCGGGTTGTCACCGGGGCAATGAAAACTACTCCTAGAGTAAAACTTTATGAAGAGACTGGCTGGGAGCTACTCTCTAAAAGGCGTGAGAAATCTAAATTGATTCAGATGTATAAAATTGTTCATAATTTAGTGCCAAACTATTTACGAAATATTTTTCTACACTTTCCAACTCCTGATATGACGCTCAATTATTTTATCGCAGACGGTTTGACCTACCACACTTTAGAGCCCGTACAGATCTTTTCAATAAGTCCTTTTTCCCTTCTGCTACACGGCTCTGGAACCTCCTTCCTCTTGCGACTCGAAATTCTCCTTCCTTATCACAATTTAAAAGTAAACTAGAGCATCAAACTGTCCGCCCAGTCAAACATCCCTCACTTTATTATGTAGGTAAAAGAAAACTCGCTGTTCTACATGCTCGTCTGAGGATGGGTCGCAGCCAACTGAACCAACACTTATTTCAGATTGGTGTAAAAGATTCACCTGACTGTATATGTGGAACTGGTATAGAGGAAGTCTGGCATTTTTTCTTCTCGTGTCCCCGATATATTGTGCCTCGTAATAAATTACATGCGTCTATCATAAACCTTGCTCCATTTACACTTGAAACCCTACATTTGGGTTCTGCTGTTTGTAATGTTGAAAATAGTAAATCAATATTCCTCTGTGTACACGACTATATTGAGGACACGCGTAGATATCAATTTGATGCCATCACATAAATCTAGAATACGATTAACTCAATTTTGACAAGGAAAATTTATATATAATCGCCAATGCAACTTGCTTTTTTTGTTTTTTGTTTTTGTTTTTGTTGGTTGCCCCACTATCCGTCTTGTCCTTGTTATGTCTCTTCTTGCAATTGTTCCTCAGTGTGGTGTTCGCTGTCTGCATTATTGGTTTGTCTGGGCAGCAGCCTACCACTGACTGATGATTCTGAATGACAGCGTCCGCCACACAGAATGCGTCTTGTTTCGTTCTGTCATGTGATACTGTTCATTCTTCTCAAGAGGGATTTATATAGGACTTGTCCAACTTCCCAATTGAAAATAAAATACGTTTAAACCAAGGGTTGAGTCGGCAAAACTCCATACGTAGTTTCGTGTGAATGATATTAGGAAAACATTTGCCATGCAAATATTGACCAAGTACAAGATTGTCGAATAAACTTATAAAGGAGTATTTCTCAGTTCAGATTGAAATTCAGTGAGCAAAGTAGACTGTCTTATGTCGTCAAGAGGACGGAAGGTCCAGATGGTCCAGAAGGTCATTCCAAAGTTTAACTTAAGAGGGAAGGAAAGAATTACCAAGCCGAATGCAAGTAAACTTTAATTGCCTTAAACTCCGGCGGTTAGGGATGTGCACGCTTGGCTGATCAACAGCGATTGAGACCAGATCCGATAGATAAACGGGGGTCACCCTGTTGACCATTTTGTAAAATAGAATCAAATTGAAGTATTTGCGTCTTGTGGCCAAAGTTGGCCAACCTAAGACATTAAGAAGTAAATGAAGGGGATGGGATGCTTTTAAGTGCACCTCAACAAATGCGTGCTACTTCATACTGAACAGATTTGAGTGATTTTTCAAGGTCCACCGGGCAATTATCGAAGATGATGCATCCAAATTCCAGGATTGGATTTATCATGGCTTTGTAAATCGAAGTAAAGTCTTGTGAATTAATTTAATTGAATTAAAAATAAAATAAAGTTGGGCGTTTCCTCGCTTTGTCAATGATTCTCATAATATGAGCATCCCATTTCAAATGATGGGAAAGGGTAATACCTAGATTAGTATGGTGTATACCTCTGGGATCATAGGTTCGGCAGAAAAAGAGGTGGGTGCTCCAGTTTGTTAGGCTTCGCCTAAAAAGAGCTTAAGACTTCGTTGCCTGAAAAGTAACTTTTCACTGTTTGCTCCAAAGAAAGACTCTACGAAGGTTAGTATTTGAGCGCCTACCAGATATATCGGGGTTAATTGTGCTCTCATGTATGCTGGCGTAATCAGCAGAGTTTTATATCACAGGAGATGCCATCAGTAATATCATTTTTGAAGACCAAAACAGCAAGGACTGCAGTATAGAGCTCTGCCGTACCACTGCCTCAATGGGAAGCATGGACGATGTTTGACATCCACCCACCCCCTCTCCCTATCCTTACACTGTGATGACGATTAGAAACATGGAATGAGTTCCAGAAGAGGTCCTTCGAACAATTTGCTGACATCGAGAAGACTATAATGGCTTCCTTTGTAGTCCAACAGCATTGAATATGTCATGTGGAATTTTGAGAATCTGATTTATTTTTTAATCATTTGACCAAACCCCAGAATTTCTTGAAGTCAGAATTTAAAGACGTATAACAAAAAACATTGTAAATTAGGCGTTTAAAAACTTTAGAAACATTGCAAAGCAACGGAATGCGTCTATATTTGCCTTTTTTCTGATTGTCGTTATTTTTGGACACAGGACATACATTACACTTTTTCCAAAAATCAGGAAAGCATAAAGTATGCGAGTCATAGTTAGAGTTCGAGGCATGCTTATACCAGATGCGGTATTCTTCATAATCATATTTCCAATACCACGACCCGTTGCAGAACTAGTCCCTAATGATTGTAAGACTTTTTTTACACTAATTTGATCAACTCGAAAAAGTTTAGATGAGCCTTAGTTCTGTATAACTCAGGCAATGCCATAGGATTATTTTCACAGGTTATTTACATTGATTTGCAAAGACTTACTGAAATTCCATATTTGTCAACATTACTGGAAATAACGGTGTCATATTCACGAAGGGGAAATATGGATTGATATAATTTGGAGCCTAGTAAACTTTTACTGAGGTTCCATCATGTCATGGGGTATATATCTTTAGAAACAAGTTTATTGCGAATTTTGGAAAAGTATTATTTCATTGAGCAGCGAAGGGCATTAACAGCTACGATACGTTCGCACTTGTAAAAGATGTAAAATCTTTCCAGTTTAAGCCCTTCGCTTTCTCTTAAAATGTTTTATCTTTCACCTTAAATCTTAGACAATTTACCAGAATATGCTCATGTGCATTTGTGAAGCCTTTGTAACGCCCTTGTAATGCCTTAATGACGCATTTGTGAAGCGTTTGTGACACCCCTGTAAGGCTTATGTGACGATCTTGTGACGCCATTGTGACACTTTTCCATATATATGCAGACTGTACTAATAAGATGCACACTATTACCGATGGTGTTTTTTCTCTGTAACTCAAAAAAAAAAAAAAAAAACCAACAAACAAAGTTATCATCATGTGAGATGAAATGGGTTTTGTTGTCTGTTTTGTTTAATGTTTTATTGCTGTATTAATTTTTTTAAATGTTTATATGCATTTATTATATACTACGGCAGCTCATTGGTGTAAACCTTACTTCACTTTTTATATGGTCATAACGACATTTTATGTGGTCATAGCGACGTTTTATCTGAATCCCAACACCATTTTACATGTGGTCATAACGACATAGGACGACCTTTTATGTGGTGATAACAACATTTTATTCGGGAATAAAGACGTATTATCCGGTTAAAGCGACATTTTATGTAGTCATAACGATATTTTATCTGGTTTGAAACATTTTCGTCTTGTCATAACGACATCTTATCTGGTAAGCACGGCTTTTTATGTGGTCATTATGATGTTTGTTTGGTTAGGGCGGCTTTGTATGTGGTCATAACGAGATTTTATATGGTTCATACTACTTTTATTGTGTTCATAATGATATTTTATCCGGTTCGGACCACTTTTAATTTGGTCATAATGAAATTTTATCTGGTCATAGCGACGTTTCATCTAGTTAGGGCGACGTTTTATGTGGTCATAACGACATTTTATGTGGTAAGGACCATTTTATGTGGTCATAACGACGTATTATCTGGTCATAACGACGTTTTATTTGGTCATAACGACATTGAATCTGATTGAGATAACGTGTTATGTGGTTATAACATTTTATCAATTTAGAGTGACTTTGTATCTGGTCATAACGATATTGTATCTGATTTGGACGACATTGTATCTCGTCAGAATGAAGTTTTATCTGGTTGAGATGACATCTTATGTGGTTATAGCATTTTATCTGGTTAGAACCATTTTCATCTGGTCATAACAACGTTTTATGTGGTTAGAACGACATTTTATCTGGTTCGGATGACTTTTCATCTGGTCATAACGACATTTTGTCTAGCTTGGACGACATTTTATGTGGTCATTTTAACATTTTATCTCTCTAGGGCAACTTCTTGGCTGATTTGGACATTTTATCTCGTCATAATGATGTTTTCCTTTGGTTAAAACGACGTGTTTTCTGTGGTCATATTATCTTATCTTGTTCGATCCATTTTTATCTGGTCATAACAACGCTTTGTGTGGTCATTTTATCTGGTAAATGTGACTTTTCATCCAGTCACAACGGCATTTTATCTTGTTAGGACGACATTTTTTGTTGTCATAATGTCTTTGTTTTTCTTTCATAGCACACTCAAAATTTTGTATTTTGCACCATGACCATCACCTATCCTGTAATTTGCTTTTTTTATTCAGTTACTTGCGTCAATTTTGTGGTAGTTTCCTCGCATATAGCATGGTTAGAAATATAACAGAGACGGTGAAACATGTAAAAATTAATTTACCTGCCAAACATATATGTAGAGTGTCAATGTAACATGCACCAGGGTTTTATAAACATTACATGTAAAAAAAATGTTTCAAGCTTATTTATTTTAAGGTCGTTCACCTTATCTGAGCAAACACTTACACTGCCAACCAACTGTACATATAAACTAGTGCATTGACTTGGAAGAAATTCATTGACCCGGGACCCGACCTTCAAAAACGCTAGGACCGGGTACACGAACCTCCAGATATGACAGAAAAGATACTGTAAGACATTTTATTGCAAAAAAAAAGTCACGTCATAGACTAATACTATGTCAAGACAGATACAGAATTGTACGTCCATTGCGACATCACCTAATTTGAGCTTTTACCATAACCAGAATTTAACATGAATTTTTTTGTTCAGATTAAAGAAAACCAGCATTTCTGGAGTTTCTGGGCAAAGTGAACTACGTTCTTTGTAATAATTTTTCCACATGGGGAAAACACCTGCTCGCATGGTACACTAGTTTCCAGTGCACCAGCAAAAAGTTTAGCGAATCTGTCGGGTGTAGGGTATGTCTCCCCTTTTTGCGCCACCCACAACAATGGACATTCGGCCAAGTCAATTGATTTTTCGGCCACATATTTGTCCAATTCATGTTGCTTTGTGATTGTTTTCGCATGGACGTATTAATGAAATGATTTTTCGTAAACTTTTGGGGCACGTGAAGAATTGTCGATCCGAACAAAGATCACTTAGCGCCAGATATGTCTATGTTCATTTGTCGTTTTTTCACGGCTTGATTAGCGTCATTGTCGCTGTGGTAACACGATTCCACTCCTTACAATCGAATCAATCATAATTTTGTTTGCTTAATGCCAAGCTTTCCGTTCTAAACACTTAAGCCTTTGAATCTGGGGTCCATTACTGTGCCAATTTGCATGTATTTTCTGACAGTGTCATTGCCAAAGTGCTGTTCTGCGCTACTTTCCACAGCTTGGTTTCAGCAACTACCTTGTGACCAATTGATTTGTGCATATGATTCAAAGAAACGTTTTGCTCTGTAAGATATGTTACATGGATAATCTTTGTGCAAGGTCAAAGGTCATAAAGAATCTTAAGAAGAAGCACAGGAATGTCTGTGTCTGGTGAGTGTACAAGGAAAATGTTACCGCATTTGGCAGTATCAAGTGCATGCAAAACTTTTATTGCATCTGCATCTTTATGGATACTGGGCAAATGGTGTTGACCCGTACATATCTGGGCATCACTGAAAGATTCCCGTTATTGCAGATTCCACTACAATGTTTTCTATAAATTGCTGAAAGGATATAAATTTACTTTGGTTGTTTTTAGACGCTTAATCCATCAAACCCCCTGCATGTTTCCTTACACGTCTCATAAATGATAGATAATAATTATTCTTTGGATTTCAAGTCTATATCATAGTATCTACTTTAGTGCCATGCAAAGTATCACAAACTGACCTTGCACAGGGTATAATCGTCTGCCATGTCCTCCACAACTGAATATATTAGAGAAATTTAAAACAGCAAACCATGCCAATTTACAGCATTCTTAACGCAACGAAAGAGATGTGGGAAAAGTTCATAAAGATTATCCTTTCTTTGTATCAAAATGTTGGGGACTGCTTCTCCCTGACTGAATCTCAAGGTGCACTGCCTTTGATTAAATATTTGAAACATCTTAAAATTATAGTTAAGGGATGAAACTAGTTCTAGCTTCATGTCTGAAATCTCCGTCTCAAGCTGTCCTACCGCACATATCCATGACCATATTTCCGCTGCTATTTCTTGTTCAAATGCAGAACAGATGTTTTCCCAGGGAAAAAAAAAATAAAAAAACATATAGCTTCTGGAACTTTACAAAACTAATATTGTAACCAGACCAATTTCTAAGTCACATCGTATACCAAATATGCAACAAAAAGCCACAAAAAGAGGCAAACGCCATATGCTCCCATTTTCACTTACTCCAATAATATGTAATCACCGCCTGTCTATTTGATTGCAAATGCCCAGTGGTAAGAGGTTCTAGTCTTGAATTATCTGTTGCAGATGCGTATAAGGTACAGAACTGATTGATCACTCTTTGCAATGCATGATGATTAAACGCATTACTGAAAAATGTCCATAGTTGGGTCTGAGGATGCGTAATATCTGTCAGGGACCCCTTGGAGAGTATCATTATTACTGTCTTTATTCAAAAACCCAATACAGAATGTGTAAAATATATTGAAATATGCAATGTATAAAACAGCCCAATTGCAATGTACTCACAGGAAATTACATGTAGAACATTGTCCCGTCACTCAAGGGGTCTTCTGGTCAAGAAGGCGGCCTTTAGTGCGAACAGAATTTTTGATCTTTTTCAACAGGATCATTGCTTTGTATTACAGTTCGTTCTCAGAGGAAAACAAAAGGGCCTGGTTTAATTGTAGAGAGTATCCATGACTGGATTGAATGAGTGTGCTACTTCCAATGTGAAATCAAACGTGCAGCTGTGCATCAGGAATTAAGACATATCAGTGTAAAAATATCGTTACATTTACACATGTTGTCATTATCATCATAATCATCAACCACGACATGGAAATTTTCCTTACCTGGTATTGGTGTAATGGGATAAGTCAGTTTCCCTATGGCAGCTCTATGTATGGGATGACAATTCCATCGTGTGATAGGCCTATCCATTTTTGACACATTCGTAAAAGAAAATCATCAAGAAATCCAATCTTTTCATCCAACATGCTATGGCTTAAATGCTATACAGACCCTGGTGCGATTACACGTTTTTTTGTTTTTGTTTTTTTTTGGGGGGGGTGTTTTTTGTTTTTGTTTTTGTTTTTGTTTTTTTTTTTTTTGTTTTCTGTTTGGTTTTTTTTTGTTACGTTTAGGGTAACGTCAATCAACTTGTAAAGTTTGGTTATTTTAACGAGGTCAAAATGTCACGAGTGCAAAGAGTTAAGGTTACAACCAATTAACAGGAAAGACATTAATATGTAGTTCAAACTGAGTGGCCACACTCTCATCATGCAGTGATAACCGGGTGTAATCATTACTATTTAGTTTTGAGCACAGCTGCGTTGTGATCAATGACTGTGTGGTAGTTCGGTTACTGACGTAATGGCTCCACTCACGAAATCTGGATGGTGATAAATGATATATAGGACTTCTCAAGATCAATTTGAAATGCCTGCTTCGAGTTATAACAAATCCTACTTTAGCTACTACAATTGAATATTTAGAGGTAAAAGTGTACAACCAATGAGGCCTCTGTGAAATCAGAATAATGGGATTGTAAAATTCAGTAGTTAAATCTTAAATTTATATCTAAAATTTTAATGCTTAGGTGTCGACCCAAAAGGTCATTTCCTGTAAACCTTAGTTAGTTTCCAGAACTATGATAGGTGGCTTTGCACACAATGGTTAAAACCGGTTAGAACTAGAAATCAAGTCATCCACTTACACATATGAGACTTAATGACTGGAAACAATTTAATATAAAGCTAATGTGCTGATAGCAAGTACAAGTAAACATTTTAAATCGGGGGATATGAAATGAACCCTGTGTGAGATACAAAAAGAGCAGCCTCACAAGCATCAGAAAAAGAGGAGATGGAAGCATGTGGAACCAGGCAGACAGAAGCACAGGAGACACACCATTGTAATAAACTGCTGCACGTTATACTCGTTGCATCTCGATCGGGGCTCATACTATGTATCAATAAAGTAAACTTTTAAATTATCATGAAGAGCTGAGCCATTGTCATTTTGATTTGGAAAGACGGTGACATCAAAGGCTTCGCCAGACCAGGACAATTTGAACAACAACCATGTGTAATAGTGCGTAAATTTTCTGAACATTCTAAAATGGAGTCCGATCAACAAGCTTTACACCAAGATATTTTACATGATACAAATATTATTTTACTTGAAAGGCGCGACCACTAAGAACGTGAATACAGTTGCTGGAGACATAAAACAGCGTCAGGTTTTGCTACGGGCTAAACAGGGATATAACTGCTTGCTAATGTCAGGATGCACAAATATATATAAACCCAAAACTTAAAGCTTCTCTGAAAAGTCGTTTTTCTTTTGGTGCAAACACATGCATGTTTTGATTATTCTTAAATATCTTTGCTCTCATTGTAGACCTGATATTTATTTATATGTGTGATGTTATTCTGAACTATTTGATTATATAGTTCATTGACCATATTGTGCTGTGTTCTGCGACTCATAGTCATAATGGAGGTAGATTGTGTTTATAATTGTCCAGATTCATAAATATCACAAAAAAATGTCGGCCTTGGATTTTAAGTGGTCAGGCTTACATGGTTTGAAGATATTAAAGGTTGTAGTTAATGAAAATATTTCAAAGGTAGACAGGACCAGTTAAACTACCAGTTGCCTTTTATGGGCGACTGCCTGTCTCAAGTCAGGAGTGCAAGTTATCGACTTTCTGCTCATTTGCATTCGTGAAATATTACCAACTCTTCTGATTCATGGCAATGTGAAATATATTGTTTGGGATATGCAAATATGAAGACAAACAACTTACAATGCGTTCTGAACGATGGCTTCCCATGAACTTTTGAATAAAACCTAAACCTAAAACCTATATCACATTCATCAAGGTGTACTTTTGATACCCCACTTTGCCTGAAATCAAAATTGCTGGTAGGTGATACAAACATATACTAGGCACATGGGCTGTGTATCAGAAATTTGTTTCATCTCAGAAAACAGATATTTGTTTGCAAGACCAACAGATGTTGGCTCGAAGTCCGTCTGCAGTCAGTAAAGTATGAAATTTTGTCAATGCAAAATATATAATTTGGATCAGCTGGCTGATGGACTATAACTCTTCAAGTAGAATTGGTTTCACGTTTCGGAGCAGACCCAGCGGTTACACTCCCGTACATGTACATCTTATGCTCAAGTTACATACAAACTACATAGAATGCTTGATAGACGGATGGACAGTTCTTTTCAATCCTGTCTCGTCGAGAAATTGAGACATAGACTTATACTTTTTTGTATGAAGTGTGTACTACAAGTACGAATATATATATATATATATATATATATATATATATATATATATATATATATATATATATATATATATATATATATATATATATATATATATACTTAAAATCGCAAGTTAAGGAACTCGATTTATTTGGTCTTTTTTGATCGAGTTTGTAGAAAGGAGACAAATTTGGGTCTTTTAACGGAAGCTTGAGTGTGTTTTTGTCAAAAGAAGCCGTAATGGTTGAATGAACGTTTCACAAAACAACGATTTTACAGTCAATCAGTTCCATTGCCTTGTTGAGAAAGATGATAAGCACTTTCATGGCATGTTACATTTAATCTTATGCTCTTGGCATTCTGAAATGTTCACAGTTCAGTGCCGAAATGTTTTCAACCCTTGAATATCGGGTAGCACGTGCCCATGCCACAATCACTATACGAACGCACTGGTGCAAAGAGCCACAATCCTCAATTGTCTCCCTGAGTGAGGTGTCGTCTCCCTGCCATGTGTCACCTTTAGTGGCTTGGATGGCGTCTGTCAAGCCTTGACCAAACCCTCCACCATATGAAGGTCATTTTACGAGAGAATGTGGACAGGTACGTGACGGAAAACGGCTTCAATACACTCCAAAGATATGAAGTTGACAGTGGAGGTACATATTACATCGTGTCCATGGCTTGCCGTTGAACTGGCGGCGGGTCAAGTTGCTGAGTTATGATTTTAAGGATTTTTAATATATATATATATATATATATATATATATATATATATATATATATATATATATATATATATATATATATAATGCCATTATATTTTCATGCTTGTAACCGGTTGAAACACATAAAACTTCCATTATACTTTCATGTATGGTATAATTTATTAGAGAATACAATAAAAACACAATGTGACATAGTTGTCGAAACAAGCACGGTTAAAGCGAGGCCGTAGCGACCATATAGTAAATATATCATGAAAAGCAACATATGTTTACTGTTTCGGCTGTTACCGAAGTCCATGGCAAAGAATTCTAACAACGGTTTTCCATGCAAAGCTGAAAAGCTTGTATAGTTGGAGATTTTTATACAACATTTCTCAATGGAAGAACCATTCGTCAAGTACGTCTTGTCTATATGAAAAACAATATGTTATAAGCATCTGTTTGCGAAGACCAGAGCAATTGCATTGTTGTAACTTATCCTGTGTTTCAACTGAAATTCGTGCATTTTCTGGAGAGAAAACGTAGCAAAACGTGCCCGTTTATGTTATGTTAATATTTCATGTCAAATTACCTTATGCACCACCCTCCCTGTAATATGCTGTTCACGACCCCTATGCTCGTAAAGCAGTCTAAACGTTATAACAACACTGTGCCGTTTGCCGTGCCAGTCAGGACAAACCAATAGTTGAAAATACGCTTGCATCAGTCCCACCAATGCATTATATTCGATGAGCCATGGAATACGGTAACTTTCAAAAAAATTTGCATGATCACTGACGTCCGTGCCCGCACACAAATAAATAAATATATATAAATATATATATATATATATATATATATATATATATATATATATATATATATATATATATATATATATATATATATATATATATATATATTCATTTATTTATCATTCAGGTGGGTACAGCCTGATAGAGGGAATTTGATGCCTAACTCCCAATAGCAGCTGCTGTGTTTTCATTGCAGTAAGAAGTTCGACAAAATTTATGATGAGGACATTTCATTCCTGTAATTAAAATAACTGTTTTGTTGTCATAATGCTGTGAAGTATTATGAAATAAATGTTGCATTTTCCTGTGCTTCACAACAGGGTGCACACTTGGTGCTTCCAGCATGTGCAAACTGAAGCGTCACTATCGAATATGTTAGCAAGGTTCCTCCTATCTGCAAAATAGAAAAAAACAACATGTGCATGGTGTACGTAAAGGTAACACGGGGATGAAAGAGAAAAACCTGGTTAAAGCTCTTTAAGATTGTACGCACGTGCATTTTTAGTCTTTCCATCATATGCCATTGCCATTAAAAGTACCTATAGGCTATAAACTTTATTACCAGTACGCTACATGTGTGAAGCTACATCAGTTTATGGACATGCATATTGATAATAATATGCTAATTTGTATTACGTAATAGGAAATATCAGACAATGTTCTTTGGTAGTGGGTTGGAGCTGTCGGGAGGTGCAAGGCATTACAATTTTGTATAAATAAATAAATAAATAAATAAATAAATAAATAAATAAATAAATAAATAAATAAATAAATAAATAAATAAATAAATAAATAAACAAACAAACAGATGTAAGTTTACACTTACCATTAAAACAGCTTCCCTGTTAACAACAAACATTCCCAGTATAGAAAATCCAATGGCAGGCCCATTCAAACGATCCAGAAATATATGAAGCTGAAAGTGATGACATGTGTTCAATTTCAGCACACTGATTATTCATGCCGAATTCATCCAGAATTTAGTATTGATTTCTATAAACTGAATGTCAACTATACCCACCAACGTTTGAAGGTTCGCAGGTAGTGCCAGTTAAAACTTTAAAATACCGAAACATATATGCCGAAAGCAGGTTTTTTTTATTATAAAATCTGAATGGGATAAGAGTGACAGTGCATATATTCCAGGTCGCTATATTTGCATTAATATTCATTTTATGCATAAATTTTCACATGCGTGCTATGACATTGTCATTTTTGTATCTACGACAAATTTATTGTACAGGAAGCCATTCTTCATATTTTTATTTCATCTTTTTAAAATTACAGTTAGCTGGATTAAGTAAGATTTTAAAAATGTCCAGATATTGGCCAATAAACTCTGTTGAAAAAAAATTGCTGTTGTACGGTTCCCTGTGGAACATACTTATTTTTCCTGTCCCAAAAATCCGCATGCCAAGCATCTGTTTGATGAAAATGAAAGGATCACGATATAAATGGATTTCACTGTTAACCATGTCTTATATTGTGAAGTTTTGAAACACACACACACACACACACACATATATATATATATATATATATATATATATATATATATATATATATATATATATATATATATATACTGGCACACTCAAAAAACACTGTAGCTCATGTGATTTTGTTGTTTTTTCTTTGAAACACACACACATACATATATATATATAAATATATATATATATATATATATATATATATATATATATATATATATATATATATATATATATATATATATATATATATATATATATATATATATATATATTTCATGTTCGGAACGAGCGGGACTCGAACCTGCAACCTTTGGCACCAGTCGCCTAGCTGAACTGGGGAAAGTCTCTTCAGAGGACCACTCGCCTAATTGCTTTGAAATGGTATATGGACACCTGTGGGGACCCTTCTTAAATTGTTCAGCAAGTGTCCTTGAGGGTTTCTTTTTTTCATTGTTTTCATGAATGTTTTTGAGATTTGCTGTTTTCAAATTTAACTCCCAAACCAACATGCAGATTGTGCTGAAGCTTGATGGGCACAATGGAAGGTCAAACAAAACAGTTCACCAGATGGTGATGTCTTGGATATTCTGATTATTTACGGATTTTTCAGTTCGGGGACTTGCAAGTTAACGCATAGATTCCAATTGATTGTTTTTGTAATTGCGTTGGGATTGCAAGGGAAATTCATATTTGCACATCTTCTTCACAGCTTTTAGCAAGATTAACATCATGCTTGGTTACAATGTTTCTCTTGTAGGTTTCTACAAAGTTGATTCAAATGGTCATACAATAACTTCTCTTTCACATCTTTAGCAATCCTCTTGGAAATTTATCATTCAATTTCTTTGGTATACTTTCTAGACATCTAGATATGTGCCATAATACACTATGTATCCACTACATTTGGCATGATCTATCCAATATCAATTCCACTCCAAAATTCTAACAAAAACAATTCTACATATCAATTTCTCTGGACGGGAGACAAATGGCGCCCTTTTACAGTTAACCCCAGCAACTATTACCTGGCCTCCAGTATTTAGCAATCACATCAATTTTATCTCTTTGGCTGCTGCTGCTGCATCCATATGGTTTTGTACTCTGTGGTTTTGATTTTCATCGAGTTTGTTATCTCTTCTTGTCTACATGAAGTTGAAACTTATGGACTAGTGCACTCACAGATTTGAAACATTTACAAATCCACTGAACATTGAACTCTGTGTGCACGGGTCATTTTCAGTGGTATATATTTTGCCTCATTGTTGTCTATAAAATGACTCCTAGTGACACTTTTGGCATAAAAAATTGGCAACCGACATGCCATGGGCAGTCATGACGCTCTTCAGCACTATTGGAATGCATGAAAGAGGTATAATGCTCCAAAGAAAAACCCTGCAGCTTTCCCAAAGACTGTTGACAAGAATTCTGGCAGCACTGGCTAGGCCTTTGGCTGCAGAATCTGTGCGCTGGCCCAGTGATAATAAGGCCACATTTCAGGAGTTTATCATGGGCATTATCATCTGGCAGGTCCCTTTGATGTTCTCGAAGCTCCATGTCATGCAGGATTGGTCACAAACCCAAGTGCAAGCTCAACATCTACAACCTCCCAGCCTCTGTCTCTGTCATGATGGACCCCAGCTTTGCCTTCAGCACCTTTTGTCCATTCTCCTGATTTGTACTGGTAGGAGAGCATACAGAGGAGACAGAACTACCACCACAGCAAGCATGACAAGAAAGAAGCGGTGATGTTACATTCCCAGTCTTCCACCTTACCTTTGCTGTTGTGATTTTGACACCAGGTTCCACTCAGCCTCCAGCCATGGAACACACTGCAGTCCAAAATGACCTTCACCAGATG
This sequence comes from Hermodice carunculata, assembly GCA_964020975.1. Classification (NCBI taxonomy): domain Eukaryota; kingdom Metazoa; phylum Annelida; class Polychaeta; order Eunicida; family Amphinomidae; genus Hermodice; species Hermodice carunculata. The sequence continues at coordinate 789,949 of CAXHWN010001018.1, read as the reverse complement.
AGTTCCCACCTTGCACGGTTGATAGATCAGGGGCCCCTTCTCTGGTTGTACCCAAGATATGCACTTCAATGCCTTCTAACTCACTACCTAGCCAACATTCTCCAGACCCATACCACCATGTTGGTCACTGTTGCCTGTAGATGATCTGTAGCACAAGCTGTCAGGTGAGGTAGCTCCCTCTCCAATCTGATTTCCCTCACTGGCCATTGATATTCCTCAGTGGGTGCACCACATTTCTTTCTCTTTGAAAGAAGCATCACTACATCCTTGCTGATCCTGAGGATTCCCTCAGCATTCAGGAAGAACACTCTAAATGTTACCAAATATGGAATTCTAGTGGAACAGAAGCCCCATGCTCCTACCTTATACCCTGCAGATACTGGCATTGACCAGCTGCCATACAGACTTGCTTAAGGTGGATTGAAAGCTGTAGGCTCAGGACACACGAGGTTGTTTTGGCTCCCATTACAGAGGCACAAATAATTTTTAACAGAGACATCTTTCTACCTCCACCTGGCCAACAAATATCCTGGTGACAAACATCCACTGAAAGGATAGACCTTTGTTCCTCTCGTCCATGTCATTGAAGCAAGAAGAACTTGTTTCTTGCACCTGGAGCTGAAGGACTTCCTGCAAAAGCATCAAATGTACCCAATGGTCAACCCAAGCAAGTCAGTGGGGAAGATGGTCATGGAGATGCTAAAGGATGTTACCAGTTACCTTCACACATGAAAGAAAAAATGCCATCATTCCAATGTGGAGGGCACAGAAGGTCTTCCAGATGATTCAGTTACGGCCACAACAGGCACCACCTCTTTGCAGACCATTTCAGGACGTAAGGTTGTGCATTGTCAAAGAAGCTGCTGTGCTCAGTTCTGAAGCCGATGTCTCAAATGATGGAAGAACAACAACAAACTGCAATCCCCTTCTCCAAATTTATCACAGAGGGCAATTTCAGCAGGATCATTTTCACTTCGTGAAATAAAATACGTTTAAACCAACTAAAAGATGTCAGTACAGTTTGAGTTCTTGACACTTGCTGGGCACATGACTTCAACCTGTTTGAGCTGCTCCAAAAACTAAGCAACCTGGCCAACATGTACCGGGTGCAAACCTCTTCTTGGGGTGTAAGGCTTTGGCAGGCACAAGAGGAGTCCAGCACATTGTGCCCTGGAAAGAAGTCTCTCCCTGGCATTTACCTATCTCAAAAATCCTTCAAAGGATGATTTTAGACTTTACAGCTGTTGTGTTGGCACTTTATGGATGAGACAGAGGCCCTGACGCAAACATAGCTACTCTGCAGACTTGCTGACTTTTTGATGTGGACTTCAAAGTGTGAAAGATCATTCAGATAGAGCAATCCAGGGCTTTATCACTACATCATGCCCTGAGATACTTGGTGTGCCTGGAGATAAAGTCCATACTAATTCAGCAGTAGGCATACCTAAACATGTTGGCAGTGAAACAGATCCTGGGCTCGTGCCTCTACTTATCACAGATCTACCCTCCACTCCTAAGCAAATCAGAGGTCCTGAAGTTGTCCATTCAAGATAACCAGCAAGAGTGCCGCCTTAAGCTGCAGCAGGCCTTATTCCAACAACATTGAGAGGTAAAGCTTCTAGGGAGAGGGGGTGCAGGCAGCAGTCATAGGCCTATTCATGGGCAAAGTAGGCAGTTCCATCATAGTACATAGGTGGCAGCAGAGGCCATCTGACCAGCACACCTGGTGGTGCACCCCAATTGTCCACTTCCCCCCTACTACCCAAATGGCAATGACACACCGCACATCCATATATTTTAGGCCTGGTCAGTACAGGCTGTGCTGTTACTCTTATTACAGACAAAAGAATGTCCCCACTGTCAACTTACCCTTTTACTTTCCCATTTCACTGTGTAAGGAAACATTAGAGTAGCTAGATGTGGTGGTAAGATCCCTTTTGCAAAGAGGGGTGGTCGTGTTTTTGAACTCTGCTCACCAGCCTTTATAGCTGCATATTTCTAGTTCTTAAAAAATGGGGGAATCTAATGATAGATCTCTCCACTTTACAATTTTTTGTAGAAGGAGACATTCAAAATGGAGAGTCTAGCTTTGTTAGTGTCCCTGGTTTGCTGGGGTGATTAGGCGACCTCAGTAGCCAACAAAGAGAGGTACCAATCACTGAAACCAGTCATATATATATATATATATATATATATATATATATATATATATATATATATATATATATATATATATATATATATATATATGTATTTAATTATACATATATAATTGAAACAAACTGCATACCTTGGGGGACCTCTTCTTTGGAGTTGAATCTTTTGAGGTGCAATTCCGCTGTCCAGGAGTCTAAATTATGTCGTTCCTTCACTTGGTTGCTACATGTACCAAATGCAATGGATAGGTAATGCAAAACAACACAAATCTAGAAAAGTGATGATATTTTCCATATTTGTTTGTTATTTCCACCAATCCAACACACAAAAAGTCAGCTTGCCAGCCCTAAATAAGATCATTGTCAGGTTCATCAGACCAGTATGAAAGAACCGATGTGATTGGCCAATACTGGAGGTCAAGTAACAGGTGCTGGGGTCAATCAACAGAGGAATATACACCAAGATGTGTTTTCTGAGGGGAGAGAAGTTTGGAGCGTATACAATCTCAGACAGATCATACCAAATTTAGCAGACAGCTAAATATTGCTAATAAATATGGAAATTATAATACATTTACCAGTTCACCCAGTTGCATTTCTTTTAAAACTAGGGATTTTTTCTGTGTTTTTGCTATTTTCGACTTCTCCAAAACAATCATGTAAATTGTGCGAACGATCAGTGGGATATACCTTATGCAAAGGTCAAACAAAGCCGTCCAGATGATGCTGATGCTGTGGATTCCTGATTTTAACCATTTTTCATAAATCCAGGTATAAGTCAGTTATTGCATACATTGGTTTTGCTCATTCGGCAATATAAAGGAAATTGTAATGGAAATTCATATTATTGATATTTTTTTTCAAAACTGTCAACTACATTTACTTCAAACTTAGTGGGGATGCACCCACAATGGCCTCTTACCAATTTCGGTCTTTTTGTCACGATCCAGCGTCAATAGTGATTGCAAAGGAAGTTCAAATTATACACATTTTCCACAACTGTGATCTTGTGAAGCCTGACTTGTAAGTCAGCTGAGATCAAAACTGCAGCGTTGCCTGGTGAATAAATTACGAACCGGGAGTCCCTAAGAGTGTTCCTATGCGATTTCAAAGCAATTCGGTGAGTGGTTTTAGAGAAGAAAAATTTTAAGAGTTGCCAAACAGAAGGACAAAAAAATCATAGTAAATTCCAAAAATCCGTGAAGTGTGACTATTTGAAAAAGAATTGTTAGAAATCTATCCAAGATAGATTGCCACCAAGTTTGAAGTCAATCTGGATGATGATTCCAGAAAAGTGGAGAATGTGAATTAGCATTGGAATGCTGATTGGCATAGTAATCAATAGGAAAGGCACATTTTCCGATAACTACCCGACTCGAAAAAATCGTTAAAAATTAGAAATCTACATCACTGCCAAAACACTGTGTAGTGAAAATTTTTTTCAACCCTTCCACAAGGAACACATCCACCAAATTTCAGCTTAATCTGAGCGCTGTTTCTGGAGAAGTCAAAAATTGAAAAAAAAAAACATCAAAAATCAAAAAAAAAAAAAAAAGAGGAAAATTGCAGCACCACATGGCGAACAAATTCAGCACTAGTAGTCACTAGATGTGTCTTTCTGTGATATCAAAGCAACTGGGTGAGTAGTTTTGGAAGTTTGAGGTCCCCCCCCCCCAAACGAAATAATAATAATTCCAAAAAAACATTGGAGCATGATCATCCTAAGACACACCTCCACCACGTTTGAAGTGGATCTGGTTGTTGGTTTCAGAGAAGAATACATGAATTATTGATGACGAACGACAGACAGATGGATGGACGACGGAGGGAAGCCGTTAAGCTCAGCTGACTGACAAGTCAGCTGACTAAAATATGCAGCACCATCTGGTGAACAATTAAAGAATGAGGCGCCTCTAAGGGTGGTTCTATGAGATATCAAAGCAATTGTGTCAGCAGTTTTGGAGAAGAATATATTTTTTGAAGATCTGCCAAAAACGAAAACAAAAATAGAAAATTCAAAATCACTGAAGCGTGACCATTTGAACAAACCTTGTAGAGACCTTTCCAAGGTACATTGCCACGAAATTTAGGGTCTATCTAGATGACAGTTGTGGAGAAAAAGTCGAAAATGTGAATAAGCTTAAGAATGTTCATTTACTTACAAAGTAATCAACATGAAAGGTGCATTTCTCGACAAGTACCCGAACTGAAAAAAATCGTCAAAAATCAGAAATCCACAGGAGTGACATCTAATGAACAACATTGACCCTTTTACAAGACACATACAGAGCAGGCTTTCAGCTTAATCTCATTGACAGTTCCACAGCAGTCAAAAGCAGCAAAAACAAAAAATACAAGAAGTTATAAAAAGCAGCAAATGTAGAACATTGAAGTTCCCAGAAGCTTTTCTGTGTGATATTAAAGCAATTCGGTGAGTGGTTTTGGAGAAGATTTTTTTAAAATTTTGTCCCCCCCCCCCCCCTCCGCCCCAAAAAAGACATAAAAAATCATTCAATTCATTCGAGTGTGACCATTTGAACAAACTTGGTACAGCTAACCAAGGTACATTGCTATCAAGTTTGAAGTGAATCTGGCTGACTGTTTTGGAGAAGTTGAAAATGTAGTTGTGAATGGACAGACGGACGCCTTAGCCTCCTAAAAGCTCAGCCTAACTAGGAAGTCAGCTGCGCTAAAAATTCAGAAATCAATGCAGCAAGACCATTTGAACAAACTGAAATAAAATAGGATCGATAAGTTAGAGAAGTTAGAAAAATCTAAATTACAACTATAATTTCCTTTGACTCACATGATAATCAATGAGAATATATGCATCAGCTCATCATCACAAATAACTTGACGGAAAAAATATTTAAAATATTAGATAACTAATACGACCACCAGGACCACATTTTTTTACCCTTCTATAAAGTACATTAACAGCCATTTTCACCAGAATCTTAGTGGCAATTTTGAAGAAGTCAAATATCGTTAGTAAATAAAAAACTCGGAAAAAATAAATTACCACCTGCTGAGAAAACTAAGGTTTAGTCGTCCCTAGAAGTGTCCCTGTGCGATTTTGCTCGGCGAGTTTAGCAAAGATTTTTAACAAAAAAGTGTAAAAAATCACATGAGCGAAACCATTATAGGAAACTGGGTAGAATTTATCAAGATTGGCTACAATTCTCAGTCGAGCATATTTAGAATAATATCTGTTCTGATAATAGGCTATAGTGTAAAATTATACACATATACAAACGCAAACGTTCGCATGGCAGGAAACAACCCTTAAATTAGAGGCCTTTCATTGAACATGTATGTGAGAAAGGACACACTGACACGCTGCACTGACCTCGTGTGTCCCAGTCTCCATCTTTCGAACATCAACTCTGTATGCATTTGAAGATGAATTGTGAACCTGAAAACGAGGCACAAACAGAGCACAACGCTACCTTTGGTTTAATACTTGGAGGTTCTGATATTTATAGAAGTATGATTTAATATTTAGTCAGATAAAACTTTATCTCCGCATCATGGCGATAAAAGGGAATAGGGCTGGATTTTTATTTACTTAAAAAGTTCATCTATTTACCATATCGACAGGCACATGTAAAGTATGGCCACAACATGAGCAGGTAAATAAAATTCAATGAATCTTTCGTTATAGACGTTCGTTCCTTCGTCCTTTCTCCACCTTATTTGCAAAAGGGGACAACACTGTCACCCTTTGCAACTTGCATACAATGCACCCTCTTTTCAGTATGATTTCATCTTATCCCACGTGAATGGAAAGCGTCCTGTTTCCTGTGAATTCTTTGCTTTATACGTGCAAATGGGAAAATATTGTCCTCCTATCCCATTAGCAAGCAGTATTAACAGTCTTGTGACTCTGCTTCTTTACATGCAGTTAACTACACACAGTATGAGTGAATAATATTTCTAAAACTGTTGGCAGCGGGATATGAAATTTCAATTGATCACATATTCCGTTCCTTGTGGTTTCGAACAGGGTTTAATATGTCAAATGTCAGAAGCAAGAAAGGTCTAAACATATCATCGATTACTCATCGATAAAGCTCAAGGTTATTACAATAATCCCCATGAAATTACACAGGAAGTGTATTATCAACACACTTGAACTAACAAAGGTAATTTGTAATCTTATTCCCAATATTTAAGGTTACAAAGTGTTCATTAGGAAGCAAATGGAGAAATATCCGAATCAGAATATCAAATTACAGGACAAACTATTCTCGTGTGCAATGATCATGTAAGCCTGTATGTAACATCCACTTTTATTAATATATATATATATATATATATATATATATATATATATATATATATATATATAGATAGATAGATAGATAGATAGATAGATAGATAGATAGATAGATAGATAGATAGATAGATAGATAGATAGATAGATACATGCATACATACATACATACGTACATACATATGCACATATATAGATACGCACATATATACATATATGAATATCTACATTGAGAGGATTCATATCCATGTGTTAAACTTTGAGGGGAGGATTTATACAAAAAAAAATTCTGAACTAAAAACATTATGTTTATACTACACATGAATTTATTTTACTCACCTGGTTATTAATGATCACTCCACATACAGAAATAACGATTATCATGCACGCTGCATAGGCCACTTGAAGAAGAGCAGTACCAAAATCTGCCAAGTTTGATGTTCCATATGCCACAACATACAGTGATAAGCATGTCATAATTAAATAACTGCAAAGAGCTACCCCTAAGCAGAAGGAAAAAAGTTTATCAGAATGGTCTATCAGTTGGCATATTGTAGTATGCCACAGGCGGTAATCTTCTACGTCTGCCATAAATTTCCCTTGGCCATCTATGTGACTTTCAAAAGATACATTGAACTTCTGGAGCTCTTTGTACAGTATGTAGATAATCACGACGAAAAAAGCAAATATACTGTAATTACCCAATTGTCCCATCATGTTTATGATATTGTGACATATTAATAAAGTTCGTACATAAGGAGAGTCTTTGGTTACGGGCACTCCCGTGTCAAACGCACCTTCAGACAGTGGAATTATGATGAAAAGGCCAATATAGACTATGCAGAAAGGAGCAGTTATTATTGGAAAGATTACAATTGCGTTTATCAGTCTTTTCAGACATTCAGAAAATGCAGAATCCTTGGACAAACGAGTAATGCTTATCCACAAATCCACAATTTTATTTAAGCGGCATCTGTATGCTACAAAATATATGTTCAAAATAGTTTGACAGCTATGGTATATGATAATCACGAGTCGTCTGCAGAAGACACCATCTAGCTTCATTCCCATTCTAAATCCTGTGAATAATCTGAACGAATTCAGTGTGCTAAGTGTCAAAAAAATGATGCTGACAGATATCCACACCCGCTTCTTTCCTTTCGTTACTAACTCATGCAAAGGGTCACAATAAAGTCCAACACTTCTGAATAACCAGAACAAACGACTAAGCTGTAACTTTATGTTCTGTTGGTCTTTAATCTTTATACTAGGCCGCTGGGGTCCAGTTCTTGTACTGCCATCCATTGTGACGACTCCTAAAATGAAAAATACTTACATTTAGACGTACGCACTCTGTCAACCTGGCGGTTTTTTCATAAATCTGGTAAATTTTTCTTCTTGCAGAACTTGTCAATTAATTAAGCCTTAAACTTAATTAAAGTTCGAATCAACTTAATTTGTATGGGACGTTCAACCACTTTAGACACAGAAGGTAGCAATGAAATTGGTCTATAATTGTCAAAGATTGGTGGGTCACCTTTTTTTATAAATTTGAAGGACTTTCGCAATTTTCAAAATATCTGGGAATATTCCAATTGTAAGCGTTTGATTTATTATCAGCATTAATGCTTTTGAAATGTCGGTTTTAATAAATTTTCAAAAGATTGGTAGACAGTTTATCATAACCATAACTATTTTTTGCCTTCAAAGAATCAATAATATTTATCACTGTTTCTTCAGTTATGAGCTTAAATTGAAATTTATTACGGGTAGGATTTTTCAGATAGTCTCTGAAAGACTTGCTTTTAGGCGCAGGTATTGTTGATGCGAGTTTGGGATCTATACCAGTAAAATAGTCATTAAAACTGTTTGCTATTTTTGTTTTATCACATGTAACATTTCCATTTATATTGAGAGAATCAGGGAACCCTCTTTTCTTTTTTAATCTGTTTAGTATATTGTTAATTGTCATCAATGTATTTTTAATATCATGTTTATATTTTGAAAACATTGTTTGAAATAATCTCGTTTGGCAATGTAAATTGTACGCTTCAGTATATTATTATACGTGTGTAGATTTAGATTCATTATTTTGTATTCGGTGCTTCCAGGATTCAGTTTCTTTGTTGCTTTATACAAATCATCTCTTTTCTTAATTGACTTTATAATAGCTTGGGTTATCCACGAGGATTTTTTTATGTCGGTGTTTCTTGTACTTAACTGTTTTAATTGGTAAGTGTTCATCCAAAGCTGTGTAAATTCCAGCATGCATTATTTTGTACGATTCATTGGGATCATAGTGTAGGTCTTTGTTTAGTTGGTCATAAATATTTGCATCTTTTATATCTAGTTTAAATTTATTTAGGGAATTTGTTTGTCTGGGACGGATTTTGATAAATTTTGGTACTGTGTCATATTTAGGAAGAAGAATATCTAAGCATATGAAGAATGGAAGATGATCAGAAATACGTGATGTTAATATCCCAGAATTTGACAGATTTTGTCTTAAATCTGATATCTTAAATGAAAAATTATCAATAATGGTGCCTCGTCTCTGGGAGAGTCTTGAGGTAATGTAATTTGTGGATAGAAACCAAGAGATGTTACCGAGTCAAAAAAATTAGCAAAGATTGTTTTATCGTGTATTTTCAGTAAATCAATATTATAATCACCAGCTATCAGAACTTCATATTGGGATCGATGGACCTTACGTAACACAGAAGAGAATTCATTGATAAACAATTCATAGTCTTCAAGCAAATTCCCAGGTGGTCTATATAAATTTCCAAAGATAGCCTTTTTTTCTCAAGGAAAAAACAGCGCTTTCAATGAATTGTCCTTCCCACATATTAGAATTCTCAAAAAGATCAACATTTTTATAATTATATTCATTTCTTAAATAAATTGCAACTCCCCCATGAGTGGCACACAATGTGCCTCCAGAGATAAGATTATAGTTATCTATTTGAAAAAGTGATAAGTCAGTATCATCATAGAACCATGTTTCTTGTAAACAGATTGCGCTTGGAGAACATTAATGCAGATCCAGATTATGTGCGAGTATTCTAATTTCATCCATTTTTGTGTTTAAAGATTGACAATTCAGACTGATTACTGTAATTTGATTCTGTTTGTCTTTAAAAAATGTAATAAATTGGTCAATAATAAAATATGATGACTGTTTAATTAAGACTGGTTCTGCTAAATGGGATCAGCGTCGCAATCTGTTTCAAGAACATGTAAAAGAGAGTTTCTATCGGTACCACCATAGCCATCTAGTATATCGTCATTCATTGGAAAGTGTAAGATTGGTGTTTCTTACAAATAGAACATTTTTATTGATTCCTCTATAACACACATCACGTACATAAAGTATGTGTCTGTTTAACAACAAATAATGTAAGACATATAAAAGGAAAATTAATTCCTGTTGCTGTGGCAATCGCGCTTTTAGACCTTAAAGTTCTTGATGTTGTTGCTAATGCATTATCACAAATTTGTAATATAAAATTGGCAGATTTGCTTGAACATTGCAGTGTGTAAAATGAACGAAATAATTATTTATATATTTTCTTCTATCACTTTGAGGGCTCTATCGTACCCTTTATGTAGTGGTTTTTATATTTATTTCGTTCCGACGAAATATTTATTTCGTGAGAACGAAATAATTTTTTTTCTTCATGTTCCTTCTGGGTCTCCCTAGGTTTGAAATACACCCAGTAATACCAGAACCAGGACGTATTAAATTAAGCTTCCAGCAATATTATATCCTCCCGAATAGTCAGCAAGCCTGGAGGAAAAGAGTTTATCTTTGGGGGGGGGGGAGGCGGGAGGGAATCCTCTGAACTGTCACCAAATCGCTGCATGATAATGGAGAGTACATGTTTAATACAAGACAATCCGACTGGCATGCCTGGGCTTTACAGTGCACCGTACTATTTTCAAGCCTGGAAGGCAGCCATGGCATATCCATAGGTCTATTTTAATATGTTTTAGTTAATAATCTGCATATTTTTCATGGTTGTGGAATTAACGGAAACTTAATAAATATCAAAAAGGAATAAAAACAACTTACAACAAAATTTTATAAATATGGCATGTTCTTTACCACCATTTTCTTATTCTGTGATTATATATCAGAAATTCGTGAAAAACTAGGGTACTCGAGGTGAAAGAGGAACCTTAAGAGCTATCACTTTCAGGACAAAATCCAGTTATGCTGGAGAACAGTTTCATATTGGGGTAGAACGGACCCGCTTCTAATATGCTGGCATTTATTTGTCACTGCACTATTACACTTTCCGACTTTCTAAAAAAGATATAAATAACACAATTCATATTTTGCAAGAAAATACGCAGTAAAATCTATCAGGATTGTACCTATGTTTTCCGCAATTAGTTCTATCACTTTATCTTAGTGTAGATACATTTCTCCAATCACAAAGTGTTACCGTGAATCTGCCACATGCACCACTTGATGCATTGCTATACATCATTAGTTACACTTCTAAACAAGTTACAATAGATCTTTTTCGGTCATTTTAAACCTTCATTTTATAGCATATCGTCAAAAATGTCTGTATAAACAATTTTCGGGTAAGAACATTATACAGCTTAATTTTTATTAATGGGTCAGTTAGGTTTACCCAAGGGCTTACATATGTTGGTATTTAGTTGCAAATGTGCCATTGTGAGTCTGTCACCTGCTGTGATTCATTGTTGTTCCCTTAGTTACTAAGGATCCAATGTTTCATAGTTCTGCTAATAACTTACAATAAATCACCGTGAGTTAATTAAACAATTTGGGACCATCATGACATAGGGATTACCCATCCATATGTCTTTACAAGCTGATTGGTAGGTAAAGAGGAGATAGCCTATGAACCCTGGACCCCTGCTTCCCATTCATACATTCAAATGACATCACTATTAAGATAAAAACAACAGAAAATCGAATCTCTGTGGGAGGATCTGCACAAAGATTGTTACCGATGATGGAACAACACTGTTCCTCGACATGATGTCCTCGATTATTTGTATTTGCATTTGTTCCTCTCTTTTTTCTTTTTCCCTCATTGGGATGTTTTATTTTTGTTTGTTTTCGTTTGGCTCAGGTATGTCTGGTCTGTTGCTTTACATCTTGTTGCAAACTACGTGTGTTTATGGCTGATTTCAGGCAGGTTTTAGCACAAAGTACAGAAAGGTCATATCATTTGATCACTTATGCTTGATTCAGATGCATAAGATGCAAGCAGGTCTAATTCCAATGCAATTCAAGCCTTTTAAATATACTCTTGTATAAAGTTTAGAGCCTGTGGTTGGAGTGTAGTGGCAGGTACAGGAGAAGTACTTCCTTGCATTGCATACTGCATTGCTTGAAATGAATAAGCAAGGGCACTGTGACCATCCAGTAGCAAACACTTTGAACCCATTTTCAGCATTCATCTTGTGCCTACTAAAATGTAACACTTTGAAGAAAGGTTCCTTGTCCATGGACCCAATAGCACTAAGGGCAGCCAAGCAGCCTAGTGGTGACCCCCTCCCTAACAGAGGTCTCATCTGGCTTCCTTTGAACTTTGGTTGAAATATATTTTATTACGAAAACAATAGGTGAACATGCAATGCCTATGCGAAGGCCTCTCGCACATAAATAAACACAAACAAGTAAATGGATAACATCTAGATGACGAAAAGGCGACAAACAGGACACTACAGGCTGTGGTAAGAAGTGGGGGAAGAGTAAACCAGTCTGTTTGTATTTCATAAATTGGCAACAAAGGGCATGTAGGCTTATCCTATATGACAAATGTCAAATATTAAATCTTCAAGTTGCTTTTATGTAATAATGGAGAGTTTTGAAATTCCCGTATTCTTTAAGTTAAATTTTTGTTGGAAGAAAAATTGAAACGCATACTCAGGCGAGTCTCCATAGGAACGACGTGGAGATTCTACCTAACCCATCTTGTAGAGATCGCTATTCAACTGACTGAAGCCCATTCTTAATTAAGCATGGATTATACCGAAATTCCTTTTCCCTAAATTATATAGTTTATTGCATCTAGGCTTTGTTTTATTTATCTTATTCTAGAATTTATCAAAAATTTCGGAATTTTAAGTAGAATATGGAGGGAGGTTCCATTTTCGAATAGTAGCCGGAAAGCAAGAATTGAAGACAATGTTTGTCGTGCATAGAAGGACGTGATGCCATGTATTGATGTGATGTTGTATCTAGTTTGTTCTGAAACTGTTTGTGGGATTAAATTCTGTAGATATGCTGGAGTAAATCCATTCATTATTTTGTGCATTAGTATCCGTTTGTGCGTCTGTCTACATTCAGTGGGGCTTCCCATGCCATTTCAGCATACAGTTTAGAGTGCCCTATATGACTTAGAGTTTCTGTAAGTGCTCTAGCTGCCAGTCAGCAGAATACTTTTCGATTTTCTCGGTCCTATTGTGAGCATCCATCCCAAACCACACCAACATATTACATAGTAGGCCCAATGAAAGAAAAATAGTGATTTGATGATACATCTATTAAGTTAAAATTGTAAGTGTTTCAAAATAACTATCAATTTACGTGATTTAGTTACTATATGATTAACTTGAACAGACCAGATCAGATCTGCAGAAAGTATGACTCTAAGGTGTTTATGCTTTTTGACTACTTGAGTAATTGCTATTTCAAATACTGAATTGGGATGATCTAGAAGATTTTTCTTTTTACTGACTTATAGTGTTTTACTTTTTGTGGGGTTAAGCGACAACGGTCACTTACTTGACAAACCCAATACTGAAGCAAGGTCTTAATTTAATATGGCAGAGCTTTGGACGGGATATCATCTTTGACGTCGAGAGTGGTAATGTCAGCAAATGTATCGCCAAATTTCTAAAATATATCGACGAATTGCAGATTCACAATATTTGTGATATCATTAACATATATGTGTAACATCAGAGGACCTTATACTGAGGCATGAGGGACACTTCCGCAAGCAGAAGCTTTGCTTTGAATAACAATCCTTTGAGAGTGATAGTGATGATATTTGTCTACTCGTTGAAGTAGTCTTCTTCATTTTGTAAATTAAGCCTGGGTGATGCACTTTTCGAATGTGTTGGTAATATCGCAAAAAAACAACACATATTTCTTTTTGTAGATCAATAGGTTTGGAGAATTCATTGAATAAATATAGTGACTGGTTCAAAGTTCCATCACAAAGAATCGAACCAGGCTGTCTTTCTGATAAAAAGTGATTGTTTCTTGGGATGGGAATTTGTTTTTAAAAACAGCAAGTCCGAAAACTTTACTAACAGAGCTTAGGAGTGATACAGGCCTATAGCTTTTGCAGAATTCAGGTGGTCCACCTTTAGAGTTTGAGGAAACGTTTGCTTTTTCCATTTACTAGGAAACATGGAATGTGATGTAGAAAGATTAAATAGTTTCGTCAGAGAACAGGAAATGACAGACACAGTCTCTTTTGATGAAAGGGGGCTAACACCATCGGCGCTATAAGCTTTGCCAGCTTTCAATGACTTTAGTAGATCTAAGACAGTGTCCTAAGTCAGTTCAATATATTCTAGAGTACTTTGCCAATGGCGCCATTTGACAGGCAATTTGAAGGATGTTGCATCAACGTGACACTGTTGTCGAAAATACTCATTGGGAACCTTAGCTTTTTCAGCCTTTGAACATAATTATCGAAGGAAAACAGTCTCCAGTGATATTGCAGCAAGTCGTAACAGTAGTTTTAACGCCCCACCTTCCACTTGTACCTCTATAAATATTGGGCTTCTCTTTGAGTGTCACGATGTTGCATTAGTTAGGTACCAGAAATGAGACCATTTCATCTCAATTAAAGATTGCCTGGTAAAATACTTATCTACTTGCACTTTACTCATAGATTGCAATCTCATTCAAGAAACAGACTCTGGTATCCTAACAGTGATGCTGGGATACTTGTAACATTTACATACCATAAATTGAATTCTGCAGTTTTCTTGCTAGTGAATCATCCTGTATGCATGCCATTTAATTATGCATCTATTCGTAATCCAAGCAATGTATATCATTGGGAGTGAGACCAAACTCCTTGATTGTGGTCTGAGAAGGCTTGTTGCACCAAGCAGTGGGTAGTGGTAGTGGTAGTGGCAGTGGCAGTGGCAGTGGTGGCCATGGCAAGAAATTCAACTGCAGTGGGATTCGAGAGTGCATTATCCATGGAGGATGAAGCGGCAGTAGAGGCAGAGGGACAGGCCCATTCTTGCAGCAAACCAACCAATATGACTGATGGTATTTCAAATGCAGTGGGGTTCAAGACTGCAGCCTCCATGGAGGATGAAGTGACAGTAGAGGAAGAGGGACAGGCCAATCCATGCAGCGAGCCAACCAACATGATTGATCGCGTGTCCTGGTCGCCCTTTTGTTTGCAGCTACCAACCACTTAGAAGCCACAATAAGTGGAGCCAGATTATTACTCTATGTATAGAGATGGCACCAAAGACTGCAGATCTCTATATATTTATATATTTCTCCCACTGTCAAACTCGCCCATTAATTTTTCCATCTCACAAGGCACAGGAACACAAAAGGATCTAGAAGTAGTCTTAGCTTTTGTACTGGGAAATGGGTGCCTACTTCTGGTTCAAAATTGATGGGAGGTGGTGGCGGATGGAGCACAAGCCTGTGATAGATCCCTTCAAACTAAACATCTTTCCTCACAAGGAGAAATCCAGGATGTAGATCCTGACTTCAACTGCAGCCACAGAGTGCCTGGGAACTGGGCTACATCAGTGACCTCAAAGATGCACACTTCCATGTATTGAGTGCAGTCAAAAGTATTTGCAATTCATGGTGAATGGAGTGATCAGTTCCAAGCATTAGCTGGCTCCAGCACTGCTGGTGCTCACCAGAATAATGAGCATGGTAGCAGACTATGCCCAGTAGATTTGCTTTGTTCCCCATGGTGGGCTTCCGGCCCATACAGTCCTGATCCTGGTACCTGTCTAAATATAGGCCTGGTTGTGAACTTTCCGATGTCAAATGTAGCACTGTGTCAGGAGTTCATGTTCCTAGGCATGTCTTATGAGACTGTAATGCTCGTCTGCAAATAGTCAGAGGACTGCTGCAACAGGTTGCAGATGGTGTTGAACTTATTTTTCTTCAGCACCGTACATTCTGTCAGGGAGTACCAGAGCCTGAAAGACACTTTCAAGTTCCAAAACTTTCAGCTGCCCATGGGAAGAATTCTCCACCAGACAATGCAAAAATCATTCTTAAACATATGGTCCAGGACCACCTGACATGAACTCATATGGATCTCGAAAAAGTCTGTTAATGACTATTATGGCGATACAGCAGAGACAATGTTATGCATGGTCAGATACCAACCCATTTCTGTTGGCAGATTATTTAGAAGGAAGCATCATTTTACATGGTCTTCAAGAATGTAGCTGTAGTCTGACCTCTTCTATACAGATCTTGTCACATCAGCTGTCTGGAACTACAGGTGGTCTGCCTGGACGTAGGAAACATTCAGAAGGATTTTCTGCACAAGCATGTCCTAGTCTTTGGACAATTGGGTGGCACTTGTAGGGAGAAACCAAGTCAGCATATCTGCTTCATTTACCAAAGATCCTGTGACAATGGTATGAAGCCAGGGACATGACTACATTATATGGTCAGTGCAGCTACACAGTAAGATATCTTTGGGACCACTCAGTTATGCCCCACTTAGACCTGTTTACCATGTAATAGAATCACAAGTTACCAACCTTTGTTTTTATCAATAGATCAAAGTCACTCTGGCAGTTGCTAAAAAAGCATTTCACACTTTTCTTTGGAGTACAGATTTCATGCATAAACCTGTATATATTTCACAACATGCGCTATATTTGCACATTTATTTTTTAGTTCCTGAAGGCAAGCCCAAGACCCCTCAAATGGCTGCCTTAAGCACTACCTCTCCTCCTAAGTCCAAGTAAATTCTGTATACACCCCTGTATATTTTTGTTTTGTTTCGTTTTGTGGCAGTGAGGTGTAAAAGAAAAACACTACAAAGGACTCAAAAGTATCCATCATCTGTTCCAGCTACCTGTATTTGAATTTGATATAGGCCTTACTCTGCTGAACAGTGGTAAATCTGGGCTAAAATGCAGGGATTCTCTTGTCCTTTAAAAGCCACATTCTTATAAGAGACAAGCCCCCAATGCACCATTTAACAAGAAATTTGAACTGAAAGTGACATAACTATGAGAACCTATCTGATAACCAAGGATGTCAGACCTTGGGGAGAATCACCTGGACTGTTGTTGCTAAACATAGATGAAGATCACTTATGGTCACGTGACCTAACCCCATCTTAAATATTTGCTGTTTTCAGCAGATTTCATCACTTGAATGTTTAAAGTTATTAAATACCAAAAAGCCCTTTTTCAAATAAAAAGATAGCTTCACTTATGTGGAATGAGAAATTCTGGAAACGATTCATACCATTCCAGCTTATTAATTGATAATCCATGGGTCAACATTGTTATGTGTTGATAAATAAGAAACTTTCGAGTTAACTGGTTATATGAAATACAGCACGGTTGCAGGTTTAAGTTACTGCAAAGGCACTTTTGGGGCTTGAGAGACTTCCATGCCCAGTGTCAGCATGTCAGGAAGTGGTTGAGTGATTTAGGCTCTTGCTTAGTTCTGATTGGTGAAGAAGGTCCTACTTCATAGGTTCAGTAAGTAAAATGTAATCACAGTGGGTATAGGATTTGCAGAGCAGTTTGTCTCTAAAAGGCAGGACGTGGTCCTGTGGATCAGCATCAAACATCTGAATTTTTTGGGCATATGCATATAGTGACCAGGGTGCTTGTTGAATTTATGGTAGTGTTGCTGCTCTGACCTGGCGTTTACCAAGTGATTTATGGTTAACTGAGATCTTTTGTATGTACTAAAATATTTTGTATTTGGTGAAACTACATGTGGTTTACTGCTGAATGATGTGTACTTCCAAACTAGCATTTCTTTAGCTTTTGTATGCTCTAATACATTGTGTATTTTGTGAGTATGTGTGTGGTTCACCCTTCAAAAATATACGCTTCTAAATAAGCTATTTTTGAGCTCTTGCATCCTTTAATATATTTTGTATTTGGTGTATATGGGTATGGTTCACCATTGAACAATATCAGCTTCAAAATAAATTTGAGCTTTTGTATGCTTTAGAATATTTTGTAATTTGTTGATCATTTAAACTAAATCAAAGTGAACAGCTAAAAGATTTACCAGTTTCCTGCATTGTTGTACTTTTCTTCAGTTGTGTGAGTGAATTTATATTTAAACAAAAGTTTCTGTCATTGCATTCTCTTCTCGCCAATAAAGTGTATCTTTCTTTTCCTTTTTTTGATGTTGAAGGCCTGGTTGGAATAAAATGTTCCAAGTACAGCTACCTTGTAACAACATCCCTATTGTCAATCAAATAAACCCACATCACCCCTTTGTTGGTGTTGTTTCATTCGGTGGCATGGACTTGGAAAAACGTTGGAAAGAACGGTCAGTGTCTACTACAAACATAACATGCTCTCAAAATGTCTCCACAAGCACCACGAAATTAGTGCTATGCATGTCTCTTGCTAAAATTGGTCACCAACTAGGATCTTTGCTGTCTTTCCTCAATTTGAAGCACAATTTGGCTGCCGAATATGTTTTATTTACTAAAAAACACATTTATAACACAAAACAATGTGGAAAGGATACGAGACATTTTGGCAAAATGTTGCATCATTTTTAATAATTGAGGACGAGGGCGTCCTATGTGCTGAGCCCCAGTCACATTGACAAGACTTCCTGCACCTGCATCTTGTGTGGTTTGGCATCTTGTGTCTATAAAAGGTTATCACGAAGCTGAGACCGTCATATCACTTTTCATGTTACACTTTTTACTGTACATCCATAAGGGAGACTGATGTCAACCGGTAAACACATTGGCAGTTACGTTTCTGCATAATAATAGCTAGGGCACTTTGTTTTAAATGGAAAAGTATACACATAGAGAACAATCAGCTGTGGAGTACCTCAATGCTCCATTTTGGGGTCCTCTCTTGCTTTTATTGTGTGCGAATGAATTTGTTGAATCGAAAATAAGGCTGCATACGGACCACGCCATTTTTAATTTCGGATAAAGACCATAACCTTGGTACAATAACACCAAATGGTTACTCTCTGTGTCACGTTTCTGGGCAAACCAATGGTTTACTTCCCTCACCGATTCAAAAACGAAATCAGTGATTTGCAGTAGAAGTATATCAGAGAACATAATTTATCTCAAGAAACAAAGCGGTAAACGAGGAAAACAATTACAAACATCTCAGCCTTACTTGAGCGAGCAATAGATTACGGTCACAACATATCGACAATATCTATACCAAAGCTTTGAAGTAGCTACATTTTTTCAGATGTTTATGCTAGACAGAAATATTTAGAGAAATTATACTTCACGTTTGAAAGACCAGCATTTGAGTACGCAAATATTGTACTGGATAACGGTGGCCAGGCTTGTAAGCACAAGTGCAGCGTTGGCAGCATACAGCAGTGCGTGGGGTTACAGGAACCACACAAAGCATTAATCTGCAGACATTGAACTGAAATGGGAGTCACTTTGCGAACGAAAACCAAAACAACTGGTTGTTATGTACACAATTCAGAATGGTTTAGCGCCTGCTTACTTGCAACATCGAATGCCTCTTGAGCATGTGTCAGGTTAAAACACAATACATGGGCGCAGCATTTGTCCCATTCTTTGCAACACAGAGCAACGGAAATTTGTTACAAAATATCGGTTGTCAAGCTTTGGTTTATAGTGGATGAACACACACGACACTCAAACACTTTGGGAAGCGTTAACAGAAATATCAGTAAAAATGACTGCACATGCGATACCTTTCTAAAAAACCCAGATTCATCATCGTCGTATGAGGATGAATTGTTGTACCCTCAATAGTTATATGTTTCATTCATGCATCATAAGATCCCCGGCAGTCCATGAGGAGCTGCAAGTGAAACTGTCAACTACCATCTTCTATAATATTACATTTACATGATGATAAGAAATTGGACACATCGAAGTTTGAATTTACAACTTTTTTATATGGTAATGCTGATAGGGATTGTTCATGCAACAAAAACGTGCTGTTTGAGTCAGTGGAGAATTTCATTCTAGAATTAAAACGTTTCTGATGCTCTCCGAAGACAGTAATTATACATGAAATGAACTTCTTCTAGCGTTAAAAAAAAACTAGATATCCAACACGTGTAATATTAGCCTGCCGTTTTCATAAAATGTATATATAATCAGTTGACATGACCCTGTTTATGTACCAAGAGAGGTTCCGGTATAAGCCTGTGGCTTGTTTTACAATCCATTTCATGATTGTGATATGAAATACGTCTAAATAGAAAGTAATGGCTATAAAAGCCCGTGTCTGGTCGCATTTGTCATGAACAACATAAATTCGACTATAGTTGCATTTGACATGCTACCGTTGTGCAACACTGGTTGCTCGAGTCAACGAACGGGTAAAGACAACCACTCTCGACTCAAACTGCGTAAATGACGACAAGTTCGGCCCAAGCTGTGTAAATGACGCAAAACCGTTTCTCAACCTACCAATTATTTTTCTTTACAAACGCTGTGCATAGTGAAGCATTCACTGAGCAGCTAAATGTCCGTAATAATGTTTATCAAACGCAAGCTTACCTTAAACCGGCCCAAAAACTATGCTCATAAACGGCAAGCCTGCCGTAAACTGGTCTAAAAATAATGAAGTCATGTTGCAAATTGTTTTCTAGATATCAAAACAATATATCGCTGGCGGCGCCAGTTGACGGATTGATGTGGTTGAACACACAACCGGGAAAAAATAATCGATTACTAAAGTAGTGCACTGCTTGTGCTGGTAAATACCATTAGGATTTCCTGTTATCTTGGTGTAAAAGAGCACTTTTAAAAAGGCCAACAGCAACACATTAGTTTGATGGATGAACGGCTGTCTAATGTATTTGCTAATAAAATGTTACCCAGCATGTGGCCATCAAACTGACAGAACATAAGAAGCTCATTGTATATGTTCATATTCTAAAATTGATTGTGTTTGCAATTTACACTGGATTGGTTTCATAGACAAAGCATGAAAATAAAACTTTGTTTTTATAATCTGAACTCGGTAGTCAATGATGCATGCCAATGTAATGTTTATGACATATGTGCCCAAAAACAATTTACCTCTAAAGTCGTCATTTATGTCTGTTGAAACGCCGATACTTGAAACTGAACATTTTCATCATGCACGCTTGCATCTCGATCCCATGATGTCAATACAAATGGTATCTGCATTTTGCGGTACTAAAAGCATGAAAATGGAACTCAGTTTTTTTATAATCTGAACTTGGTAGCCAATTATGTATTCCAAATGTTTATGACGTATGTATCCAAAACAAGGTTACCTGTAGAGTCGTCTTCTAGGTCTGTGGGAACGCGGATACATGAAAGCTAAACGTTTTTCATCGGGTACATTTGCTTCTCGATCCCATGACGTAAAAAATGGTATATACACTTTGCGGCACTGGAACGTAGGGAGGAAAGTGTCCAAACTGTGGGGCTTTCTCATATCTCTTGCTGTAGGGAAAGTAGAAAACGTGCGGACGGGTCCTGGTTGTCTTGAACCTCGATGACAGCCTCTGTTGAACTCCCACGACAGGAGATTCCGTTACTCCTCCATACGGATCATTCCAAGTCCCGATTAGTTTTTTTTCGCTAACTAATTTCTTGGTCTGTAAAACTGGAAAAAATACAACCCCAAAACACATTTTTCCTTTGGTCATTACAGGGCTATCTGTTGCATTGATTACTGCTATTCCCGCAGTCGTTACAACTGGATTCATTTGACTCACTTTGATTTTCAAATAGTGCATGTTATGGTTGTTTCTAATCGATTTATGCTTGATTCGTGTCTGCAACATTTAAGAATTATATATATATATATATATATATATATATATATAGATATATGGTAGGTCTGCCTATTGTTATGTTTCACCTACCTTATTTCTTGAAATTTCATGAATTAATAATAATATGTTTCAAGCTTAGCCTATATGTTTTATTTCTGACTTAGCATATAGTTGTGTACTAAATTTCGCTATCACTATTTATGGTTTTTATGGATCAAATGTTACGACAGCTGATGTTCAAAACAGTAGGTGGTGTTACATGAAATGATTTAAAAGCAACGCAAACTACATTTGCCATAGCATTGGATATTGCATCTAGAACAAGGCTTTTCTCACTATCCTAAACAATTTACGTCAGCCTTTAATACGCATGTGGGAAAAAGATTTTCTCGTCGTGCGTCTACCTAGCTACCCCTCACCTCCCAGCTCATTTTTGGTGCATTCTTGCGAAAATAGTGCGCCAGTTGCTACTTTGATTGCAGCAAAATGTTTTCAGACTCCAAATTAGACACAGAAAGTTTCGCACTGAGCCATAAACTAGGACGGTGTACTTTGCCCAATTTAAAACCAACAGGAACAATATCCACAATTAACCATGCGAATCAATTTGTGGATCTATTCGTTTTTAAATAAAAAAATAGACAAACTTCCTTTTGTATAGTCCATATTTATGCATCAATTTTAAAAATAATTCCATCAACTGTTGTGTCGTTGTTTTTGAGTACACTTGCTGTCACCCCGGGGGGAGGTCCTCCCCATATACACCTATAAAGGTGGGTGCCGCCAAAAAGACCCCCAATTTCCAGCTTTAGTTGCTCCCAAAGACCCCTGCTTCACAACACCACTTTTCTGATTTCATGCTAGTAGTATACTGCTGTCGATATTTTTGTGCGAAAAGAATATTATTCCAGCAAAAAGCAGTTTCCTGCCTGCGCCATTGCAGATTGACTTATAAACACGTTCTATGTTCCAGACAGCAGCAACAGCAGCCCTAAATTTACAAAGTATAATGCATCATTGAGCTCCCATCAGGAATTCCTGCCACCACCACCCCCCCCCCCCCCCCCGGTAGGTTTATGTCCATTTAATCTTGCGTGCCTCTGTACTTATCATATTTAGCTTGGCAGGAGTGGTATGCAGCGAGATTGACTTTGCATAATAATGGATCAAATCATTTAATACCTGGTAGTGTGAAGAGCCTGCCTCAACCATGTGTGTTAGCTGCCTACTTGCTGCAGTGAAACATATAGGCGCTAAAAGCATCCAGAGACAACTTTCCAGGTGGTAATCTGAGTCTGAAAACAATTCCATACCTCACATTCGATTTTTTGATAATCTTTATTCATTCCTTAAACAATATGTGGTTGCTTACTTGTTCATCCCATATAAAGAGTACAACAATGTTGTTCTATATTCTCCAGGCTATTTCAAATTTTGACCAGTTTCTGTCATATACATGCATGTTGTCGTTTTTCAACATAACAGTTCTGATAACTTCTAATTTTCTTTGTAGCACCTGTAAATAAGCTGCAAAATTTAAGTTGTTTTGATCTGTATGTAACTGAACATGTATAAAATATTTTACTATTGAAATACAAAAAATTAAAATGTATGGAAAGGGTCGATTAGTACTTCCAAATATGACATTTTTTTCACTCAGGTGTACATCATTATAAAGATTGGACCACCAATTTTGGAAAGCGTCGCGGAATCACTGGGAACTATTCCACGTATAAAGCTTATGCTCTATTGTATCCATATTATCTGCACATCTATAACACTTGTCTGATTTGTGAATGCCCATAAAACAAAGCCTCCTATCAGTTGCTGTTATTCTGTGTATCATTTTAAATTGAAAAGTTTGTTATTTTGTTTCCATACAGCACTTATACGGAAGTTTAAATATTTCTTCCCATTCTTTTTCTGATATAGCATACTTATTATTCCATTTCTGTAGTGTTGTTGGGATTGCGTCACTTCTGCTTTCAAACCCAATAAAAATCTTTCCTTTTTACAAATTTAAGTGGTACCAATTTGCCATTAATACGTATTTTATACGGGTTTGCTAGTACAAAATTAATGTAATTGTTTTTTATCTTCTGTTTCCAGGTGCGTAGCAGTGCATGTAAGAGACCATAATACGGCAAGAAATTAATATTCAAGTTAAAGTTTTGCTTGAAACCTGTCCAAGGATAGTGGTGTACCTTGTTCATCAAATAAATCTTTTACATATATTACTCATTTTACATACCAATTTTGATGAAATGCTGTTTTCTTATCTAATTGTGAACAGACATTATGCCAAATACACTCTTTTAATATATTTTTTTGGCGAATCCGGTGAAGATAATCTTTGGAATTCATTCCAGTTATGTAGTAATTCCTGATAAAACTGTGGTATATTTATGCCTTCATACATGTCTGCCCTCGTTTCCAATAAATCTTCGAGTTTTATCTTTTCATAAAAGCCATGTGCTAGTGTATTCCGCTTTGAATATTCTTGAGAGCGTAACCTTTTGATCCATGCCGGTATCAGGGAACTGACTTGACATGTGAAGTTTTGAATCTTATGTTGCCTTATTTCATGAATTTGATCTTTTGATTGCCTGTATATATTAAGTTAAGGCTATTTTAATGCTAATGCCTGACCGTTTGGCATTTTGTATTCCGCAATTATGATGATTCTGTTTTAAGATCTTTGACTGCAGGTTTATCCCTTTCAGCCTCGCGTAACGTTGCTCTGAGCTTATTCATGGACCCGTAATTGCCTCCACGGCTTATTTTAAAATATGTAGGGCATCAAATAAATATGAGTGTCCGACTCTCGATGTATCCAATCCATGCTTGCATCAATTAAAATTGCCATTTAATGATATAAATCGAGGTTATAGTCCAAATGCATGCATGCACTTTCATAAACAACAGTGAAACTATTTGGAGCGAACCTCGGTAGACTTGGACTGTGTTTCATTAAGTCAGAACAACAGTTGTCCCATCAATACCAACTTTTTTTTTTTTTTTTCAAAATTAAATTTCAACCATATTTTCGAGCACTCATATAGGTCTTTCACGGTGTTTCATTAAGTCGGAACAACAGCTGTCACACCAATACCAACGTTTTTTTAAATACATTTTTAGCCGTAGTTTTCGAGCACTCATACAGGCTTATCATGAAGAATAACATCTCTTCTATTACAGAATTAATCTGGTGCTTGCGTCTTAAATTTCTATTATAGGCCAACATGTAGATTTTTTGTCTTTTATTTTCACATAGGGCCCATGTTTTTAAACACACAATTGTAAATAGTCTGCATGCCAAAAATGTATACCTCAGTGAGTGTTTTAACTGGGGCCCGTCAAAAACCGTATGCCATCGCCCATTCGTCACATGAACTATAATGCTGATGCAGTAAAAATTTTCACATCGTGAAAAATTTTATGCAGTTGCAAAATGAGCGCGTATCGGATTCCATTGTAATGTTTATGCAAAAATATAATACCAGGACCATGATATAGGCCTAGACATCTGTACATGGGCATATTAATTTTTAATGAAGCGTGTATCATCTATTCAGTTTGTTAATGCTCACACCATGAAGGAAAATGTACCTCGTGGGTGCACATTTTGAGCGAGACCGGACGTAACTGATGTGACTTAAGATGGCATGAGTGGAACCTTTAAATGTATGCTTCTTAAATATCATATATTAACTTTTTATTTTATATATATATATATATATATATATATATATATATATATACATGTATATTTATATATGTATATATATATGTACACACACTCATATATATATATATATATATATATATATATATATATATATATATATATATATATATATATATATATATATATATATATTGTAGCGCTCATTCTTACAAGTATTTTAATAAAAAAATACCCTTAACGGTCTTCGCTTTTTTTCTTTTCCTTTTTTTTTCATTTTACCAAAGCGTCTCGACTGAAAATCAGTTTTTAAGTCAAAGTTAGAAATTAATGTTTTTTTTATTTGAAGTAGGCCTATTTCTTCAGTGTTGCCACAGTTATCTCGCCTTTTAAGACTTTTTCAAGTTTTCGTTTCAAAGAAATTTAAAGTTTTGATCTTTGATCTATTTGGATGAAAATAAATTAAGAATGGTTTATACTTCATTTCTTCACTTCGGGTTTCGTGGTACACACCATGCTTCGGTGGACAAATCTCGTGTGCCACGGCAGAGCATATGCATGGCATAACTGATATCATTATCAGTGGAGGCATTCACGAAATGCGTCGCGCCGTTATGATAAACATGACCATGCCTGTTAATTTCGTCTATTAGATTGGTAAATTTAACCACTTCTTACATGTACAATGGCACAGGACAAAATTACATTTGAATCTGCGTGTTCGTGAAACGTGCATTTAGCACACTTCAAGAAAACTAGGCTACATCGGTATTATTCTTGAAATGCTCAGCGCACATTGAGAAAACTTTATCTGTATCATTGCGTTCTTGAAAGGAATAGCGCTAAGGTTATCCTTCAAGTTGCCAATATACACTGCGCGCAATGGGAATCATGACCGTGTCTATTTTACAGTTGAGACATTCCCGGAGTGCGTTGCGCGTTATGAGCATTTTGACCATATTCATATTCTGCATATATATATATATATATATATATATATATATATATATATATATATATATATATATATATATATATATATATATAAAATAGGCAACCAACTTCAATTATGAATCCTCCCATCTATTATATGAGCATTCTTCAGTATAAAAAAATCAGCATTTTGGTATATTAACATTTCGTCAACAGCATATAACCGATAAAATGTCAAAATCATAGACGATTCTTTGAATATCATTTACGCAAAAGCTACAGCATGCTGACAGCACAGTATTTTCATAATTGCGAATTATCTCCGTTAGGATGCACAGCGGGCCAATCACAACTGTTGAATACAACCTAGAGTATCATCTTGTCATGTTTTTTATGTTTAACGAGCAGTATGTATACTAAATGACACAACCAGGAAGCATGCTTCCTAAATTCCAGTGTAGTGCATATTTCTCCCAATAGAGAGTACTGTATTTTGTGTAATGTATGTGGCCCCAAAGCGGGAATGGAGAACAATAATTTTTCCTCGTTCTCAAGAACCATATATGATAGAAAAATGAAATTTGTACCAGAGATGCATCATGCCAAGGACACGTGTGCATTCATTGTTTTTTTTATTTTTTTTCAACGTAACAAGGTTCACGACTATATTCATGTTTGGCCATTTTGCAATAGAAGTTCTGCCTCTAAAGTTATCAACAAAATACCGACAAATGAGGATGTTGAATATAAGTACCTTTAGAGAACTATGGCCTATTTTCAAGGTCACATGTCCCCAAAACATGCCCATTTGGGAATTTATATATACATATATATATATATATATATATATATATATATATATATATATATATATATATATATATATATATATATATATATATATATATATACATATATATATGTGTGTGTGTGTGTGTGTGTGTGTGTGTGTGTGTCCACTACCATTGAATATTTGCGGCTGCTATTTGCAACAAAGGGCATATGTGAGGAGATAATAAAATTAAGACACTTTGCATGACCTTGACGTATTTTCAAGATCGCACCGGCCAATGCCAAAAAGCACTAAATGCAGACAAGACGTATCTATCAACACAGCTTAATTTAAGATGATCGCGACGTGATTAGAACTGCCAATAAACTCTGTTTACATCAATAAACAACAAAAGCAACACACAGAAAAAGACGTACTCTAGATCTCATCTTCACATCATGCTGCAATTGCATTTATGCTGATATTTTCGTTTACCATTTACAAACCGTTTCATTATTTCTGTCAGTTTACATTACACGGCGAATAGGTATTCTACAAACGTGTTTACACATAATGACACCCTCTGTGAACACCTTGAATCCTGAACACACATGTAATATGATCACCTACTTGAAAATCAAGTGCTATATATTTCATAAAAACTACTGCATCTGCATCATCATCATCATCATCATCATCATCATCATCATCATCATCATCATCATCATCATCATCGTCGTCGTCGTCGTCGTCAACATTGTCATCATCATCAACAACAACATTTACTTTTATATCTTATTTCACATTCACAGCTTATTTTTTTCATAAGATAATCTTTCATCCTAAGTAATGTGCACAAAATCGTATTATATACATGACTTTCACTTTGTATTTCTGCTTGTATTTTCCCCGTTCCAACACTGTTGCTATATACCCGTGTCCATGTTGTTTGTATATAGACCGTGTCATAAATCAAGAAACAAAACTTGGACATGATTTAATACATATACATTTTGTGTAGCTTGTGCATCCTTTCAACAACTAGAACAATATGTGCAACTGTTTATCCCTCATGATATATTAATGATATAGGGCTTCTATGTTGCAATTAAATAACAAAAGTGTGGCGGGGACATTGATCTTTTTGATGATCCTACACATGTTGATCATATATTCTGCTGTACTATTCATTGTAGACTAAAACAATCCCGATTAGGTGTATCTTCGAATCTGTTGTGTAAATGAGAGGCAGCGTTGAAGATTGACGATACTACTTTTTAGTTCAGCTGAGAATATCTGATGATCCTGCGACCGTCATCGGCGTCCATCCATGGACAAATCACATTTTTGACTTCTTCTCAGAAACCGTCAGCTGGTTTTCACTTACTGTAAACGTGGTGGGTATTTACCTGGGTATGTCCCTACCAAATGTATTCAAATGGTCACGTTCAAATGCGTTTTGGATTTTTTTTTTTTAATTTTGTTTTTAATTTTATGGCAAAATTAAACAAAGAAGTAATTTTTGAAACTTCATAGCCAATAGCTTGGGTATTGCATAGGGCACTTCAGGAGCCCCCTTGAGCTTAATTTATTCACCAAGTTGCACCCGTATCATTTTGCTATTTTTTACGAATTTGATGTGTCAAAATTGTCACTTTAGATTCTTCTCAAACTTGAAAGAAATACAGCTTGTTGGAGGGTCAAACAGAGTTGTTCACCGGATGACGATTTTCCGCATCTCTGATTTTGAACGAATTTTTCAACTTGGGTATTTAACGTATAATGCATACATTCCCATTGAATGTAATGCAGGTCAATGGGGATTGTAATAATTTTTTAATTCTTCAAAACCGTCAACCAGATTCACTTCAAACTTGGTGGAGATATACTGTCTCTGGGTCTCTGGCAATTTTGTTTAATAGTGGTACGACAGAAATTATTCCTCCTTTGTCATAATCATAAAAAATCTTGTTCAAAACTGCCAAGACAATTCCTTTGAAATTGCCTGGTGACACTTCTAGGACATCGTGATATACTTTTGTTGACAGGTCGCGCAGTGGTTGGTTTCCGCTTTTGAAACAATTTTTTCTGTGTTTTCCCTTTTCTTGACTTTTCCTCCCAAAGCTGTACGCTGAATCCTCTAAAGACTTACTGGGTGTACACGTAGACATGATCTCCACTAGGTTTGTTCACTACATGGTGTGCCTGTAAGTTTTTTACTTTTAACAAATTATGAAAATTTGGAAAAATCTTTCATAGTATATGTTATGCTAGAAAAATGATAATGGTCTAAAACAAAGGTGACCTTGATATTATTTTGAGGCTCACAGGTCCACTTCGGTATTTACATGTAAGATCAGCCGAGCACAGGACTCTTGCAGTTCTCTTGCCTATGAATTTTTATGTCACCGCTATTTTTGGCTTCTGCAAAACCCTCACTCAGAATGTTCTGATGCTCGGTGGAATTGAAGCTTGTGAGAGGGTTACGGGAAGTTGTTCACTAAGTAGTGATACTCCGTATTTCCGGAATCTTAGCGAATGTTCCGATTCCGTTACTGGTTGGTTAATGCATTCAGTCCTATTGATTAGTATCCAGATCAATGGGGATTGGAAGGGAAAGTTTTCATTTTCGACTTCTCAAACCCGTCAACCAGATTCACTTCAAACCTTGTGGGGATGTAACGCAGGTGGTTATGATTCAATGATGTTTAATTTGAAAAAAAAAATGTTCATATTTCAGTAAAAATCGTTTTAAAGTCTGCTTTTGCATAACTGTTTTGCCAATTCCTGTTTTGCCAACGCCCGCATTATACTTGCTCTCCGGTACCCACATTCCAGTATTAACTTTTGTACATTGTAAATGTCTTTATTAAGACCTACTCAATATCACTTCTTCTATTACAACTCACCTTGATATGCTTATAGTGCTATAAATTCGAGGTGACCGAAACTGCATCAAGTGGTAAGAAAAACAATAGATAGATTTAAAGGACGCTTCCCGCTAAATTTGTGACTTTCTGGTCACGTGCCACATCGATAGAAAGTTCTGAAATTCCGTTATCCGACTGGCGTCTGCATTTGGTGGGTAACATGACTATCGCAATTTGACCAGTTGTTTCTTGGTCCCTACAACCTGCTTGTAAAAACCAAATGACGGCACACGGAAATGAACAGAGAAGGTAAAAAGGTGAAATTACGCAAACATATGAGAAAAATAACTTTTAATAAGTCGTAATAACTTATAAATGCGTGTTTTGCTAATGATGTGAGGGATGGCCAGGCTGCGTTTGTTGGATTGTTGAGCTTTTTTCATTGATAATATATATATATATATATATATATATATATATATATATATATATATATATATATATATATATATATATATATATATATATCAATTTGGGAGACTTTGTCTTTAGACAGACAGTTCTGTACCACCTTTGCACCTTTTTGGCCAATTTATATTTCCTTTGCAATAAACCTTAGTTTCAGGTATAGCTGTCACAGGAGAATGAATGATCATCATCCTGTGGCATTGGAAACCCAGACCGTGGACACCATTTCCTAGTCAAATGCCAAGTCAAACACTCTGACCTGTAATCGTTTGGAACAACCCTGAAAGGTTGACTGAGGACCTAGGCTGGTGTAATAGCAGCTTTGGCTTGTATGTTGACATAGTATGACATTTCTACAGACTACAATTTTAATTACGTATAAGTAAATACACATTTTATTTTTGTATAAGGGATCGTTCAACATTATCTTTTTTCATTTATTCGTACTTAGGGTTTTAAATTTCATGACCGCCCTCCCTCCCCCAAAGTACATTAAAAATTATGATTTTCTCCAAAAAAAAATCATTCCAAAATTGCACAAAACAGGCCAAAAATTGACCATCAGTTTCCATTATCCGTGAAAGTGTTCTGACCCATTCATCCCCTACCCCCTTGCGTACTGTTAATACTGATTAAAAAATGATGGAAATGTTGAACCATCCCTTAGTAGATATACCTCTTATACAATTTCTAAATAGAAGCAATGACCAAATCACAAAGAAACAAAAGAGGAATAGAGAATAATGAAAATGAAGATGAGTGTTCATAATTCATTTATTACTCATGGTGGTATACATTTGATGCTTAGTGGCTAAAAGGTGACATATTAATCAGATTGATGTACGTAAGTTTGATAAAAATAGACAATATAATCATATGGACAGCGTGTGCCATTGATAGCAGTAAGGATTATGTGTTTCACTTTAAAGTTCAGAGAGAGTGCCCTTCGCAATTCACGCTATAACAAGGTTATGTAATCTCATGAAACTCACATGACATTGGGTGCAAGGATTTCTGTGCTTGCCAGACACAAATATCCTCGAGATGTACTACGTTTGCAATCATCCCTGCTTGGAGAGGATTTTGTTTGAATGTAGTTGGCTTTTATTAGTGTGCTGAACCCCAATAAAATAGTTTGAAGTCCATGATCACTGTTCGTTTTCTAGGAGCAAGCTGGGGTGGGAGGTTCCAAGCAACTTGAAAGATAGGTCAAGGTACGCATAATACCAGGCCGCTTCGTGCAGTGGGAACAACAAAAATGGTTGTGTTATGGATCCGTTCAGGCAAAGTATGCGTCATACTGATGCCACTATTTTGCCGTCGAGTGTGGCTAAAAGTGTCTATGGGAAATGTGCATTTAATGAAACGCAAGTTTTGACATCAGTGAGGAAATGAAAGCTTGAAGTTTTGTAGAAGCTCGGAAAAAGGCATTTTTAATTTCTTCCAGGCTTTGTCCAAATTCTGAATTAATTAAAATGAATAGCCTCTCATAGGAAAATTATGTGCAAGGAGAGTGTAAGACCTAGATCTGCATGTCAAAGGATCCTGTCACCTTTTACTTGGAGAGAAAAAGATGCGGGTTTATTAGTTTCTTACGTTCAACGTTTGTCTCTTGAATTTATTATCCTAATTTGTATTCTTATGATTACTGAATGAGAATAGGGATTTAAGTAGTTTCTTGTGTCACCAGCATACAATGTTTATGCAATTTGTTTTTAAAACAGTATGGAGATCATTAGCAAATAAAGTGAAGAGAACGTGTCTCAAAATCAACACCTAAGGTACCCCAGTGGTCAAAGGTAACATATATATGTATGTGTATATATATATATATATATATATATATATATATATATATATATATATATATATATATATATATATATATATATATATACACCATCGAACTATACATATTGCTTTCTGACTATTGAAGCTGCTAATCCAAGTCACTCAGAGACTATTGAAACCACAGTTATTTAGATTCTGTAAAAGTGTTTCACGGACTTACGTGTCAAATGTCATAAAATGACCTATAATATATTATGATAATAATTGTTTCACCACCCTCAATTACGGATTTGGAATGAAACTAGTTCCTGGGGTCTATGTCCTATACATAATATAACTCTTTCCTATGTCACTCGTATAACAAAGTCCATGTGGAGTACATATGCATGACCACAATTATGGTGCTGTTTCTCAAACGAATAACAAAATTTTTTCCTATCAAAAAAAAAATCCCAAACCTTGTTATACTAATATTAATCTAACGTGGATACCTTCCAAGTTAGTAATAGCCTATATCAAATATACGGCAGAACCTAGAAAGTAAGAGGGATATGCCATATTCAGCATCTACATTTACTTCAATAATATTCAATTAACCGTGACTTAATTAAGTGAAAATGTCCATGATGAATTTTGATTTGCTGAAGAATCCTCAGCAACAGATGCACAGTAATGACAGAATTGATCATTCTTTGCAATGTATCATGTTGAAATTTGTTACGAGATAAAGGCCATTCTTTTGATGTAAATAATTGCATACTTGAGCCTCATATGTTTTTGTGACCATTGGATGTCCGGGTCTCGAGCCAGCAACCGTCGGCACAAATCACCTGGCCGATAATTGGAAACGCACATACCAACTGTACCAGTTCTCCATTTCTAAAAAGAATGGTTCAATGAGTGAATACCAGAATCTACACGGCCTAGTTTCTTGTATATACTCCCGTACAAGTGAAGTAAACTGTTCGGAGTTGTCCTAAATCGGGGACTGCACATATGTAAGTTTACCAGTATCAAAGGAGCACCGGAAATATATGTTTTTGTGACCACGGAACGGCCTTGTCTGGAACTAGAAACTTTCAGCACCAATCACCTAGCCGAAAATGGGAAACGCACATACTAATTGTACCAAATCCCAATTCCTAAAGAATAGCTCAATGGAGGTAGGTATGCCTGAATTTCATAATTATGTTAAATGCAAAAATTTGGGGCATACAATCTTATGGTGTATATTTGTATGTACTTTTGTATCAGTATACATTTAAGTTTTAAAGTAAAACGGGAACACCTTCTGTATCTTTATACACAAAGTGCATTTGATTTTTTCAATTCTTGTTGACTGT
Organism: Hermodice carunculata; assembly: GCA_964020975.1. Classification (NCBI taxonomy): domain Eukaryota; kingdom Metazoa; phylum Annelida; class Polychaeta; order Eunicida; family Amphinomidae; genus Hermodice; species Hermodice carunculata. The sequence continues at coordinate 756,663 of CAXHWN010001018.1, read as the reverse complement.
GAAATTAAAATGTGTGTAGCCGTTTCAAAGTGGTGATTTGTTTAAAGAAAAGCATATCGTATACATAAAACTTCCAGAGAATTATAAAAAAAATTCCTGAATTCAATCTTCATTTTGACAAATGTGAAAAAAGTCAGGTGCATTTCTGTGTATACATCCAGAATCAAAACACGTCTGATCCACCCAAATTGGGGGTGATCAGCAATTTTTAATTCGTTAGCAAACGGAAAATTATTTGCGACCAACGAGAACTCAATGAAGCATGTCTTTCTTAGCAAAACACCCAAATATCTTCAAATATATTTTATCTTCAGCAGTAAAAACATTTCATCTTGCCGCCATGCTATTGCAATTATCCTTTGCGTCATGCTATAGGAAATGGATGAATGTTCTACCCGTTTCACTTGGACGTTTAACTGCATGGGAGAAGCTCTGTGACCTGATCAGACAGGCAGTAGCGAAATATGTACAGAAGAGACATTGTGCAAAGGCATTCAAATGAGTCATTATAACTTCAGCAAACCATTTTTGTTCTTTACCATTATTTACTATACGTTATAAATTAGACATAGCTGTATTTGTGAAAATATTATTTTGAGGAACACATGGGAGAACGGTAGCGCATCACTGAAGGGGTCCATCCGCAAAGACGGCAACTTTTTTAGCAAAGAGTAATCAATATCTTTTTCAGCAAGAACCTTCTTTGGTATTGCAATGTCTTCTAAGATCCCAAACAGGATACGTGAAATGGCTAGTGATATTAATGCTTGAGCAAAGTGATTGCACTCCTTGCAACTTTAATCTGAAATTAAAAGTGCAGCTATACATAGGAATTAGGACGTATTGGTATAAAATATACTCACGTTTTACGTATCATATAATTATATTTGTTTAAAACCCATGTCTAGAAACCGACATAGATATGCACGTCTTTGCAGCATGATAATAAACTCATTGAAAATGCCATAGAAAATGATAAATTCTAGACAGAACACTTTTGGAGGATGAAGTCATCGCCAGCCATATTGCAACATATAGGACAGGAAGCGGAGATTCATTTACCGATATTCCTAAACAATTGACAATAAATATACATATATATACATACATACATACATATACGCAATAAAGACCCAATGTTTTGCCCCTTTGTCGCAGCTGCATCTGTGAAATACTTGATTACTCTCCTGAATGAGAGCAAAGTGACTTTCCACTCGTCTGCATTTGTAAAATACTTGGAGCTTTGCTGAATTCCAGCGTGATTCCATGTGATATTTCTATTTGCATCTTGAAATATTTGGGTAAAATAAATTGCTAGGCCTTACCGAATTGAAGCCTCACAAGGGTGGTTGAATAAAATTCAAAGTAAAACAATGCACACGATTCACTGTATTTTTTTTAAGCGTAAGATCATTGAGTGCAGAAATAAATCTATTTAGTGGCAATACTCAGCAAAATGAACCTGATCATTTGTAAATAAATAGATAGATAGATAGATAGATAGATAGATAGATAGATAGATAGATAGATAGATAGATAGATAGATAGATAGATAGATAGATAGATAGATAGATAGATAGATAGATAGATAGATAGATAGATAGATAGATAGATAGATAGATAGATAGATAGATAGATAGATAGATAGATAGATAGATAGATAGATAGATAGACTGGTTGCCACCACCATGATAATGAAATGCAAGGAGCACGCCACACCATATTCATGTTAATGTAAACGAGTCACAACGTGGCGTATGAAAGAATCACGTTTCTGGTGCCTTCCCCCCAGCCGAAGTCATAGAGAGATAATAAATGAATATTAAAAGTGATATAATCAGTGCGTAATGATATCAGAAATAATAATCTGATCCACAAAGCAAATCCGGTCCCTTTTCTTCCATATATGTTTTCTTTATTCCATTATATTTTCACGCATGATTTGTGTTTAACTTTCTCTATACTTTTGTGCATATTATGATGTGATGGAACATGCGAAAACAACATGTTTTACTTGTAATAACAAGCATGGGTGAGGTAAGGCCGTGCGGAACACACTGTTTTCATTTCGCGACAACTGGCGTACTATTTAGCCTGTTACATATGTCTCGCACAAAAAATACAAAAACAAAAAGCAAACAACTTTTACTATGTTTGTCCATGCAAGAGACAAAAGCTGAACAAAGTTCCCAATATCAGGTGGTGTGCAGCCACATGTTCCAAAACTAATCAAGAAGACATTATCGTTCCTGATTGAAATCACTGCCTTCTATTTCTCATGCAGTCATTATACTGTGAAGTTGTACAACGTTAATGGATCATTTGCCCGTGCTTGACAACAGTCTGCACACTTGGTGTTGCCAGCAGATGCAAACTGAAATGTCACTATTATATATGTGAGCAGTGTTCCTCCTATCTGTAAAACAGAAAAAAGGCATCTGTATGGCGTGCGTAAAGGTATTGCAGGAATAGTCGAGAAAAAAAAAAGGCGATGATAACTTTTGAAAATTGTACATATGTGCATGTAGTCTTTTCATCATATGTCACTGCTGCTGCAAAATATGCTGACTGATTTTATACTTTAAACCAGGATACTAATTATCTGACTGTACATCAGTGCCTGTCCACATATTATAATTATTATAATTATTATCATCATCATCATCATCATCATCATCATCATCATCATCATCATCATTATTATTATTATTATTATTATTATTATTATTATTATGATTATTATTATTATTATTATCATAAATTTACTTGTATTACGTTATAGAAAATACATAGTATTTCGGCCTGAAAGTACAAAGCATTAAAATTTCTCAAATACATATACATATAGATATGAAACTGTATGTTTACACTTACCATTAAAACAGTGTTTCTGTCAACAACAAACATTTCTAGTACAGAAACTCCAATGGCAGGCCCATTCAAACGATCCAGAAATATATGAAGCTGAAAGATAATCAGAGTTTTGCAATTGCAGAACGCTGAGTATATTCGCGTGTAATTCATCAAGTTAATTTCGATTTCTGTAAAATACTGGTCAAATATACCATTGTTTGAGGGTGCACAACTGCATCTCTTTTGTATTTTCTGCATTTTCTGCAAGCTTCTGCTAGCTTAAACTTCACAATACCGAAGCATATGTTTCGAAAGTTCATTTTCCGAAGAGAAAAATTTTCAATTACATGTTGCGATATTATCTTAATAGGTTTTATGGAATGATTTTACTTTAAACACAGATGGTTTGCAAGTGGGCCTCTTTCAGCTTTGTCAAAGAAATTATGTCATTTTTCATGGATTTCATATTTGATCAAAATGTCGTATTTGCAGGAACTACTTGTCCTGTTGCTTTAATACTGCATACAGGGCACTTGGGGTCACGTTCGCTACAGTTGGCCACCAGGTGCCATTGCGAGTTTTCCTGGTGTGAATAATTGTGACCTTAAAGGAACTTCAATGTAGTTCCTTTAAGGTCATAATTATTCATGAAAAGGTCAAAATGACATTCTCGTTATTTCGAGGTAGTAACAAACTTCACATCATTTTTGTACGCACTAAACCGAACATGTGAGAAATCTGTAAAGGCAGCACTTGCAAAACCAGCTTGTGCCAGTCAGCCAAGCACAAGAACACAATGGTCCTCTTGTTTGACACATGCTCCATGTAAGCTGTGAATTCGAGTGAACTTTATTTACCCAGGTAAATGTGCTGCACTCAATTATATATATACATATATATATATATATATATATATATATATATATATATATATATATATATATATATATATATATATATATATATATATATATATATATATATATTTGGGTAGGAGTGATCACTACTGCCATGTTGGTTGTCTTACCACACAAAATTTAGTCAATCCATAATGTTTTTATGTAGGTTACTGAAAGTACATTGATTGTGCAACATTCGCAAGACAAATTATCTTTTAAGCTCTGCTGACTTGCCAGTCAGTCAACCTTATCTTGTGGACCTACGTGTGTTGTTATCCATTGCCTGTTCTTCCGACAACAGTTACGATTTTTGACTTCTCTCAAACTGTCGACCAGATTCACTTCAAATTTAGTCGCACTAGTTTTCTGGTGCAGATCAAGCAGGTCTGTTCAAATACCCAAGCTCGTCTTTTTTATGAATTTATTTGTTCTGTCTTGTCCAAATGTTAAATATAATCTGTAAACCCAATTAACCAATTTCTTCAAACAATCTGTGGACCCTTAGTTGCTAAATTTAAGTATTCAATTTTGGCGTTTTTCGTACATTCACTATTCTGGGCTGCCATCATTCAAATTTTGCTTAAACATGGCTAGGATATTCATGCGGCAGTTCGTACAAGTTTTTTGTTCAGCTGACGTTGTCCATCCGTCGGCGTCGTCCTTTCCATTTTCAACTTTTCCAAAGCCACTGGCCAGATCCTCTTTAAAATTGCTGGGGATCTATCCTGAACGGGTTATAACAAGTTTGATCAAGTTTTCACTTTTCTGGAGGGGGGGGGGGTATGCATGTGTTGGGGGGGGGGGGGGTTGTGTGTTGCTTTTGTTTTTTTATTTGTTTTTGTTTTTGCTTTTTGTGTGTGTGTGTGTTGTTTTGTTTTTTTGTTTTTTTGTTTTTTTTTTTTGGGTTTTGTTTTGTTTTGTTTTTTGCGGGGGTTGGGTTTTTTTTCACGTTTTGGTAAAATTTTAAAATATTTCGTAAACTACTTCGTCAATCGCTTCGAAATAGCATAGGGACACTTCTGGGGAATTTTTAGCCTCAGTTTGTTCACGAAATGACATGTAGATTTTGGCTTAGCTGACGTATCAGCCATCTGAGCGTATAGGATAGCCAGACGTCCATCTTAGTGTCGTCATCATCCATTAACATTTCACATTTAACACTTCTCCCAAACCGTTTGCCACATTCTCTTCAAACTTGGCGGGGATCCAAGGTGGGCCTATACGAAGTTTGTTTGAATGGTTACGCACGCTGCCGGAACCTTTGGATCTTTTACGGTTTTTGGATCATTTTTGGTAACATCTTCAAACATCCCTAAAAGCACTCGGCCAATAGTTTCGAGATTATATAGGTAAACTTTTGGGCAGCCTTTGGCATAATAATTGTTCACCACGTGACCCCCTGGTGGTATCTTTTTTTATTACGATTGTGGGTGTATCGCACGCTGCCGGAACCTTTTGATCTTTTACGGTTTTTGGATCATTTTTGGTAACATCTTCAAACATCCCTAAAAGCACTCGGCCAATAGTTTCGAGATTTTATAGGTAAACTTTTGGGCAGCCCTTGACATAATAATTGTTCACCACGTGACTCCCTGATGGTATCTTTTTTTATTACGATTGTGGGTGTATCTAATCAAACAGAAACTTAACAAACCCAAATATCTAAGCCCGATATTCCAGGAGCAAAATCCCATTCCGTACCACTCACTAAGAAACTGTATGGTTCTAAATCATTATAACATATTATTTTGTGTAAGGAAGAAATCACATTCATAAAATTAGAAATTTAGAAGAAAGTTTTAGCCTTTATTAGCCTGAATGTATACTCGGGTCATCAGCTTTTAATCCCTGGGCAAGTCATTCTGCCAACTGGCTGTACCATGTTTGTATTTCACACGCAAACATCCCGAGCTGCGACATTACCGAATTAAGCGAATCTGATGTTCCTTTGTTGATAGGCCTACTTATAAAAAACAGCCCACATAACAAACTTAATATAATGAAACTACTTTTACAAAACAGCAGCCTGTGCCTAACTTACATGATTAAGGCTATCAAAAATGAATCATTCAATTAAGTGAGCGTAGAAAACCCATATCCATAAATTTCAAGCTAATAATGACATCAAAGAGATTCCAGTGGTGCGAAAACATCGATACTCCTCTTCCATATAGTATATATGTATGTATGGGTGTTTGCTAGTTTGCACAGACATATTTTCGAAAGTTATCACTCAGATTGTACTTAAACTTGGTGGGATCTTAAACAAAATTGTTCGTGGGTCGGTGTACTTGTGTGGCCCTGATATTGAACGATTTTTATTTTCAAGTTTGAGACTCTATCAATTTGGTTGATGTGCACCTTCCTACTGATCCCTAAGTGAGTCATTGGGGATTTTAGTGCTAATTCACATTTTCGTTGGCCTAATCCACTTCAAGCTTGATAGGGGTGTACCTTGGTATTGACAGAAGAGTATTGATGTTTTGGTAACCCCTGAATCTCTTTGCTATCATTGTTAGGTTGAAAGATATTAATTTAGGTAATGTTTTTTTCTTACTTATTTGGTGGGTTTCCACGATGTTCGATCAAATGGTCATGTTCCAATCATTTTTTTTTTCAATTTTTAATGAATCCTTTAGTCAATTTTCCGATAAATCTTGACAAATCTTCAAAACGTCATTGCCAACTTTTTCAAAATTATATTGGAAAGTTTTTTTACGACCCCCAGACCTTAATTTTTTCAGGAGATGGCGCTGCGAGGTTTTAACGAAATTTTTTAGATTTAAGTTATTTTACACTGGTCAATAACTTACATTGTGCTGAAAGGGGATGGAAATGAACCTTGTGGAAGGCTCAATTTAACTTTTCATCTGGCTGGTGATAATGCAGAAACGTGATTTCTATTGAATTATTAAATTTAGGTCCATGTCGGTTCACGTATACATTCCTAGAGATTGCAATTCAAATCAAGGGGGGTTCCAATGATAATTCACATTTTGACTTCTCAAGAAGCATCGACCAGATTCACGTCAAACTTGGCAGGGATGTACTTTTAGTGGGTCTCCATCAATATTATTCTGATGCATGCCCACATTTTTCAAGTTTCATGAATTGTTTACTTTTTTTTTCTTGTTAGAAATCTGAAAAAATGCTTTTTTCCGAAAGGTCCAGCTAATTGGCTTAAAAATATACAGCACACTCTGCCGTCCTATAGATATAAACATGTTTGACACGTGGCGCTGTAACTTGTTTTAGCAGTATTAATCAATTTTTGTGGATTTTTCATATTTTTTTAAATCTTTCAAATATTGTGTTTAATTGTCTTTAAACTCTGCGGGAATAACCTTGGATTCAATATGCAGTACGTTTGTTCACTACATGTTGCTGCTACCATTTCCTGATTTTTAATGCATTATTAAAATTGGGAACTACTCAGAAGGGTACATCTACATGTTACTGCGGTAACAATGGATCCTCGGTCATGGTTATTGTTAACCACTGGTAGCAAAGTACTTATATGATTTCTCTTGGCGTTGTTAATTTGTTTTCTTGTCTTTTGGTGTTGTTAATTTTGACCCTCAGTTACCTTGAAAGCTGAAACTTGCATAATGACATATATCTCTGTAATAATGGACCCTCCCCCTTTTCATTTCCCAACTGTTGACACTAGAACTATGAGAGTGATGAATTTGATATTGCAAACAAATATGATGTTGCTGCAGAAAGTTGACTTTGATGTTATTTTCACGGGACCATTTCAGTCTGCAAATATAAAGTCAGCTGAGCACAGTTGGTTCCATTGACACATTCTATCGTGAAAGAATCTTGTTACCATTTGGGGTTTTTGGGGGTGGGGCGGTGTGACATCTTAGACATGCATTGTAAAGTTGTTTTATTTCTGTATTACCCATGATTGCATAGCTGCGTTCAGATATCTCTTCCATAAAACTTAACATGTGTTTCGTTCCTCTGATAAATATACTGTGCAACGCACGTTATCAAAATGGAAGACGCGAACACCACATTGTAAACACCAGTTCTGAAATCTGAAATAGATACCCTGAAAGTTTGTGTCAATGGTATCCATTTTATAGCTGTATTTATCATAAAGAACAAACATACCTTTCCCGATGGTGATGAACATTTCAATAATTTGAAGTCCTGTACATGTACAAGCATGATTTAAATGATACGCTGCAATGTACAATAAAGTACTTTTCTTGTAATGGGATATGTTAAATTATGCACAATATGCACGTGCATGTTATCATTATAAGACAACAATCTTAAGTTTAGAGCCCATTCCTTAACTGTAAATGTGTACAAGCACATCGCCATGCTGACCTCGTGTTTCCCTGTCTCCATCTTACGACCATCCAGTCTGTATGCATTTGAAGATGAACTATGAACCTGAAACCATGACATTAAAAGGTACCTTTAATTTGATCCCAGGATAATCTCATATCAAATGAGGTATTCGTTAATAGTTTTAGTAGGCTTAAGTTAAACATTTATAACAGCGTTATGCTGTTACTGGGGCATCATCTTTCTGTCATCCTATCCCATTTGAAAGCAATAAAAATTGCCACATTTATGTGCCTCGTCTTGTATATATACATGTACAAATACATGATATAGGTAACAATAGAAAACATGAATGAATGGAATGGTAAAAATTATACCTGTACACATGTACAAATTCCAAGTTTAATTTGACTGATCATTCGCTTGTTGCTGTTTTGAACATTTGTAATTTGTCAATGACGGAAGCAGTAATAGTGCAAAGCATATAATGGAGAACAAACACACTGCTAAAGATTATTACAATTATTACACGGGGTAGCACAGGAAAGATATTATAAATGTTCAATTTTTTTAAAATTTAAACCAGCCGTTCCTTTTTACAGGAAAATGTAGATCTTGAACAACAGAAACCTGTTATCATATTCCGAGTATTCAATATCACAATATATCTATAAAGAAGCAAATAAAGAACGGTCTGAAGCAAAATATGAAATTGTAGATCAATATATTCCAGGTGGATGTGATTATGTAACCCTGTATGTAACGTCCACATGAACAATTAAATAAATAATTACAGGATGCACATCAAGCAACAAACTGTCAGGTGAATATGTATTGAAGAAAACAGCATCTGTTTTCACTAAACACAATAGAGTCAGTCTATACAATGATTTAATTTTTACTCACCTGGTCATTAATGATAACTCCGGATACAGAAATAAAAATTATCATGATCGCTGCATAGGCGATTTGAAAAACAGCGGCACCAAAGTCTGCGATAGTTGATGTTCCATATGCGAAGACATACAGTGATAAACATAGCATAACTAAGGAACTATAAAGGGTTACCCCTAAGCAGAAGGAAAACAGTTTATTAGCATGGTCTATCAGTTGGCATATTGTAGTATGCCACAAGCGATAATCTTCCAAGTCTGCCATAAATTTCCCTTGCACATCTATATGACTTTCAAAAGATATATTGAACTTCTGAAGTTCTTTACAAATTATGTAGGCTACTACAAAAAATGCACCAAAAATGCTGTGATTACCCGCTGTTACTGTTGCGAGCATGAAACTGTGACATACAAGTGCAGTTCGTAGATAGGGAGAATTTTTCCTGAAAGGCACTGCCATGTCAACGAAAGAATTTGGCAATGTCCCGATGAAGTAAAAGCCGGAACTAATTATCGGGAGTGGAATTGTTATTATTCCAACGATGATAATGCCGTTTATTACTCTTTTCAGACATTTATGAAATCCCGTATCCTGGGACAAATGGGTCATGCTTTCCCACATATCCAAAATTGTCTGTAAACGGCGTCTGTATGCTACGAAATATATGTGCAAGGCATTGCAGCAACCGTAGTGTATTATGGTCAGAAGTCGTCTGCAGAAAACAACATCAAAGGCCATTCCTTTTCTAAATCCGGTGAATAATCTGAACAGATTCAGAGTGTTCAGTATGAAAAGTATAATGCTGACAGATATCCACACTCCTTTCTTTCTTTTCGTGTGTAACTCATGCAATGGGTCACAGTAAAGTCCAGTACATCTGACAAAACAGAGCAAAAGCCTTAGCAATTCCTTCATGTTCTGCTGCACCTTAATCTTTTTCTTGTTATTCTGGTGTCTTATCTTCCCTCGCAATCAATCTCGAGGGCTTCTAAAATCAGAAACAATGAAATGTGCATGTATGCATTCATTCAACATGGCACATTTTTTCATAAACGTGGCTCAGTTTTTAATGGTTGTCCATACAAATCTATATTTTACGGTTTTATGCAGCTATGCCTTAATGGAAGTAGTCATCATGTGCATGCTGCCTTAGAGTAGCCAGGACATTAGTATATAACACGTCGCTGCTGTTGTTAAAGTGGTGCTCACACTGCAGAGGTTATGGACATTTGTTGCTGAACACCCACTCAAAAGTAGCTAGTTTGGTGTCACTATGGACCTAACAAGTGCTTGTTTTACCTACTATTTACCCTAACATGGAGCAATGCTCCGTCATAATTTTAGAAAGGGGTTCACCCTGATGATAAGATATTCGGAAATAAACGATTTCCTAAACAGGTAGCCATAATGCACATGGAACCCATATCATAAAACGTATGCCTACCTCAGATTGCCTCAAAGTCCTGTTGCAGGTCGTTATCCAGATATATTTGAAAAAGGTATCGCCAGTAGTGCTAGTTTAAACGTTACCTTACCATATAAAGATGAACAAGCTTCTGGAAAAAATACTTTTCAATTCTAAAGCAGCACACTGATTGTCCTGCTTAATACCATAACTTTTTATCATGTTGGTGTGCAGGACATTTGAGCATGTTTCAAAACACACACAGCAACACATTAGTCTGTTTGACGCACACATTTGCACTGGATCCATTACACCTTCCCCAGTAACAATATTCGTGTGTGTAATCGATTTACTAAATGTTATCTTTTTATTATACAAAGTCCAAATAATACTTTCAGAGAAGACTGACATAACACGCATAAGTTGAACAGCATTTTCTCACAAAAAGTTTAAGCAATCGGGGCTTGCGGAGTAAAGCTGTTGGCTCAGTCCAATTATATGATATTTTAACTATAAATATATCCAAATAAGTGAAAATGCGTGGCATTTATCAGAATGCAGATATTTTTAATGCGTTTTTTGAAGTTAAATGTTTCTCCATGTTATAACATGACTAACACTTGCAATTTACACTGAGTTGATTTTACAGACCTAGCGTAATAACAAAATATGTTTTTGCAATTTAAAAAATATGGTAGTCAATGATGCACTCCAAGATTATATAAAAATGATATATATTGCTGTATCAAAAATAACACCCTATCTTTTGCGACACAAATATATCAACTAAAACTTTTCGCCATGTAAAACTCAATGGTATCAAATTATACTTCTCATTCAGAGCCAATCAATATAAGTTTAACGTCAAATATCACTGAACTATTGGCTTAATAGACCATTCAAGAAGGTTTTGTGTATTTAGAGCACAATACTACTACTGTTTTCGCGAAAAATGAAATCTAAGATCTATTTGATAAATGCATTTTTTTCTGGTCGTGTTAGAAATATTTTTATTCTAAGTTTGAGAGGGAATTCCAGAATACCAAAGGGGAATCTCAAAAGTGTTTTCACCCCCCCCCCCAATCATGTGCTTGGTTTATTGTTTAACCAACCAATCAGACCACGTGCTGTTACGAACAATTTTCAGGCTCCTCATTCAACCCGCATGCAATGCCTCTGCGTTGTTCCCATTGTGGAAAGTAACCCTGACGGTTCCCAGAATTATTCAGTGTTGATAATGGTCTGTTTGCATCGTATTTTCACGTATTATTTTTATGAATTTGTAGCGCGATTCGCAAGTCAGTTTTTCTTGCCGATAAAAGTGTGCGCATCGGGTATCAACTGTTGAACTGTTTTTCACCGTTATTATTAATAAAGTACGATTAGCATGTCACGGACCAGTCGTGCAATAATGCTTTAAGAACTTTTACAAAAAGTACATGAAATATTCGGATTATACTGGCCTTAATATGTCTCTCTATGATGAGACATTCATAAAAATGTGTGATACTCACACCACTGTAACTGCCCAATGTTTGATGCATTGATATGTAATTATGCTAGCGGTTAAGCATGCCGTGCATGAATATGAATGAGTTGTGTTAGATTTTTGGCGTCTTGTTCAAAATAGGGGTGCCTTCAAAGCGATGGGCATGGCAAAAATCCAGGTACATTCCCTCTCAAACATAGATATTACAAGATATCTGACATGTCTGATTCGGAGTTAGGGTGTTTTTCTCACTCGTGGTCCATGTTGATGGTCTTTTTTCTCACTCGCGGTCTTTGTTAATGTGGAAAAATCACGAGTGAGCTCTTCACTCACTCGTGATGTTCCCCGTCACAAGGACCACTTGTGAGAAAAAACACGGTAGCTCCCTCTTGGCCATGTAAGATTCTCCTTATGGCGCACCTTGCGCGTGACCCTTAGCCTCAAGTATCAGGTCATACGTTTACATGTATTGTTCATTTTCAATTTTGTGCGCTAAGGAACTAGCTTTTGAACATATGCGAACACTTTCTTTATTTGAGCTTAAACATGAAAAACCTGCAAGTAGTAGCAGTATCTCTTTTAATTTCACATCCATATTTGATGACGAACTGTTATATTACAACCGAGCACTTCACGTTGAATTCATTAAACCCGTACCTCATGTCTTTATCGTTTATTCTTAATGGACAACCATCTCTGTGCTCCATGATAAGAAATGATAACAATTACGGTTACCCGCATTGTATACACCAACATCCACTGTCTGATTTGCATTGTAGATCAGACATGGTTGGTTCTAAATTCTCTTGTTGCCAGGCCCCAGCCATACTTGTATTTAGTAGGCCTTGTCTTCTTGAAGCTCTACAAGCCTGATACTATTTTCTGTAAACCCTGTTTCCACAGAAAAACCAAAAACAGCAACTACAAATAACAAATGAAAGGTTTTTAATTTTGGTCGTTAGAAAGATTTAATTCTTAAAGCTTGGAGTAAAGGTTCCAAGGAAACGCTGTACCTCATGTCTCTAACGCTTATTCTTAATGCACAACCATCTCTTTGCCCCAGAAAAGAAATGATAATAATTAATCAAATCAAGTTTCATAACTAGTACTTCAAAATGTGCAACAAAACAACTATCAAAGGAAGTATGACTGTGTTTGACTGCAATTAGGAATCAATTCCGTAAATACTGTCATGCCATTTCCAAAAGCTGTGAAAAAAATATTTTTAGAGTATGAACAATTCTTCTGATTTTGTATCTTAAATCAAAGATTTAAAGCAAAAAGTATCAAATGTTTTGAATTTTCCACACTCTACACAAACTGACCTATAAATGACGTCAAAAGTTCTCCTTCAGAATTCATCAGTAAAATATTTTAACATAAAAGTAAACCATACATAAATACTGATCCATATTCAAAGAAAGCATAATGGGTGCATAATAAATATTCATAAGGTAACATTAAATCTTACACTGTTGAAACTTTGATAGATGCTATAAAATTTCTTTTGGACATACTTTTGTTCAATTTGGACCGTTGCTCTTGCAACAATAGACATCCCAATGGGTAACAACTGCTCCCTGTTACTTTCTGGTTTACACTTAACCTGGCTTGAATTCACCTACATGGATAAATTAATGAAAAAAAGATTTTCATTTGGCTACAAAATTATCAAACAATGCAGCGCATACTGATGACACTGCTTGTGCAAATGTGCAATATTTGAAGTAGACATTTACCCAAAAGATATCCCTCTGGAAGGCAACAATTCAGATGATTTCAAAGATGTGTTTCTGGACTTGAATATTCTGGTCTCAAATGACAGCTTTGGCATTAAAGTCTATAACAAAATTAACGAGTTTATCTTTGAAGTTATCAATAATCCTCTTTCTGAAAGTAATTTTTCACACATTGCTGGATATAATACATTTTTGTCACAAATTTTGTGATTTGGTCGTATTTGTTCTAAATTGCAGGACTTTGTATCCAGAACCAAATTTATTTACAATAAACTTGAGTCAAAAGGATTCAAACATGTATTCTCATCAAATAGTTCTACAAATTTTGCTGTAAATATCCAGAGATCGTTAAAAGATGGTTTCAATTACTTTAGAATATTCAGACTTGCTTTCTCTTCTACTTAATTTTACCTTTTGGCATCATTCTGTTTTAATGTTCTTCTTTCTGACATTTTAGGCTAACATGTGAGTGCACATTTACTCAATATAAAAAAATAGCCCATTATGGATGTCCCATACCAGGACCGGGGGTCGGTCATAGGTTGTCCTGAGAACTGGGCCAGAAATTGGGTGTATTTATTTAATTGTCACAAACTTGACTCATTCTTTTGAAACATTAACCCCAAAGCCGGGAGTCTCTCATAGGCTGTCCCAAACACTCAGCCAGAAATTGGCAGGATTTACTCATTTATTACCAACTAGGTTCATTCTTTTGAAACATAAACGCCGTTTTTAAGATTCTAAGATTAGATTCTGCCTTACTAGGTCATGAAACTCTTTCAGTGGCTGCTGCCATTTAAGTCAAACTGCTTAAAACATACTCTGAATTTTAATAAAACTGTTAATTCTTGTTCCTTGTAAATGGGCCACATTTAAATACAGAAAGCCTGTAATTACAAAGAATATAATGGGCTGGGTCAACAGTTTTTCTTGCTGAAATTTCGGCACATCAGAACACAGCAAAGAAATTATTGACTCCATCCAAAATGTAGTACTGGACGAGATAATGTAACATTAGTAATTATGTACTCATGAATGCCCAATTCCAAATTTGTGTAAGATTTTACTGTAGTCATCGTTGTGGTTCAGTGGGTCATGGGGACATCCTTTATTATTCACATCAAGAATGGGTGGTGAAGAAGAGAATCCAGTGTCCATTTCACACAGCATTGTATGGGGTTGATAGTAAGAGGGTTCTCATTGTGCAGACTGCTACCCACTAAATGACGCAGATGCTTCAACATTCGGACATTATAATATTCCGTCTGGGGGTAATGTCGTAGTGTAGAATTCTGGTGGAAAGTTGTATTTGCATATCAAGGAGCGATTGTCTGAAGATGAGGCTATGGTCCCTGACATGATCATAATCAGTTCCAATATTTTGCCCTTTCGATACCACAGGGGGATGTCAGTCATGACCATGTGAGCATGTTTGAAAAATGGACGAGATTTGTGTCACAAATTGTAATAAATAATGGACTGCATGCTGTTAGACCCAGTATCTGAAACTGGGCAATTCACAGTTCTCCAAAGACATGCATCAGACAGTTGCATCCATGCCTGTCCTTTCCATGCATTCCAGCAGGACCACTCTTAATGTATCTACATGGAATCTTTTAGTCCTGATAATAAATGAAAATATCGCAGATTTAAGGTTCAAATCAGCATGTGCAATGATGCAAAATACCATAATTTCTTGTCAGCATCATGTGTCATTTGAACCAGGAACATTTGTCACCATTGCCTAGTCAAATGGAAAGTCCAACACTCTGACCTGTGAGCTATCGGGACAACCCCTTTAAAGATTTGACCGAGGACCCAGGGTGATATTATAGCAGATGTTGCTTGTACATTGACACAGTCTGGCACTCTCATAGACTGGCATTTGTAATTATGTACAAGTAACTACACATTTTCATTATGTAGATGTACATGTATATACACATATGAATTTCTAAAGGTGATCGATTCTATTCTTTCTGCTTATACTGGGTCAAGTTGATTTGGGACACCTTTGTGTAAATTTCAAGTCAGTCATTCTGATCTTCAACTTTTGGGCAGTCAGGTATATTTGGTATCTACTCTCTATAAAGGTTCATGATGTTGCTATTCTCGCTGCAATTGTGCATGCACTGGGTCATATAAGCTCTTTAAGTTCTCCCAGTGCAAAAAGTAGGCTGTTTCATTTTATCTATTTGCCATTAATTCATGCTTCTACATTCTTCAATTAAGTTCTCCCAGTATAATATAGAGCTTGTCTTATATTTTTTATTTGCTATTTTTTCACGCTGTTACGGTCTTCAATTTTAAAGGGGTTGTATTTACCAATTTATAGTTAAAGGCAAGCAGCCACGGTGAACAAAATGCATATCTGGGTATTTACAACAGCAAAACATGCTTAATGGTTTTCCACTGATGACCTATTGATGAGTGTAGACGTTTTTGCATCAGACGTGTTAAAAGTGAATAATTAAGGTGTGGGTTTAAACACAGACGGTGACTGGCTTGGCTATGGTGCATAAAGAGATTGGATTGTATTGATATAATTTTTAGTTCAGAATTATATGCAAGATGTGCCACTGGTGCTTCTGTTCCAAGAAATGAAGAAATCTTCACGATATCCAATATATCTGTCATTCACAGATAAATGTTTTGCGCAAGGAAAATTTACTTTTATCATTTTTCTGCATGGGTTCATACTGAAACCAAGACAGGCATAAATCATCTAGTAGACTTAGCAACATTACTGCATATTGAGAATACCATGTGTTTGTTGAAGAAACAATTACCCAAATTGAATAAAAATATCATCAAGAAGAAAATTAATTGCCTACTAAATTTGAATGGTATATGGTTTAACATTGCTTTTTATAAATTATTTCTTGCCAAAAATAGGTATTGGCGAGTCCTTATCAAATATTCATATGCTTAAGTTGTTTCTAAGTGTATCTGTATTGTTAAAACAGGAAGATTACTGACTATTATGAAGAGTTTATAATGTCATGTTCACTGTGGAACACTAGAAATCATTTATGTCTCTTTTATTAGACCCATTTTAGAGTATGGAAGTCTTGTCTGGAATGGCTGCATGGTTACAAACGCCATAAAGCTCAAGAAAATGCTAAAACTTTATGAAGAACTTGGATGGCATACGTAGAGATCTCGTAGGGAAAATGCCAAGGTTATCCTGAGGTATAACATTGTCAACAAGCTATTCACAAATTACCTTAAATCTGTAGTACTAAATTTTGTCAATCCCTAAAAGTCTATTCACAATACTTGTCAAAGGTCCGACTTACCTCATTTTCCAGCTCACGCTGATCTGTTTAATTATTCTTTCTACTCATCAACAGTTTATCTTTGGAATGAGCTACCTCTTCATATTCGTAATTCGCCATCGCTGTCAATATTTAAATCTTAGTTACTTAAATTCTCTCCTCTGCAGAATTAGCTGGCAGAATTGTGTAACTTTTCAGACAGATATGCTTCTATTGTACATGCTTGTTAACCCTTTGACAGCAGTCAGCTGTATTCCCACCTTGTTAAAATTGTTGTAAATGTGAGTGCTAAGAGCAAGTGTAGTTCAGCTTGCGAATATGTGGCACTATTTTTCGCGGGACCACTATACATTCTGGCACGTTCAGAACGGCATACAATTGTCTCAAAATAAGCTTTTTTTTCTTCAAAAATGGCTTTAAATGGCTCTCCAGTTTGTACGCTATCAGAAAATTTTCAATTTTGGGGGGCCGATAAAGATTATATCATTTTGTCTTCTCGTTTTTTGCCAAAAGGTATTGGTTAAGTTAATGTATTTTTCTCAGGATATATATGAGAATTTCTACTTGCAATTTTAATGCATACAAACAACTGTATTAAAATTGTCTGAAGTATGCTCCCCTATCTGTCTTTTGTCTGCAGTAAACGTCTTCTTTACCTTGTTCCTGTTGCATGACTGGACAACTTCGAAAATTGACCGTTCATGTAACATCTGGGTCACGTAACGTCCTGTTTATATGTCTTTCTCTTTTCTGCAAGAGAGATTAACATAGGACCGTTCCCTTTTTGTCAATTGCAGCATATTATTTGATATAAAAATATATTGTTTGCCTTATTTAAAAATACATTAAAACCATTGTATCTTTATTCAGAGCTATTGCTCTATTAGTATTTTTGTTCTGTAGTGCATATACATTGTAACCTTTTTACCACAGGACATAGAAAACAGGGAAAATGCTGAAAAAATAGTTTTCTGACTGGAAAATACAGCGGATTTGAAATGTGGGTCTAATTTAGGGAGTATTATAATTTGAATGTCAGATATTATGTAAAAAGTGACTTGTAATGAGTCATGTAGCACATTAGATGTATATAGATACGGGATTTCTTGTGCAAAGTGTGCTAAAACAGTTAATTGTGATTTCTAGGGCACGCTTAAAAAGTATTCCATTCTATGAATATTTATTTTAATTGGATTAATAATTATTATATATCAATGTATTACCATGTAAAGCATGATTACATTTGATTATACATGGCAAGCAAAATAGAGCATTACAGTTAAGGTCAAAGTGGTCATCCGCTCAAATTTTAATCTCTCAAAATGACAACCTAGCGCTAATAACAAATGAAGGTAATTGACCATCGCTGCAGGACCTTTTCCATCTATATCAGAAATGCTGATTGATACAAATAAGGTGGTATGGAATGAAAATCTGAGGCTAATGCATAAGATGGCTGGTGACTTTGTATATTCTCATAATTTCATGGTGAAATATACATTTGCAGGTAATACTTGCAAAATTTAGTCCCAGATTACTTTGATAATGTTTTTGCTATCAGTGCATGTAGTCTAGATTTCTAAACATTGTCTTGTATTTCCTTTTTATATGATTGGTGACATAGATTAAGATCTGCTTTTGCTAATGACTCCTCTGTATGGTATATAATAAATTCATGTGATCTTATAACTGCTCTTCTAGCATTTTACTATGCATTATACTTTTGTTTTTGATAATAGTGCCTAAAAGTGAAGATAACATAAATGGAAGAAAAACTTGTTCCAGATTTTTGTTACATCTGGAAGAAAAACTTTCAAATCGTCAATTTTCATGGCTTGCTGCTGATTTTATTGTTGTATTGGATGTTCAAAAGGTGCATACCTGCCCACATGATACACAAGCCAACCTTGGACTTAAAGGATCCCTAGACTGTGCTAAATCGAAAAATGTGGGCACTACCGCCCTGTTTATTACAACAAAAATTCCAGCACTACACCATCTGGTACTGCAGCATCTTCATCTGCATCCTGGGGATAAAAGAACCTTGAAGACACAAGTAACGAGCAGCTGGAAGACCATGCTGATGACAGTGGTGAAGCTATCACTGTACCACCAGCACCACATGTGGCAATACTTCCAAAGCAACAGAACTGTGAAGGCTGAAAAACTATGGGTTCCCAATTGTGTAATGAGTCATTATTCTGTCACATCTAATTAAGACGTACCCCTGCAATTCACCACAATGTTTTGGGCCAGCAATATTGTCAAAAACTACACTTGCAGCAGAACAAAGTTGGCATACCTAGTAAAATTTGGTATTGCTCCAGCATTGAATGGATAAACTTGTAAACACTGTGAGGGACCATGATGCATATGCCATTTTCTTTTATGAGGTGTTTAATGCTCTTTAACAGCTTGATCAAATGTATGTCATACCTCATATTACCACACAGATATGGTATCAAGCACCTGTCTAGGAAGTGAGATCCTTTTTCACACAAGGGCAGTAGAATTACATCAATCTTTTGAGTAAGGATTGCCACATTGTCACTTTCTTCTCTCCTGCCTTAGGAATGGTGATACATATCCATCACTTTGCCTTGAAATAAGCATTAAAGTGAGGATCTCTTTGTGTTGGAGACATACGGACATCATCTAATCTAAGGCTGTAGATGATTGTGTGATACTCTATTCACACGTCATATTTCTATGACTTTTAAGAAACAAACTTGCGATGTTCTTAAACTCCGTGTGCCTATGACGTAGTGCATAAGAAAATTTGCTGCAGCTCATTTAAAGCTTAGCTACAGCTAGTTTTTATTCATCTTTACCCAAAACATCTACATTCCTATTAATTTATGGACAACTTGAGAAATAAAATTCCCCGTGCCAAAGGCAATGAAGATGGATTTAGACGGCTCTTATTTCACAGTCCACAGCTTTGCAAAGCTCTGCAGTGAACTGTTATGAAACTCATGCTGTCTGAATCCATCACCCATGCCATAGTCATGGGGAATTTCATATACATGTAGTTATGATACATGGAAACTGTGGTGTGCTACAGTTTCATTCAGATGTTTTGGAATAACCACCTTCTACATATGGGATTACAGGATTCAAGGAAACTGAATGGCGGATGGAGAAATTGTTAAGATCCCTGTACTGGCTGTTTCATGGTTCTTTTGCAAGGAGGAGGGAGTACACAGTATTTGGCAACTCAGTGACCTTCTGCTCATCCCGTTGGACAGTAGGCCTTCAAAATATTGCCAAATGTCAGGAAGTATGTAACAGAAACACTCAAGAAGAACAAATGTGAAATCTGTACTTGTGCATTGTTCATACTGTTGATAAATGCTGTATTAAATGACAACCTGCTGGTCGCAAAGCTAGAGTTCTTTGTATCTGTTACAACAATACTAAAGGTATTCTAAGAAGACCAAACCTGAAATCCCTTCTTGTGCATCACTCAGAATGGGGATAAAGGCTGTATTGAGTGATAAGTTTATGTTTGCAAAACTAGAGTTTTTTGTATTTGTTGCAAGAATGCTAAAGATATTCTTGACCAAGTACCAAGAGAAGAGCAATCATCATGTACCTCACAACAGCCATTGTGTTGCTACTTAAAGATGTTCTGGGGATGTTCATCAAGCCTCAGGTCCGTAAGGCAAAAAAGCTTGTTACAAGCTGGCAAAAGCTAGTTGTAACAAGGCAAAAGAATCAATTACCAGTCAAGAAACATTGGTAATAGCACCCAAGAAGCTTTGTATTCTTCAGGGCCATCACTATTGCAGGTACTTGATTTCAGAAACCAGTGTCTCAGGATGCTTTATGCATTAGTAGCAAACATCCAGGAAAGGTGACCGCTGAAATATTCAGGCCAAAATAGAGAGAGGACTTTTCAGTTAATGAAGACATGTTGCAGACAAACATCAAAAAGGAGGCAAGTATTGCATTGAGGATGGTTTAGGATACTGTTAAATCACTTCACTCCAAAGTTCATGAATTCATCATATCACATGAATTGATGAGCAGCTGCCGTGAAGTAAGATCTAAGTATGAAATTTACCTGATGGATCAATAGAAAGCGACACTTGAGAAGGTGAAAAGGAGAAAAACAAATGAAATTCAAGAAAACTACATCGCAATAATAAGAAAAAACGAATTTGGAAGAATAGGCTGATAGATGTGACTTTGAATCATGCAAGTAAACAAAGAAAGCTCTGAAGAAGCAAGACTTCAACTTATTGGTCCAGTCCGCTGTTAGTGAAATGAGGAAGAAAAACCTTACAAAAGAGAAGAAATTGTTTGAAGAAATTTAGTCATAGCGTGTCAACAATAACAAATAACATTATGAAACCCTAGACTTTCATTCTGGTTAAATCATGGATAACCATTTGAACAATACGAAACAACCATATGATAACTAGATTTTAGAATACAGAAAAATATTGAATAATGTTTGTGCAAGGTAAGCTTCAGTGAACACAGACAAGAGTTGGTCTGGCAAACATTGTCAAATCTAAATAAAATGCATACAACAGAAATGGCTGACACTTCAGATCCTAGTTATGAAAGCTTTATGCATAACTATAAAAAAAAAATTTTCAACACTTTTCACATAAGCTTTTGATCTTGTTCCTGAGGCGAATTTGGTTGATGGCGCTGCATGATATCAGTTAATTTCTTAGTAAAATACTCCAAAACTTGCAGGACTTCAGGCAGGACAACTGGGGCACGACCTGTGTATTGAGTCATTACGTGGCCAATTAGACCTTTGTTTCAGTCTATACTTGATATGCTTGCACATGACTATTCCAAACATGGATAAGTGTGAACACCAACAAAGATTACCATGAAAATTAGGTCTGTTTTTAATTGAAGTCAAAAGAGGACAAAAATTTGAAAATGACAAACAACTTTATGGAAACTAAGCTTGAGAGTAGAGGTTTTGAGTTAAGACATCAGTACACATGTGGACAATAACAAGAACATTATGAAAAGTAGGCTTTTCTTGAAACCAAACATGGATAAACATTGGAACAATGAGAAAAAAAGCAACCTAATGGAAACTAGTCATCTGAGTAGAGATGCTGAGCTCAAAATATAGATAAAATTGTGGACAATTACAGACAACCCTATTGAAACCTGGACTTAAGAACGGAGGGATTGAAGTCAAAACTTGGACAAACATGTTAAGAAAAACCTAATAACGTTATGAAAAATTAACTTTATATTTTTGCCAATAGAATCTCAATCCTAGATTATATTAGGGCAACTTTATTTTGCATTCTGAAGGCTCATATTCAAACTCTCTTGTTTTAGTGTTCTTAAAATTACATCAATTTATATTAATTTTCCTTGTCAAGTGTGACTCAAGAGACTGATTCAAGTAAATTGTTTCTCTAAACGAATTCCAAACTTTTCTTCCTAAACATTAATGTGCTTGACAGTGGTATCTGATGTATTTGACCACCCTCTTTACCAATAAAAGTGATCACATACAACAGGTGGTCTTTCACCACATGTAAATTAACAAAAACTTTGACTCCTGTACCCATAGGAATGTGGTCACAAATGGCAGGTGGTCTCTCACGGCAGTGGTCACATACAGCTGGTACTACTGCACTTATCTGTCTTCACTTTTATAATTTTTGTCACAAATGGAAATAAATATTGAAGAAAGGACCATTCTGATTGATATGGTCTGGGTCCACAGATTTGTGTTGACACACTTCGGGAATCTGTAGGTGCAAAGGAAAACTGTTGACTGAGTCTGGTTCCAGAATGGAATATGGAAGCCATATGTGATTTGTCATTAAATACATTTGTTCTGCAAATCTGTCAAAGGTGGTTGTCATACACGACACACAGGTAAAAGTGTTGTACTCCTTCTCTATATCTAAAGTGAGTGTTTTAGCTCAGCTGGCATCAGCCGAGCTTTTGTGACTAACAGCTAGGCATCCGTCATCATCTGTTGTCAATTGAAAGTTACATTTTTGAAACTTTTTCGCCAAAACTTCTGGTTTGATTGTTTTGTCACTTGGTAGACTCCTGTAGTGTATAACCATACTGAGTCTGTGCCAAATGCCTATGCCTTCAGTGATTGTTTCTATTCAAATGTTTGGTAAATAAAACATGTCATGCATCAATGGAAACAATATAGCCTATACAGGTGCTATTCTCAGTGAACTTCATTTGATATGGATCAACCATGGGCGTATCTTTAAAATTTAATTGGGAGATTCATACTTTCCTTTGTAAGTTTGGAAAATCTGGGAAAAAAATCCTTTTAGATGAAACTGTTTGTCCATGCAATTTTAACCTCACAGACAACCCGGTGTAAGTGTATGCTTTACTGTCTATGTCATTACCCAGGTAAACGTGAAAATGGACTGTATACCCACTGGCAGTCTTGTTGCATGTTTGGACAGTTAATTCCTGAACCATTTATTTGGCATTAAACATGTTTGATGATTGCTATTCATAAATGTTAACCATTTTAAGGTTTACTGTGCTGTTACAAATACAACAGATACTCCTGAGTAGAAGGCCACATGTCCCAATCATACATATTACATGTTTATCCTCTCTTATACTGTAAACCACAATTACCATATTAAGTACACTGCTTATATGTACAGCACAAAAGTTTCACCTGGGGTTGCAATGAAGAATAAAAAAACGATAATAAGTAACAGAACAGTAATAATTTTACACATGTGGGTCAAGAATTTTAACATTTATATACTGTTGAAAATACAACTCCTAAAGCCTTAAGCCTGTATTTTAAGTGAACCTGGTACACCCTTTTATAGGAACGTTAAAAACTTCAAATTCTCAGCATGCATGAATTATTTGTTATATTACCATATTTATAGGCTGTATGACGGACCTTTTTATGTTTGATAAAATATTAATGTGAACTATGCACATATTTCCTGGATACGCTGATTATGTTATTCGGAGGTGAAGTTACGGCTATTGGGAGTAGCTAGAGGCCCTGGTAAATTCAAGAATTCTCGGCAGGGAAATTTCTAGAACTACAGGGAAAATTCAGAAAAATACAAGGAATTCCATTTTAGGAAATAAAGGACCCTCTTGTACCAAATTCATTCTTTAAACATTACTGCATTTTTTTCCTTTAAGGCGATGCTAAGCAAATAAGAAAATAGATTGTTTTACCAGCACTTTTCACTACCAGATTTGAAAGTTATAAGATATTTATGGAAAGTCAAATATTCATACGTCCAAATTTAATTAGGTACAAGTTGCATATTATGCTTAGCTGGGCATATATGATAAAACAATAAAAGGTTCAATGTCAGTCTGAATGTGTTTATTTTATGCCAATCACTTTGGCCACTGGAAAGCTTTGGTTGCACTCCATACCCTTTCGTAAAGTCATGCGCTCCACATGCTATATGAATACCAATATGTATAACGAATTAAGTGTCAATGTGGATATTTTAAAAATAGTGCAAGGTAGTTTCGACCTGAAGAGTTGCAGTTTGCAAGGAAGTGATTATCCAAAGTGTGCAGTCAACTATGCCCCTAAAAGACTCAAATGTGTTCATTCGAACAAGGGCATGTGCTTTTATAACAACACACACTTATTTCTATTAGACAGTAAACCCTAATTCTCATTGATGACTGTATTCCCATGCACAATTCTTGTCAACTGTCTAAAAATCAGTACATGCTCATTATATAATACATATCACATTTATGGCTATTGTATATATGACCATTTGGATTGTATTATTTAACAAATAAGATATATAGACAAACTATGGCGAGTGCGGATATCTGGACCCACAGAACACACGAGTCTGTCATGTGGGCTCAGATACCCAAACGAGCTATGGTCTGTATTTATCCCAAGTTTTGCTGTGAAATAAATACGAGAAAAAGTGATTTTGAAAGTGTTTTGTTCATGTCGACGGGGTGTAGACAAAGTGCTCAGTGATACATGTTCAGTAGAGAAAAGTACTGATGTGGCAACATTGGCGTATTACTACGCGCTGCAAAGGTAATAAAGCACACATAAAACTTCACAAAAACTATCAGAAAGTTAACGGTTGGCACTGTAGCCATGAATTATGTAAAAATAAAGTCAACACAATATGGACACTGTTCAAAGGTAAATCCATCATGGGCAGCAAGACAAAGTACAACTTACAAGTCAGTTTAATTTGGATCACCTTGATGCACAGCTAAATGCAAGCTTGGGATTTTTGGTCCGTTGCGTGAATCGGGGAGGTTTACATGGATTTGAACGTTGAATCTAGCAAGGTATGCTCCAGAAAACATACAAGAGAGAAGCATGCCATTTGACGATGAAGTGTTTCTGGTATTCAGCGTATTGGTAGCTGCCTGTCCCTTGCCCATGGTGGACACAGGTCGCGGTATGACTATTATAGCTGCCGCTGAATGACTCTGACAGGGGTGTAGCCGTTGACGTCGCGGTCTTCTGTGCACTTGACGAAGGGGAAAGGGGACCAGAGTGCATGTCCTCATGTGAAGCTGCTCTCTGCATTGCGTTTCGGGATCGTGGATTCATTAAAATGTCATACACCAACTTTTTGATGAATATTTGAAGCAACAGCATAGATGTTGATGCTGTTCCCATTTTTATGGCCACTCAATTGCGTGATAACAGTTGCGGGCATTCCACGATGCAGAAGCTGCGTACACATTGTTTGGCGAATAGAGTAATTTGTTTTTCTGCCAGGAATCCCAACGTTACCACACATTTTCTCATCATGTTATTTAGTTTATTTTTACCCATGGGCTGATATTTGTACCAGTTCGCAGCATTTTTCACAGCCCCAATGATTTATCCCTAAATAGAAGGGCGCCCTCATCATGCATTTCAAAACTAAGCCTACGTTGAGCATAAGGTTTCTATGCAGCTACGGGACAGTGTTCTGGATTTGTTTTGTTCTGAAACATTTTTAGTTTAAAAGAACGAAGATGAGTGCCCATCATACTTTGTCTAGTTTTACTCAAATGTGCATTGAAGGGAAAGCCAGATATTCTTCACTATTCATATAAGTTTTCACCTTAATATCGCCCTATTTCAGTTGCCTGTTTTCATGACATCCACAGGAACCCTTACATTTTTGTGTGCAAAAACCACAGTGTGCTCTACAGTGCACAGGGACTATCGCGGTCTAGCTCACCGAAGGACCAAAGTTCTCCTTCACGTTTCGTTAAGGGGCTCGGCTTTACTCGGCCTATTCCGCAGGCCCTTCTTTATGAATTCCTTTTATTTGGACTCCAGTACTTCGAGGCTAGTTTTAAACTCACGGGATTTGTTGATTCAGTGGAAATAATTGTTCTCAGCCAAATAGTGGTCAGACTGCGATGAAAACCTATAAGAGATTAAGGTTCATACTCAGACCCATCAGATTTCTTCCCATTTAACAGAAAGCCACGAATAAAATTATCCTGTTCAACAGCTGGAATAGTATGTGTGGGCCTCACTTCATGGCTTTCTTCCAGCCACTTTGGAAATTTCCGTATCGATGATTCAGTTTTTAGTATTTTTTTGGCCTTTTTGGTTTTGACATAGGCACTTAGTCCATCATCAGTGGGTAGCCCTGTCGCTCGCAGGACGTTCAGACAAATTTCCAGTTGCCTCATTGGTATCTTGATCCATATTTGCGGCGTATTATCATAATCCATGATTATTTAAGCCGAAACTTTGATGTTTTTTCACGCGGGACACGTGCCGACGGTATTTTTAGCAATAAAGTAGTCCCTACCAAATAAGCAGGACCTTGATTGTTTCTCTAACAACACAAGGCTAATTTGCATTTGAACGATCACATGGCCGTATTACTTTGGTGTCTGTAGGGAGTGCAAGTGCAAACATGGGATAAATGTTTAAACTGAGGTGTGGCCATTTGTCTGATGTTCTAGTTGTTTAAGGGATCATTCATTTTTATCAGTGTTGAAAAAGTAAATTTGTGAGAGTCAAAAGGTATGACGACAGGCAAGATTGGCACATGTGGGCAGGGTCATAAATATACCTTCATCAGTCTAATCACATCAAAAGATGTGCTGGTGAGACGAACAAATATTGAATTAGTGATTTGATATTTTACAGTTCATCTGTATTGAATCAGGGGCAACAATGGGACAAAAGAGGAAATTACAGAAGAGGAAACACTTAAAAAGGAAGGTACAAATGTTGTGTTCGGGACGCTAAAAATGAGGGTTTTAGTGGGGTTCTCTTTCAAAACAGGGTACACCAACCAGGTAATATCAGCTGATTGATAAATGGCCCCAGTAAAAGATGTGATTAATTACTGGCACCATATAGACGTTTGGCAACTCTCTTCACCAGCCAGAAGCAAGCGGTATTTTGGCAAGTCCAAGTGCACATATACTAGCATTTGACCTTGTTGCCATGGTATTGGCAGACGTCATATTCTACTGGCAAAGGATACACTGCAAATGTATTAGCATAACGGTCCAGTGTGTGTTTGACAAACCTTACGTAAAAATCCCATATACAGTCAGGCCGCCTTTAACCGTCACTTGATAATTCGGCACCCTTGAAATTCGGCAGCAATGAGCTGTGAACGGATTTACCCCATTGATGTACTACATGATAATCTGGCACCCTTGAATTTCGTCACCGGCATGTTAATTGCAGAACAAAAGGGCTTTTTTCAATGTAATTTGCCTCTTTAATCCATCACTTGATGTTCAATGGAGCATATACCTTGCAATAACATATCTTATTGTGCCGTACCGCAAAATCAACAATCACCTGATGTGTTCCAAACAAGTTCCGAGTTGATAAGATGTTTAATTGTTCCCGCCTTAAATGGTTAAATTTCATTGCAACGGCCGAGGGATTTTGTGGTGACGACGTAGCAAAAGTTCGGCGCAATGAGGAACAGTTAAAAGATATGAAAAGTGAGCGCAGTAAACAAAAAAAAATTTCGGATTTCTTTGTGCCAAAATAAGCTATCAAAGGCAAAATATGTCCAAATACGTGTGTGAGATATACATTAGGGTTGGGACACTTATGCCCGCTCGCTCCAGTAACTTTGAACGCAACATCAATTGTACATATGGATATGAATACACCGAATAAAGTTTTTTTCCCCCATAATTTGCACGTTTCGTTTTAAAAATTTCATATGATTGGTAATACGTGTATGTGATTATGCTTTTATTTACTCATTGTTAGGTGCAAATTTAGTTTCTTATTCTCTATATATCCTGGTAATTATACTGTGATTTGTTAATCTGGCAGCGTTGCTAGTCCGGCAACAACCAAAAACAGATGGTGCCAGATAAACGCGGCCTGACTGTATGTATGTATGTATATATATATATATATATATATATGAAACGATTGCCCTTTTATGGTAACATATGACAACATCCTTCACGGGCCATATGGCAAGCCACATTTACAAATATGCATAAATACAGTTACATTTTATTTTCTAATAGAATTTAATAGAAATAAAGATATATCGTTTTCAACTACACAGACAAGAGAGCAATGGGACGCTCCCTTGTGCGGAACTGCTATATAAATCTTTGTAGATATGCACAACTATTCTGTATAGAAAACATGATTGATGTTGCAGTCCCAAAATTGAGGATAATGAGGATAGAAGGGCGCAAACGTATCTATAATTAACTCATAAGGGGACAACGCTCCCATAATATCTCAACAAGGATCCATTGTTGCTTCAACCAATTTTTGTCAGAGGTACACTTGAAAATGGACCAAGCTCCGGTTGAAAACCAGCTTCCTCTTATTCGTTTTAAAACTTTATGAAATTTTAACGTCATGGAACTTTAGAAGAATATGTTTGAAGGCCGTCTGAGTGGCACACAATTGGACAATGTTACGAGATTATCCCAAGGACGATTCATCACAGCTGTATCAAATTTTGGGGGCAATTACACCGTATTATGGCACCTGCGAAGGCTCAAAAAAGGGAAAAATGCAGAAGCGAGGAAAAGAAGATTATTGGCCCCGACGGTAATCCGTTCTCTGAACGCTATTTGCACCAAATGTTCAAATACAGCTATCTGTATTTGTAATACAGATATCTGAATTGGACTGGACATACAGATGTCAATATTTTCAATACAGATGTCTGAATTAGCAAAGCAGATATCTGTACCTGATGGCCCAATACACATATATCTGTATTGGAAATATAGATATCTCTATTAGAAACACAGATATCTGTATTAGAAATAGAGACATCTCCATGTAAGTGGAAATTTCTGTATCTAAATGCATTTATTTGTATTTTAATGCCGATATCTGCATTTTGAAATACAGACCTTTCTTTTTGTTCATATCTACAGCTTGAGCTTTCTATATGGACAGACCTGCCTGGCTGAAACTAACAAAAATATATCAAGCCAATATGATCACTGAATCTAACTTCAACAAAAAGAGGCTTGAAAAAATCGGTCTGGAAAGCAGGTACATGTACCACTGTTTTTACAGTGTGCAGGTAAGGGTTATTGGGCCCGTGATAAGGATCATTTTCAACCCAAATTTCGAGGTATTTGTAAAATGTTTGCAGGAAAAATCTATAATTGTTTTAATTATTAAGTTGGGGAAAGGCTTGGGTAAGGTATATTTACTATATGTTGTATATGTAACTCAAAAATCATGAAAATATGATTTTATCCCTAAAACCATTATAAGGTTCTTGTTGACACTTAATTTGGTATTCTATGGCTATCTTCAATTAGGTTAGAATTTCTAGCAGATCCAAATGTGCCAGGAACTGCACAAGTCTTTGTATATTATTTCATGCTGTTTAAAATTATTTAAGGGTTATACAGACCGTGTAAAGAGATTTATGCTGTTTGAAATAGTCCTGCACAATTTTATGGGTTCATGGTACAATTTGACACTATCTTGTAAATTCATTTTGCCGGCTGATTCTTTCAAAGTACAGGGGCAGAAAGTGGTCAACTATCCCGACCGGTCACTAACGCCCCCCCCCCCCACCCTAAAAAATCAAACAACAAACAAACAAACAAACTGCCCTCTGAAACATCTTTTCAATCTTGTATTGAATGCTTTGTGTGTGTATGAAAATTATAGTGTACGAGTAATGTTCTAATATAACCATGAAAATAGTTTTGCAAGTTTTGTGCAATTTGATAAAATATTCATACTTTATTAACACACCCGAAGAGTGGAGTTTCATCATTCCACCCCGTCGCCGAGGTCTTGCTGTGTCATTACCATATCCAAAAAGAAAAGACGTCAATTAATCGTTGACTTTGTAAACTTATACATTCTTTATATACACGTAACAAGTAGCATGTCGATACAGTTGATCTTCTTAAAGTATTTCTAACAGTATTGATACAGCTAGAAGACATTGTGATTTCCGTCCCGTCCGCAAAACGACTTTTTTGGATCCGACCCAATATTTAAACATTGATAGAGCTTATAAGAACAGATCGGAAAAAAAAGATAAACATTGGTATATTATCTTAAGCATCTACAGCGTTTGTATAAGTGTTGTACTTGTAAATTACCTCCACATGAAAAACCAAATGTATCATCCTTTAGGTACGGTCACTATATCATGGGAATGTTAGTATGTAAAAGACAAAGTAAGAGGCAGTTCCGTAAGGGTCAAATTATAAATTTGAATGCATATTTCTCCACAGTATTAAATTCTGCTAACAAGGATAAGCAATGGCCATTACGAACGTCTGTAATACTAGTATAAGCAACAGCAAATCAGCCTGATTGCTATATTTATTAGAAGACCAGCTAGAGGGTTTGGCAAGAAAGTTTTGTATGTAAGTCTCATAAAAATAAAAAAGAGTGTTTTGCAAACATAGCACAGTGTGGTCAATTAAAATCGTACAGGAAACCCCGAAAGGTAGCGCCACCATCAGGAAGAGATCAAGCAACAGACGTTGTCATCCAATACCATTATTGCTTTTTGTTGCCTTTGGTGTCATTGCAAAATAACCAACTCTGTGATGGTTATCGTGATGACTGTGTCAGTACATTTAAAACATCATAATACTGTAAACACCGATTGGGTCAATCGGTTTTTAAGTTGTTTATCCATGTTACAATATCATATTAGGGCAAACGTTTGTCAATTAATACATTCTTCCTCGCATGCAGTTACCTTCAGCGTAGATCAGTGAACTGACCCTTCCCATTATCCCTTATCATGTTCGTACACATTTCATGTGATGGATGATAGCTTCTGTGTGAACAGCTTTACTTGCGATACTTTGTGCGTTTTATATGTATACCAAGGAGTGAATGGGGGGGGGGGGGCATTATTGCACAGAACGCTTTGTTCATAGACTTCTGCTTAGAACGAGAACGCTACTATTGGTATATCATTTGGTCATAATATGTAGATTGAATATGGGGTTTCCGTTTGGTCTGTGATACCATTTGATTTAACCACTCTTTTGGCATAATGTGGTGGTTATGAAAAGGATGTCTTTGCTTTAAGATGTGTCTTGCTGGGTTAGTAGTGATTGTGCCCTCCACCTTTCTGCCAGCAGACTGCTATCCTCCTTGACATGCTGTGGAGCAGTTTGGGAAGTTGTGCTTGTGGGATAAGATTCCATTGTGAGGCTTGGAAGCATCGGCTTCTGACACTCCAATGACCCCCCCCCCCCCCCCCGCCCATCAAACTGTGAAATTTGCTTTCAGTGATCCACACTTCGGCGTACGTTAGCTTTAAATGCATCGAAATGCTGCCAGTGAGTTCAATGTAAAGCCCCTGTGAACCTCAATGTCACGCACAATGATCCCCAAATTCAGAACTTCATTCCATTTCCGCTACAATCTTTTGTGCTACACTCAGTCAAGCATGAACAATTGTTCCTTGACCACATTGTACACAACTGCAGTGGAACATCCAATTCGACATAAAACATCGTGTTTATCATACGCCATGACGTGTTTGTCTTGTTATGTTGTGTGGTGCTGTGTTGTATTGTGTTGTTTTGTAATTGTGCTCTTGCTTTGTTTTCTTTTACACAGTATCTCTGCCATATCTTGTCCAGTTGTCTGTCCCCAATATTAAAGAAAGTAGACTTCATGACATCAGAGTACCCTGCAAAAACCCCATACTATGTGCTTCGACAGCAGAACATCCTTTGAAAAAGATCAAGCTAAAGGATGGCCCGAGGGCAGTCACGTGTCTGTTTTTGACAAATTTTATAGCAAATCTTTTGGTATGGGATAATTTGTAGAATGTCTTGGTGTAGATTGAACGATATGGCTTTTTACCATTAAAAGAATGAATGTATTCAGTTTTGTGTGGCCATTTAAATTTGCACTATTTCAGTATTTGCTGCATAATGTATTTTTAAGAAAATCATTTAACATCCCCACCCGAAGCCCCCCCCCCTCCTCAAAAAGCTTTAACAAAATACAAAGGTTCCCCTTTCCCACAGAAAATTTTCTGGTAGCTTTTCCTTAATGTTTAAGTACACCCTACCCAACCACAAATCTGCATGAACCCTCCCTGCAGTGTACATAAACCGGCAATGTTTAAAAAAAAGTTCAAATTCTTGTTTGTTTTCTTGTAACACGTACGAAATAATATGTTTCGCGAGTGCATAGTATCGGTTGAAATGACGCTACAGTGAAAATTACATGCATGTAAGAACCCATAATACGTTCATAATTTCCACGGGCATTCTGTCCTATTTTTTTTCTGGCGTGGTAAAAGTTTCGATCAGTTGGGCTAAATTAGTAACATACCCGAAGTGACTCTTTCATGCAATAAATTAACCTAGTTTTTTATGACTCACAGCTGCAGTTGTATCATTGTTCTGACGTTGTTAACATAGACCTACATGTTCAGGTAGAAGATGCCACACCAGAGTGCCGCAGACGAGACTTTTGGCGAATGCCAGGACAAGGTTGTTTCGCTAAAGTTATTATTCTGTTTCGTCAGATGGTTCGGCGTGTATAGTGACCCCTTTAATGACTTAGGAAAAGAAGCACAAAACGGATGTTCATGGCATGTTGCAGCCTAACGGTGGCAATGGAGTTATTTAATCTGGCGCGGTTGTTGGCTTCATACAGCACAGGGATGCCAATCGACCGTAGTTTGTGCAGACTATGTAGTGTGACTATATACACGACCCAATGTATTGTAATCAATTTGCTATTTATTCGCAAGGGTGACCAGCTTAAGGCAGTATTTGTTGCCTATCATAAGATCCGCCACCGGGAGAACAGGTAGTTGATACGCTACTCGATGAAATGGCTTACAAGAGGTCTTTTTGTTTTCAATATCATTTTCATTGTCAGTAGCGCTGTCGGTTTCACAGTCTCGCTCTTTGTTTCAGGTGTTCCTGATGCTTTGCGCGAATATGGAACACCATTTGCAAAAGATCCATCTCAATACAAAGGCTTAGTTTTAGCGACCATGTTTATACAAGGTTTAACTAACTGTGAGACTGTAGGGATTTCGAGCATTTATTTTGCAATCGTGTATATAATATACAAAGAACTTAGGATCTTCAATATAGCGGTCTGTAAGCAAATAAAGAGCAACGGTCATTTTACCGCCGATCTTGAAGACTACCGCCTTGATCATGACTTACTCTGCCGTTTCATCAAAGCAGCAGACAAGGTTTTTGCACCAATTTTAGGAGTTCTCCTTGGAGGATCTTTAGTTATCACTTGCTTTATGATGTTCACACTGGCGTATGGAACAATATCTTTGAATGATCTTGGAATTCATCTCTATCAGATATCTTTCGCTGCGGGTGGACTATTGTCTTGCTGCGTGACTGGGGTAATCATCAATGACCAAGTAAGTGGTCTTCAGTAACGTTTAACAGAAGCTTACTTTCAATCTATTTAACTCATAATGCTAAGCTTTCTACACTGAACGGTGCATTGAAATTGAACATGCAAGACAGAAAGGCCACGGTCGAAGGCAGAAAATTGACGGTCGTTTTGTGGTTGATACGATATTGTTTCTGACTTTTCTTGAACAGCAAAAGGGTGTTAGTTTATGTCGTAGAGCACTGTACTATTCATAGCTGTGGTGAAGCAGTCGACTCTCTCTCTCTCTCTCTCTCTCTCTCTCTCTCTCTCTCTCTATCTCTCTATCTTTCTCAATATATATGTATATAGTGGTCAGATAGGCCTTCCATGTGAATTTTATGCCGTGAAAATTGGTTCTACCATGTCTTGTTCTATTTACTACCAAACTGCATAGGAGTCTTTCCGCCTGTATTATATCCATCACACTATCATGATATGTCGATACAAGAATTTGTTGGCATATGTAGCTGCATGAATCATGATATGTCGATACAAGAATTTGTTGGCATATGTAGCTGCATAAATATGATGTAAAAAAAAATAAAAATGAGGATTAAATACCTGAGTTTATGTGTTATGAAAGGTAACGTATGCGAAGCAAGCACATGTGTAAAAGCAGCCAACCTTTTATCAACCTTTTTTCTGGCTAGAATAAGACTACGTCAACAGTTTTCTTGGCGCCCAGCCCGCGGCATGGCAGGCTTTTGACCTGTGGCTTTTTAACTTCACGTCACTCGTCACACTCTTCATCAAGACTGGAAATGTTGTAGTAGACATTAGTTTGCATCCTGGTGTAAGCAATTTGGAAAGTGTTAAATAGATATATCCCTATATATATGTTAGTGTTGAGCAGTTCATTATAATTGAAATCACAAATGACAAATTGTGTTTATGTAGGTACGAATGATGTTTCCAGTCAGGCAAGATGGCCAGTCTGCACATGACCTTCCAATATCTTTTCTTTAAGATCTTTCTGCTTCCACAACAAATTGTTTGCAGCTCCACCGGCTGTTCGCACAGAGCACGTTTGAAGATGGCAAGCAATCCGGTCACAGGACTCTCGTTTTTCTGCTCTAACCTCGAAAGCCCGTGTTGGGCAAGATTAGTGGGAAAAAGAGTAGTTGCTTTTCGTGTATAAACAGCAGCTCATCATTTCATGACAAAGAACCGTTCGGTTTTCCTAAAGTTTCCATGTACTTATTTACCTCAGACGGGAGATTTGCTCATATTATTCCTTGAAATTTATAGCCCCATATGAGTTAATGGAACTATGTACTCTGAGCAAAGTTATCGAAGCTAAATTGCACCGTCAAAAACTGTTCCACGTGTATCATTAACCCATAAATCATTGCTGTCATTTGCTCTTTGATGCTTAAAGCGTGTCAACATCCAGGTACATAATGTTCGGTATCAGGCCCTGCGAAACGTAATATGTTACCAAAACGCGACTTTGATAATGTTCAGCAGCCTTTAGCTTGAACAGATCACATTTAACAATTTGCCGCTTGAGCAGTTATGTACTTAGCATAACCACAGTGGCATTATTGAATACATTTATTCGCCTATGACTCGACAAATAATATGATGTCGTGGAAATATATTTACTTTCATTGTTTCCCTGTGATGCACGTCGCAAAACAGCAGGACTCTGTAAATTCAATTTACTGGACAAAAATATATATTTATGCAATTTTGGGGTAGTTTTGGAGCTCAACGGTGTGCTTGAGAAACTCAATCACTCCTCAACAAGAGGTACTTGACAGTTTCTCAGGTTTCATTACGTCGTCAACAGCATATAATTAAATATATAATTTTGGAAATTAACTTAACAAAATATTCAAAAAAAAATATTATTTCGCAAACAAATAAAACTATACAAATGATCACCCTCAAGTGCCCACTGGGGTCCTTAAAGGGCACATTATCTTATATATTTATTAAATCGCTCCCTTATCCAGTCAACCGGTAGTGTTGGTTCAAATTTATAACGTGTAACACCGATACACAGCAGTCAAAGTGACATGCTGAATGACTATTTTTGGTAGGATGCCTTGTCCCAAAAAAAATGCATTCAACATCCGCCACTACAAACCCGCCTGCATACTACTTGCTGGGTGTGAAAATCAGACACCACTCTCCCGAAACAGAATTTTTTATCCACAAAATGTTTCTCAGTCGCGACTTTAAGAAGAAAAGCTAATAAATACGGTATTGTTGAGAATGGCCGTTATCCTTTTCTTTGAAAAAGTGTAGACAACTCGGGATGTAACGTAAAGCTGCCCAGCGAGGAGGGTATTCAAATTGAAATAGCTCAGGTCCTAGTTTTAAGGGGTGAAGATTTGGTTAGAACGCATCACACTACATTGTTGTTGAAATGCATTCTTGGTTGTGAGCTGTACTCCGAGCAGCTCTCACGAACACACAAATTATGACCAGACCATATAATTTGATAAAATTTAAATAATGAATGTGTAATGAAAACAATTCATGGAAGGGTGGTTTAACAGTTTCACAATTGTTTACACATATTCACGCTAATAAATTGAGATTTCAACATTGTAAGGTTTTTTTGTTTTGTTTGTTTCCAGGTCCACGCATCTGCTGAAGATATGTATAGTATCGATACTCGCAAAGTAGGGAAAAGCCAGAACCAGGTTATTCAATCATTTATGTTTCAAAAGTTAGGTTCTCTTGTCGATTTGGAAGCATAAATATCAATATTTCTTCCTGTTTTTTTTTTCAAAACAACACAAATCACTCGTATCTTTTAATACTGTCTAAGATGGCCATTTTTCATAACGCGAGGGAATCCATATAAAACTCTGCCTGCTTATTAAACTGCCTTACTAATTAAACTAAACTATTTTACTCTTAAGTTTTGGCTTGGTTTCCTTAATTGCAGTACAGCCATCACAATGTAGAAATTAGATGCTATATGTATATTGAAACCAATATATATAACTATGCATTTGGGCCTAAGTATGCACATATGTATGTATGTATGTATGTATGTATGTATGTATGTATGTATGTATGTATGTATGTATCTAAGTTACTCTGTTAATATTTTATCTACTGAACTGAAATGAGTTTGTGGCATGTGCTGTTTGCTTTCAAAACTCAAGATCTAGATTTTAAAAATTGTCATAAGAACGAATGAAACACAATACCCATAATTTGTGTCTGTTCGAGAAAACCGGAAGAGATGCCAAGCGAGTGCTGGACCAGGCGATTAACTGGGTACAAATTAACCTTACTGGTTACCCCCCCCCCCCCCCCCGCCTTGTTTCAAAATTTTAAAGAAATTAATTTTTAACAATTTGAAGCCATTAAGTAAACTACAGATTCAGAATGACTACGTCGGCGTCGACTGGGTCCTCCAGGGAACGTTCAAACTTTTGTTGGGTCGTATCATCAAAACTGTAATCAGCACTTTTTCAGTCTTGATATACGTTTCGTTCGTGTCCAAAAAAAGTTTGACAAAATGCCGTTTCAAACTGTAATATTATTCCGTCAAGGGCTGTCCATGAAATTCGTTTCATTTCATCGAAACATCAAAGTTCAATGCCCAAAATATGGCTTTTATACCCATTTTGGAAACTCCATTAACTGATCGAAAGTTCAAAAAATGATAAGGCAGCATGCCTTCTTGCACATGTTCAATAAGTTACGGAATGTAACTTCATACAGCTAATGATAATCTCGTTTAGCCCTCTTACATTTCACATTTAACCTTGAACCCAAAATGCTGATTGGTGATACAACATGACCCCAGCGAGGAGAGATGATATTTCGAGTCCCGCTGGTTAAGAACATAAAATATATATTGTCGGTATTTCCTTAATGCTGGTGGATTTAAGTCCCCGGTTCTGGAAACAAATGCCGACTTATACTGTATAACCGTGTTGATATGGCACTCGCACCTAACTACCTCCATTGAACCGTTCTTTTTGAAGAATGTGGATTTGGTCGATTGGATATGTGGGTTTCCCGTTTCAACTAGGCGACTGGTGCCAAAGGTTGCAGGTTCAAGTCCCGCTCGTTTCGAACATAAAATACAAATCATGATAATGCTCCTCTTTTTCATATTGTAACACAACTGAACGGTCGGTAGGAATACAGAATGTTTTTAAATTTGGATTTCGAAGCAAGGAGGACATACCTGCCTCCGGTATCGGAGGATCCACAGCCTTTAAAAAAAGCAAATTTTTTCTTTACTTTTACTTTTTGTAATAAATTCCTATAAAAATGTGTATTGGAGGATCTCTAGTCCTTTTTTTTTACTATTACTTTTTAAAATAAATCCATGTGAAAATGCGTGACTGTTACGAAAGTATACCAGTACCTTTGGTACGACTGCTTGTGTAAAGAAATAAATGTATGGTATCTTAGTTGTGATCTCTACGGTTCTTGGTCGCGTGATACTCTCGTAAGTTTATTCTATTAATCTGTTACAAGATTTACATTTGTTTACCAGTTATCATTTATAAAAAACAAGAAATATGCCAAAGATTTTAAAATTAATGAGATTTACTTTTACCGATTTGTTTTAATCTTGCTTTCAATTGTATTCAGCTACAGATTTTTTTGGCCCGTCTAAATGGCCCTGCAATTGGACTCTCAGCATTTCATATTTTCGTTATCACCAGAAATTCGGTTCTTGCGGTAAGATATATTGTTTTGCCATGTCGAAAGCTTAGACCACCTAATGCTGCAGCCTATATTTATCTATTTTTGGGCGCATATATATATATATATATATATATATATATATATATATATATATATATATATATATATATATATATATATAGTTATCTGCTGAAGACCTTTTAATCTATTTAGGATAATACAGCCCATGTCAAAAGTCTACGGAAGAACGTGCGCAACATGGACAATAGCACTTCCATATGTGTATAGATTATACAGTGACAGGTTAGCTTATGGAGAGTAAAGAATTCGGACTGCAGAATAAGGTTAAGACTAGTAGGAAATGGTTCAGGACAAAAAGACACAAACACAATATATATATATATATATATATATATATATATATATATATATATATATATACACATATATACATATATATATACATATATATATATATATATATATATATATACATATATATATATATATATATATATATATACATATATATATATATATATATATATATATATATATATATATATATATATATATATATATATGCCAATAGGAGTTCTTGAGCCCTGAAACACTTTCATATACTGATTTCGAAAAGATCGTTTAACATGGTAAAATAGATTATGAACCAAGTCAATGTTTACGTCCTATGATTTTGCTGATTGACTCTGCAGTTTAAAGCAAGACATGACAATTCAGGGTAACAAAATATGCTGAAAATTTACTAGGATCTGCTCAGAATATGTTTGCATTGGAAAGCATATCCCGAAATGAAGAGATGACTCAAAAATACAATAAGCAAAAGCAGTTTAGCAGCATTATGGCTTGAATATCCAAAAGTTGACTCGGAACACAAACAGAAAATTTGCAATGAACATATGTAAAAAGAGGATCGCAGAAGTATGCAATAAAAACTAGAATAATCGGATTACCCAAAAACAGATTGCATCTGTATTTTTCCTTTAATGCTGATGTACAGCTTTACAAAACTGACACATTTGCTTCAATCTTGTGAGACGGAACCTTAAATGAATATGATAAATATTTTGATTTAGCCTCACGTGTTTTGGGAAAAGACAGTAAAATGTACCTGAATAGAAAAGCAATTGGTGTAGTTTAATATATATTTCCAAGGTGTAGAACTTAAGAACGCTCCAACACCGGTAGACGTTTACTTTTAAGTGTACCTGCCACTCATTTTAAAAGTGACACCTGGGACTTTTATATTATTTTTTCAATGGTTTGACCACCGAATGGCGGTGTCCTGAGCTAGCAACTTTCGGCTGGCCGAAAATGGGACATATACGTATGGCCATATCCCAATTCTTGAAAAAAAGGAAACTTACAGTGGTGAACATATGTGAGAACGCGCAGGTGACAGCATATGGGTCAGTACAAAGTACTGTATTTAAATTCAAAAACGGTTTAACTTTGAACAACGCCGGTTAAAGGATAAAATGTTGTTTTTTTTGTTTTTTTTTTTTTTTAGATATTTGGAACGCTTCTGACGTACAGCTTGGTGATTTTTCAGTTTGGATCTGCCAGTATAAGTACGCAGACAGGTTCTGATGTCTTACCGGCCAACTCCTCACTTCAGCCTTGGAATAATACTTTAAACTAGAGGACCGCCAGAACAGATGGTGCTCAGCTGATCTAAGCTTGTCCCGTAAAATCATGGCTGCAATTAGATAGACTTGTGTTGAGCTTTATCTAAGTGCATATGACATTAAGTTGTATTTCTAAAACGCGCAACTGAACCTTCTCTAAGCTAAGCCAGAAAACATGTCAGCGGGGCAAAAAATACAGCGACACCTGGTAAACAAATTAAGAAATAAAGCTCCTAGGTGTGACCATGTGTTATATTAAAGCGATTGGGTGAGCGGTTTTAAAGAAATCAACTTTTTAAGATTTGCCCCCACAAAGAACAAAAAAATCATAAAAAATACGAAAGTCGTTTAAGCGTGACCATTTGAACCAACTTAGTAGAAAACCAACCCAAGGTATATTGCCACTAAGTCAATCTGTATGACGGTTTCAGAAAGGAAGTCAAAAATGTGAATTAGCATCGGAATGCCCATTGACTCACATAGTAAATAGAAAAGGTACATTTACCAACAAGTACCAGATTTGAAAAAAAAATCATCAAAAATCAGGAATCCACAGCAGTACCACCTAGTGAACAACTTTGTTTTACCCTTTTGACCCTTTCACAAGTGACATATCCATCAAGTTTTAGCTTAACTTGTGGACTGTTCTGGAGGATTTGTCGAAAATAGCGAAGACACACAAAAATCATCAACAAAGAAAATAAAAACAGATTGCAGCGCCACCCGGTGAACAAATTGAGAACTAAAAGTGGTCCTGTGGCATATCAAGGAAATTAAGTAAGTACTTTCGGAGAAGATTTTTTCTAGAGTTTGCCAACAAAGACCCAAAACAAGTTATTAAAAAATCCTAGTGAACAACTTTGTTTGACCCTTTCACAAGGAACATTCACAAGGTTTCAGCTTAATCTCAGTGACAGTTCTAGAGAATAAGTTGAAAATAGCAAAAGCACACAAAAAATCATAAAATATAGAAAAATTGCAGCACCATCTAGTGAACAAATTTAAAACCAGGAGTGCCTAGAAGTGTCTATGTGAGATATCAAAGCAATTGGGTGAGCGGTTTCGGAGAAACAATGAAGGAACAAATTGGGTTATCAGTGAAAGATCCTTTAATTGGAGGAAAGCTGTGAAGAACGGGGTAAATCTTCTCATCAAAGATGGTATATGTTCACCCCATGTTCTTGAGTGAGTCAAATTAGGTTGTTACTGCTAGCAATGATTGGAAGTCGAGACACTACAGGAGCTGCCATTAGATGGCTTCAATGAAGATTTTCCCTGATACTGAATGCTATGCTTGTCAAGATACTGACCAGCATCTGTACACTGCCGACATGAGCCTGACCAAGGAAAAAATTCCCTGAAATTATCATATAAAGTACTCATACTCAGTGAAAAACACTGAGTGGCGGAAAAATGTAACTTTCTGTAGAAGTTCAACCAGAAATCCAGGAATTTCTGTAAGTGTACGACACAAAATTCCCTGTAATCCTGGAATTCCCTGAACAGGCTCATCCCTGACACTACTAGGCTTGATATATACACTGGGCATTATAACTGTAAAACCACACGCCACGTTTGCTACTCTTATTGTCTACATTTGCTTACACCTCCTTCTAAATTTATATACCATCCGACTTTTCATGAATGTAAATTTTGTTTTGTTCCTGGAGGAAGGTACAGGGTGACTGTGAACTAAAGTGATGAACCAACAGACACACACATACACATACACACATACATATATATATACATATATATATATATACATATATATATACATATACACACACACATATATATACATATATACACACATATATATAATATATATATATGTATATATATATATATATATATATATATATATATATATATATATATATATATATATATATATATATATATATATTCTGTTCCTGAATCTTGTCACCCAAGTCTTCCCTCAGGTGGACTTAGGTGTTTATCAAAGGCAATTATTCAAGTGCAGCCATGTAAGTTACTGTCTTGACAACGGCAGATCACCCCTCCTCCTTGCATATTGTGTACTTACCTGTGGTCAATCGCCTGTGAAACCAAACCATGTCACGTCAA
Organism: Hermodice carunculata; assembly: GCA_964020975.1. Classification (NCBI taxonomy): domain Eukaryota; kingdom Metazoa; phylum Annelida; class Polychaeta; order Eunicida; family Amphinomidae; genus Hermodice; species Hermodice carunculata. The sequence goes on along the minus strand of CAXHWN010001018.1, from coordinate 714,592 downwards.
ACTAGATCTAGCAGCTTTCCTAGTGCAACTATCAAGCACTATATTAAATCATCAGGTGAGGATGTATCATTAGAAGAAAATGAACTGGGTCTAGGTATAATCGAGGCCCTGACAACAACCTTGGTATGAAGAAATTAAAGAAAGCTGTGGTTATTGACTCAGATGACCTTGCAAATACAATAATTTCTATGACAAGGCACCATCTCAAGGTTCTGAAAGATCCATTGGCGGAGACAGATAACACCATACCAGTGCTGCAGATACAGGTTGATGTTCTAGCTGACTGATGTGATGAACTGGAGCAATACTTTAGACGTAACAATGTGAGAATCACAGGAATCAAGGACCCAAATAAAGACACTGATGACATTGTCACCACCTTGGCAAATAAAAGTCTAAATGTGCCCTAGTTACCACAAGAAGTTGGCCGTAGTCACCGTGCAGGGCGTAAGATTCCAGCGAAACCTGGGCTATGGGGAATTCTGGTGACCTTTATGTCCTATTGATACAAGCGCCAGTTCACACAGAATGGGAAAAAGCTCAAAGCTGCAGACTGAATGTCATCTGTTTTGTTCAATGACAACCGAACCAAGAGTAGATCAACCTGCCTGTACACGGCCAAGGTTATGAAAAGAAACAAGTTGAATGATGCCTTTACCATTCACGGTATAATCCTGTTTTAAAGACTAATCAACTAAAGTACTGGCCACCAAGAACATTCAGGACTTAGCTAAATATGCTACTGATACTGAGTAGTGGGTTTATCAACATATGGCCTTGTTGAAATAAATTGCAACCCAATCTAGCTTAAGTTTAACCAATCCCGGACTTACTTTGGCGGATAAAATTCCAGATCCAGGTATACATCTGCAATGTTTTTTACAAGCTTATTTTTAAAATTCTTTTTCCTTCTCTCCTGTGACTGAGACATATGTTCAAAGCTTCATTAGTGCCATGTAAATACGTCGCCATACATCCTCGTGTTATCAAATATGTGTCTTCTGAAATCACAAATCCTTTAACTTGCATATTAAATTTATTTTCAGAGTTTGATGTGTTTCATAATGTTTTGAAAATCGGTAAAGTTGTAATTTTATACAAAAGGAGCTCACGATAGTTTTTTTTTTCAAATCAAAGGCCAATGTCTTTGTGTACATGTTTTTTTTTTTCAAAAATATTTGAAAGATTTGCATTTAATCAATTGTTATCTTACTTCGATAAAATAAATATATATTCCATAAGTATCAGTTTGGTTTCCGTTATAACACTGAAACGGCCGTTAGATATTTATCAGACAGGATATCTACTGCCTAGGATGATCATGAGCTTGCGGTCGGCGTTTTCCTGCATCTTTCCAAGGTATTTGTTTTTGATACTATAGATCATCAAATACTAACTGATCCATTACGGTATACATTGTTTGGCCTTGGACATACTTTACATCTTGTCTTCCTAACCGCAAACAATATGTTTATTTCTTGAATGAAACCTGTTCTACCTTTGACATATCTTGTGGAGTTCCCATGGCTTCATTTTCCTTTGTTGTTCCTTCTTTGTGTTAATGATTTGTACACAGTATGTCCAGATGGTTTTTGCATTGTTTGCTAACGATACTAGTATATTTTTAAGAGATAGGATTTGGAAGGTTTATTGAGAAATGTTGATGCAACTCTTGGCTCAGTAATTTTGTGGTTCAAAGCGAATAAATTGTCGGGTAATTTAGATAAAATGAATTATGGTTTTTCGTAAGAGAAACAAAAGAATTTTTAGTTTTGATGGAAAACAGAGTTATATTCTGGGATGTTATATTGAACACACTTTTTTCACGAATTACCATGAAGTGTCTGATGACGTAAATGCAGTCCACTTCTTTTTTGGCAATTTAGAATAAGGTGTCATCGGCCAATATATTTCCATGAAGCATTCGAACAGAGTACAATGAGTGTACCTGTTAAGTCCATTCCAAGCAGATCACTTAGCTCCTCGGTGCTAAATGGGCGGGGCATAAGCATGGCTCCTCCGAAAATCGGGAACCAAAAAACTAGATGTCAAAACCTGCGTTAATTTTCGCCAATGTTAATCAACTCAATCTTCAAACCCTCCCCCCCCCACACACACACATACACACACTCTCTACAAACACCTCTATAGTGTCTAGATATATTCATTTTTCAAAGTTTTCTTTTAAATTAACACTATTTCTCTCTCTCTCTCTCTCTCTCTCTCTCTCTCTCTCTCTCTCAACACACAAGCACACACACATGCACTTACACATATATATGTATATATATATATATATATATATATATATATATATATATATATATATATATATATATATATATATATATATATATATATATATATATATATATATATATGTTTATATTTATGCCTGAATATATATGTGATTTATATTACAGCTATGTTCTAAAAATTAAGATAGATATTAATGCATGCTACACACTAACACAAAAACAGAATCATTTCTAAGGCTTACGTGGCACAATGAACATATGATAATTCATTCAACTAATCAAGGCAATTTGTCATTCAAGCTCCATTTTAAAACCGACAATTTGAATGATTATATGCTAAAGCAACCCCAAGCATTTGGGCATAATTCTTTCAGTTATGTAACTTTATAATAACAATTACATGTAAGGGTTATGCAGTTCATTTGTGGACTTGGGTTGGATTACCGGTAAGTTTCCAAAGGTAAGACGTGTCCAGGTCTAAGCATCTCTGGTAGAAGGCTCACGTGACCAAATTGATATAACCGCTGCCTGAGACGTGGTTGACACAACGGCCCAGATGTGTGGGACACCATCACCAAGTAGCCTTCTTCTACTACCAGCCGATCTGTTTAGATTTCTGTGGCATTCAAACACCTTACCCTGGAAAATCTACCAATAATCCAGCATATGCCTAAACATTTGTGACAGGCCCATCGATTTAACCACATAAACACGTGCATAGGCACGTCAGCTGGCGAGAGACTGAAAAGCCTTATCCGTCATCACCATTTTCATAGAATATGTCAAAAACACAAAAATATTTATTTTTTACATAGCAATGGTTATATTCTACATCAACAAGATAGGAATGACAATACAATATTGGCATCATAAAAAAAACATTAGTGTGATCTTTCATACATATTTTAATGAATCCCTGATGTCTTAATTCATGGACCGTCACATTGTATGGTCCAGCTCTCGACTCTGTTACGTAGGCTCGCTGTGCTATCGGCTTCTGGGCAGCACGGATAACAGATCAATTACTACGCTTGGATAGAATCAGGAATTAAAAATACTTATTTTGATCAATCAACACATAGAAACATAAAATTTGTAAAATGGTCAGGACACAGAGTCACTCTAAGGTCATAGGATGGTGGCTATCGTGTGATAAAATCTCAGCAATGCTGCTGCTGCGGCGTGCAATTTCATCTATCTTTCATTATATCAATTGTTATAACTTTGATCGTCTTGTACCAGGAACGACGGTAAGGCAACCCTCCTCGGTCCCGAGGGGCTGTTGTAGAGAGCCCAGAATAACTTGTCCCCATGCCCGTGTGTGTGTATGAACAAACTGTAATAGGCAATAAAGGTAACGACTAGTATCCGCTCTTCTTTGCGTTTAAATATACATACATACATACATACATACATACATACATACATACATAAATTCCGAGCAGTATGGGAATGTGTATGGAAGCTGTCCTGTTCAACAGTTCACAAAACCCAGGGTTTAATACCTAAACCTTGGGTTTTACACACAAAACCCAGAATTTTTCAACAAAACCAAGGGTACTCTTTGTAAAACCGTGAGTTTTGTAACAAGTGGGAAAGTCCGGACATACTTTTCTAATACATATTTTTGGAAGGTATGGATGTCCTAAAAGAGATCTGCTTGGTGTACCTTTGCCAACACTCTTGCAAAATTTGGTAAGCCGGGGGGAGAATTAATGGTGTTTAAAATTGCAAATAAGGTTTTGATCATTTTGTGAAAATGGGTGGTATGAACACCAACTTATAAGAACACCTATGGGAATAGCTTTCGACATAATTGATTCCATTTTAGACTTTCATTGACGCCAAAGCTATGCAAGATACTCTTCAAAAAACTAGATCAAATAAATAGGTCATGGGCGGCGGCCATATTGGATTTTGCATAAGTAGTATTTTATCATAATTTTTTTCGATATTTTCCTGCGCATTTGTCGGAAATCTCAATACTTCCCAATTTTTTTTTTTTCAATATTGCTGTAATTTTTTACATGATTATAAGACGCTTGAGGCAATTTTGGCTGCAAGACATTTGAATCAAACATAAAAGCATTGTTAGAGTTTGTCAATTAACTTTATTATTGATGTGTTATGCCTGAAGAGTATGAGAAGTGTTTTTTTTTTTTACAAAGTAAAAGATCATGAGAATTTTTGCATTCTTTCCATCAACGATTGAACAAATTTTGCAAGAGTGTTGGCAAGGTAGACCAAGCAAACTTTTTTTCAGGGGTATTAGACCTTTCCAAAAGTATGTAATGCAAAAGTATGTTAGGACTTTCCCACTCCAACTATATTTTGGGGTATAGGATTCCAGCCTACACGAAAGATTGCCCGGCACCTTTTCAAGAACTGTCGCATACTCTGGGATTCGTTCAGTGTACCTGCACGGCCACCGGTTGATATATAAACACAACACAACTAAAAGCAAGTCAAACATTTCCTGACGGCACCGTACTGTTCTTAGAATAATGGGCTAGAACCGACAACATTAACATTGAGTAATTTCAAGTCCGAAACCAGAAAAGAAGACTTGCTGTTAAACAAGTCTGTCCGGATGTTTTCAAAATGAGAACAGTTTGAGATACTACACGTTGTCATTTTTCAACATGAATCGAAACTTTGTATATATATGTATATATATATATATATATATATATATATATATATATATATATATATATATATATATATATATATATATATATATATATATGTATATATATATATGCCTAATTTGTATGAATAAAATGCTATAACATTGGGTCTTGGGTCAGAGGATGTGGCAATGTCACAAACTTATAAACTGAAGTTTGAATGACACCACTATGGACAGGAATTTTGAAGCTTTTCAAGATTTTAATTTTGTGTATTTGCATAATTTACATAAATGAAAAGCTAGCTTGTAACTTTGGTGCATGTTTCATTGGAAATATCAGTGGCTCACAAACCTACAAATTGAGGTTGGAATGGTATCTGTATGTTGTTGTTTTTTTAGTTTTGAAATTATTCAAGATTAAGATTTTTTGTATTTACCTTATCTCCATAAAATAAAATCCTGCAACCTTGCTCCATAGTTCATTGGAAGCACTTATGTCCAAAACATAAAGATTGAAGTTAAAATGGCCCCTCTATCTGTAAAGCTTTGAAGCAATTCAAAGATTTTAATTTCGTGTGTTCATATATATTTGCATAAATGAAAACCCTACAATTTTGGTTCGTCGTTCACTGGATGCAGCTTTGTCACCAACCTATAAATGGAAGTTGGAATAGTATAGCACTTCCATGTATACTAGTTTTGAAGTAATTAAACAATATTTAAGTTTTATGTATTCATCTTATTTTCATTAATTAAAACCCCACAACTTTGCTTTATGATTCATTGAATGCGGCTATGTAACAAATTCATAAATTGAATTTGGAATGGCACTTCTACCTGTAATAGTTTGAAGCTATTTAAGATTTAAATTTTGTGCATAAATTAAAATGTAACAACTTGGGTTCATCGTTCAATAGATGCGGCTTTACCACAAGCCTCGAACTTGAAGTTAGAATGGCAGTTCTATCTTTACTAGTTTTGAAGATATTCAACTTTTAAATTGTTTAATGCCTTTAATTATCAAAAGTTGAAATTCTACAAATTTCATTCACTGTCCATTATATTTGCAGGTGTAGAAACCCTTAATTTGCAAAATTTAACATCATGATTACTCCAAACCAGGTGCACAATTTCACTGGTAGGTCAGTCAACTTGGAATGCTTGGTGGTTTTCGGAATAATAGTGAAAAACGTCGGTCACTCTTTGTCCTTAACAAAGAGAGAGAGAGAGAGAGAGAGAGAGAGAGAGAGAGAGAGAGAGAGAAAGAAAGAAAGAAAGAAGGAAGGAAGGAAGTAAGGAAAGAAAGAAAGAAAGAAAGAAAGAAAGAAAGAAAGAAAGAAAGAAAGAAAGAAAGAAAGAAAGAAAGAAAGAAAGAAAGAAAGAAAGAAAGAAAGAAAGAAAGAAAGAAAGAAAGAAAGAAAGAGTTCTTGGAAAAACAAAATGTCCGGGTTGGTACCCAGACATAATTACCACGCAATTAAACATGAAAGGAATCTCAGGGTAGAATCGTTCCAGTCACCTCTTGATTCACAGTCTGACACCCTATGCATGTGACCATGCTAGCTTAGAATATATCCATTTGTTTTCGGTCTCATATTCCATAGTGGTCAGACCACCCAGCTTTTTTTTACTCCTTCATATCTGGGTCACAGCAGTCAAGGTCAATCTGATCGCAACCAAAAACTGTTCAATATTTCAGACAATAATGGTTGTAATATCAGACCGAAAACGCTATTTAGAACATGAAACTTTCCTGGGCTTCATCACATATCGTGCGATGAAATTAATTACTTGCAACAGATCGAATGTGTTAAGCAAATTACAAAACTCGAGGCTGTGGATTCAGTGAATTGTCCATGCAGCGCGTGTATTATTTTGAAAACTGAATACACACCCTCTCTTTCTTTACTTAAAGCATAACATATATTCTCATCGTGTCGCATAGAGGTAGACCATGACTTGTGTCTGGTAACCAATAAAGATGTTAATGATCACACAAACTGAGCCACTTTTAGTTTGGCGCTATTTTTAAGTTGAGTTTCCTATCAAGGCCTACCAAGTAGCAGCTGTTATGATTAGTTGGTTATAAAACACTGTGTATCGCACTTTTTCAAAATCCTGGGATTTGTGACGTCACAAAACCAAGATTTTGGACTCTCACAAACCTACGGTTTTCCTCTGTATTTTCAAAGTGTTACAAAACCCAAGGTTTTCCGGCAAAGCCAACGGTTTTGTGAACATAACCGGGGATTTTGTTTTTTAAAAAATCACCAAATCGAGGGTTTTGTGATCAAAACTCAGAGTTTTGCTCTGAAACTATGGGTTTCATGTTCAAAACCCAAGGTTTTGCTACAAACGCCCGGGTTTTGTACCTGAACTCTGAGTTCTCTTCGTGAGTTTTGTAGCAAAACCTAGGGTTTTAGTCCAAAATCATATCAAAATTCATTAACTGAGCAAAATCCAGAGTTTTGTCACAAAACCCTGGGTTTTTCCTACGTAACCCAGGGTTTTGTGATAAAACGTATGGTTTTGTTAGCAAAACTTATGGTTTTGCTACCAAACACAGGGTGGAAAAAAGAAAACCCAAGGTTTTGTGAATTAATGAACAGAACCACTTCTATTATTGTGCGTGATTCAGGAATCGCGCTGCGCGTGTTGGGATTTCTCAAAACGCGCATCAATTTCAGAAACGCGGGGAGCGATTATAGAATTGTGCTTTGCGAATAAAATATAGCGGCGGTAATATAAGGTACATAGATAGATTTTATTTTTCTTCGAACATTACAAAGAAAAAAACATTAGTCCACCAGGGACTAATAGAGTCGACATGGAATAAGAGGTAAAACATATGTACAAAAAATAAAACTTCACACATAAGACTAAAAATATACACAATACGCTCAATTCACATCAGTATAATTCCGCTTGACCATGGCCAATGTCCCACTTATGGGAAAATACTTATAATGTGCAGGTCTTAACTCAACGACACCAAGAGGCTTTACACCGATAAGTACCAAAAGGTAAGATCGATTTCAAGAATTTCCCACGCGACTCAGCTGACCTCTGGGTATTGCCGAGTGAACTCCATGATTCTGTTCCTCTATAAGGGAATCAATTGAGGCCATTTTAGTCATAATTACTTTAACTAGATTTTTCATGTGGGTTCCTCTTAAACTATAGTTTTTTTCGCGCGCTGTAAATAGATTATTTTTATAACCGGGATTTGTTTGATTGACAGATTTATAAACTTCTTTCAATAAACAGGATTGATATAGGTCCCTCATATATGGGGCACCAGCTATGGTCAAAGGTTTGGCATATACTGACTTGTTATCCCTAAGTACAATACGCAAGTATCGAAAAGCTGTGAGCCTAGCATTGGACAATGGTGTCAGGTCTTCGTTTTGATGATCTTAACCAAGTGTAACTGTTGGAATGTTAAACTGAAATTCCAATACCATGCGTCTTCACTACAGTATAAGGAATGGCAAGGAAACTGCTTTTTTTTTTCATTTTTTCGGTCTTTTTAACCTTTTATATTGTTTTTACTTCTTGGTAAATTATCAGGCTTGTGCTGCATAAAGCTTAACATCAACGATTCGGTGCTTCGATAAAAGTGTTAACAGAAGAATTTGTGCCATACAACATGTGTGTTCCTCAGTGTGACTCCTGTGATGAGATGTATAGGAATATAAGACTTTTTATGAATATTGTGGTTGTCTTCGCAGTGCAGTTTGCCGAAAAAAAAACACACACACATATACACTCACAAATCATAGAATTTGAGACTATGAATATTGTGGTTGTCTTTGCATTGCAGTTTCCGATTTCAAAAAATGTAACAATAACAATTGTAATGTTCAATTAATTTGTATTTTATTTATACGTCCTGTTAGCTGTAGCAATTAAATGGGTATTTTTACTGAAATTTTATTTCATTGAATACCGTAATATTCTTCTAATCTTAGATAGCATCGAATGCTTAACTAGCTTCGGTCATTTGATAAGGATTATTGAAATATGCTGCGTATTTCATGAATATAGGCCCCTGTACCACATTCAAGTTGATATTGCTTCATTTAAAATGAACCTATGTATTACTTTCCATCAACAGTCTTCCAACAGGGGACGACAGTAACATTCAGGAGTTCCAACATAGCCTACTCTGCGTGCAACAGGAAATTTACATGATGGCATTCCCGAAATGCACTGAAATTCCAATACCATGATAGAATTGAGAGTCATTTTCTTCAAGGTGCACGTTACGGGACACGGGATTATGAAGGCCACATATTACAATGAAGACATTCTTGAAAGTGCAGCGCATTTTAAGAATTCTAATAAAAGGAAAGCTGCTAGTCATCCGTTCTAGTTAGAACTTTTCATCCAATATTATACACAGTAAAGTATACCAAATATTTATGGTCCTAAATCTCGTATTCATGGTTCTTAAAATGAGCTGTGCATTTTGGGATAAGTTTATTTCCTGGCTTTTTGGAGATTGATGATGGAAGGTAATAGGCCTACATTATTATTATTATTATTATTATTATTATTATTATTATTAATATTATTATTATTATTATTATTATTATTATTATTATTATTATTATTATTATTATGTTTAAATGAAGGGTATTCAATTGATTTTGATATTATTCTTCCAAATTAGGCCTAGGCCTACACGGCAAAGTATGCCCTGCTATTGTGGTCTTGGGTCACTTAAGATTCTTAAGATGCGCTGCGCATTACAGGAGTGTCTTTGAACAGTAAAACATCTATTCTAGGCGGCATGGTCCCGATTCCCTTAGCGCTCCCCTATGTCGGGGTTCTCGGAAGTGTCCCCTTCTGTTTGCAGGCTGTTGATGGAAAGTAATATAGGCCTATATATAGGCGAACTTTCATAAAGTTTTAATGACTGTAGAATAGGCCTATGGTCAAAATTCTTATAACTCGCAGCGCACTCCGGGAATGTTTCAACTATAAAAAAGACATGGTCGTGAATCCCTTTGCGCGCAGGGTATATTGGAAATTTGGGCTCTCGAATTTTTCTGTCATCCCTTGCATGTTTAGAGATTGTCCATAGAAAGTAATACATATAATACATGTTGTATTTACAAAATTTAAAGGAAGTAGTATCCAATTGAATTGGACATTATGATTCCTAGATTACATAAAACGAATGCTCTATACCTGTTGTCATTTGCAAGTTTCTTACATGTAAAACTGCGCTGCGCATTTCGAGAATGTCTCCCGCTTGGTTGCAGATTGCCCATGGAAAGTAATATAACATCCTCCCATTGTACATAGGCACCACCAAATTCCTTGCTGTCGTAGAAATAGACATCTTCATTAGATCCGAAGGTAGAGTAAATGACACATGTCTACCTTCGCATTTTTTCATGAAAAAAAGTTAATTTTACAATCTCGCATCTGAAATGCAGCTGGCATGACGGCGATCATGGATGTTATTCAAATCACATTCATGGAACCAACATGCTTACTACTTGCCTATCACTCTCAATTACAACTGTGCTTAAAAATGGTTTCTCACCCGACAGTTTTTCGAATATAGCTATGGGCACCCATTTCCTAAACATAAGCGTAAATCATTAAATGACTGAGAATTACAAGGGTATTGCCCTCAGTGGTATTCTTGGTGAGATTCTTGACTGGGTGATATTGCATACGTATATGATAGCTTTGACATTCTCAATTCGCCCCAATTACAATTCGGTTTTAAACTTACTAGTTCGACAACCCAATGTTCCTTATTATTAACCAAATGTCTCATTATTACAAATCTCACGGTTCTAGTCTACGTTTGTTTTTCTTAGATGCTTCCAGATCGTTTTACAGGGCCGAATTCGTTAAGTTGTTCGTTAATTTTTAAAGAGAAATACTGTAGTTCTAGAAATATTCGTGCGTGTTTAATTTCGCGCAAACTCATTTTTTATCAAATAACAGAATTTTCGCGCATTTTGATTTCGCGCAATCCAATGCCATACAATGTAGTGAAATACAATGCAACTTATTTTCGCGCATTTAAATTTCGCGCTCTGAGTGGTAGCGCGAAAAGCGCGAAATTAAATCAAGTGCGAAAATTTCTAGAACTACAGTATATGTCCTCTAGTAACCAGACTCCTTCTAAACATGTATATAAATCAGGGTATCAGCACAGTCTTGGGTAACGCAATATCAAACCATTTGCGGTTTTATAATGGAGTGAAGCAAGAAGGAGTACTCTCCCCGATACTTTTTTGGCATTTACTTAGATGAACTTCTGATGAAACTTACAACATCTGGTATTGGGTACTTTATTAGACGTATCTGCACATGCGCATTAGCTCATACTGATGACGTCATCCTCATTGCTCCCACAATCTCAAGTGTGACCCGTATGTTAAATATTTGAAAGACGTTTGCTGGTGAATATAATACCATGTTCAACGTTGATTAAAGCAAGCATGTGGAAACGGAAGAGTATGACAGGTGAAGATTTATACCTAAATAATGTTCTCATTAACAAAGTCGATCATTTTTTTACATTTTGGTGTTGATATGAAAGGACAAGATATAAAAACTTCTACAGGAAAATTTCGGTCTGATGCAAATATGGTACACATTAGTTGAGTGGTTCCGGATATGAGATACAATCTTTTCATAACCGATTGCATGTATCTTGATGGATGCCAACTTTGGGACTTCTTTAAAAGGAGTTAAAGATTTTTATGCTGCATGACCTAAGGCTGTAAGGTTTGTGTGGAAGATTCTTTTATTACGCACAATGATCTACTGCCACATATCTATGACTTTTACCACTGCTGACCCATATGTTGGTGGTAAGCTGTGTGTCAGTTACACCATACAGGCTGATAATATCAGTCCATGGACAGTGTTTAACTGATGTAGTTGGAACTGTGGCAAAAATAAGGCAGTTTTAGTTTTCAGACGGCATTGTTGTATTCCAGTACACATTAGCTCTCTTACGTTAGCTTGACAGATTTCAAAATACCTACGTCACTAAAATGAAATACATATTTATGTTCGAAGATTTGCAAAGCTCCAACCTTTATGGAAAGAAGAATAAATTCAACTTTTAGCGCAGTGCGTGAATAAGATATATATTTGACTGAAGTTTTACATCATTTTGCGATACATTTCATATATATGCAGGTCATTGTTATAAAATTGGATGCTTTACATGCACGACACGGTTTACAGCACATCACATTTAATACTTATCTCTCCAGACTTGGTGTGTGATATTAAAACAGTGACAGATCAATGAGGTAAAAGCAAAATTTCTAAACTGCAATAAAAAGGGTAAAGATGTCACAAAGCTGAGTTATCAATCGCTGTTCCATAATGCCACTTAGGGCTATCTAGTGCCACCTCGCGGTCACAATGCTGTAATATCCAGTCGACATCTCTTATCGGCATCTCAGCGTAATCACTTGCTATCCTATTATATCGGCCGGTGTAGCCAATCGCTCTCACCTGAGATCACAAAAACATACAAATTGTCACTCCACACTACCCCATCACGCTCCACAGCCACATGCATCAATCCCACAATGGCAGAGGTTTGTTGAATCCCCGTTTCCCTTTGAGCCAGTAGGTTTTCTGTGTCCCTTTACCCTGGAAGAAAATGTTAAGTTCACAATTACATGTGCATCCTAAATTTCGTGTACCGCCCAACATTTTTCAGACCAAAAACATTCACGTCAACATACAACTAACAGCCAAAAATAAAATCAAAAGCCTCATTTATTTATTACAAAGACACCCCTCAATTTCATGAAATGTCAATATATGACTAACCTGCGCTTGCAAATTTTTAAGCTAGCTAGAGAAAACTGTCTGGCAAAAATTTGTTCGTCGGTATTAATCATTTTGGAGTTAGTTCAGCGTGATCTTTCTTAAGACAGCAGTTCTGTGAAAGAATGCTCCCAATTAGGATAGGTCATAATTAGGAATTTTATGTGTTTTCAGATTCACACACAATGCAATAGACACAACTCGTGCAGGCTAGAGTTGCATAGTTCCGTTGAACTGTATGCTTAAGTTACAGATAATAAACTTAGGAATTTGGGAAGCCAATGAAATAAAATTTTCAGAATCATGTAGGTTTTCCACTTAGATTTACCATGAAAATGTTGTGTTTTTTGTATGCAGTATTTTAAGGATCAAATTGCAATGGAAAGTAATAGAAATGCAAACCCCGGTCGCCTCACTGAAGTGCCCTCTACAGGAGGAATACCAGAACCTTATTTTATTTTTCTTATTCAAAAACTTCACTGTCGCCCCAATGTGGTGAAATGAACATTGTCATTCAATTAGGGTTGCTATTTTTGAGACAGACTCATACTGGTACGAACTCAATGTTCTGCGCATCACAAGCACTTGAAGAAAACTCAAAATATACCTTAACTTCAATTTCACCACGCAATTGCATTTCATAATCCCCCAGCTTGAGCAGGCTTTCCTGTGCCGCGGAACTCAAATGGATTTTCAGCGCTACAATAAAGAGTATTTTACTCATTATGCATTGGTGTAAATATACACGCAATAATATACTTCGAAGGAATGACTTGTGATCAGAGTTGGTCTCAAAGTTATCTTACCGATTCACGCAAGTACAAAAGAGTGACAGAAAGAGTGTTTTGTAAGCAGAACCATGAACAGAATAGATGTAAAAGCTCTGAGAAATTAGTTGAAACAGCAAAATGAACCTCTGGCTTAGTTGATTTATTAATATAATTACATGCTTGGATTTGCTTTGGGACTTAAGGCTTGGCCATAATTTCCGATACTCAATTTACTGTATGTACTACTTCTCTTAAATTCGTGGTTAAGAGTTCACAATAGTGAATTAACCAGGTCGCAGTCTTCTAAAAAATGCAGTTAATTGTTTTAAATATTATGGTGCATTTTGCAAAATTTTACCCCATACTTTTTTTAACGATGGGATTATTTATTTCTTGCCTTCATCGAGCCATTCATGTTCCAGAATGTACATACATCAGATTGGAATTACGAATCTGACAATGATGGTTTGTGTTGCAATTTTTCTTGAGGATTCTTTTCTGGATGTTTTCACGGTGGTGATACGCAGGGTGAATGGGTTTCCCACAAGGTATTTTGCTCTCATCGAATATTTTATCCACAGGCAGACTGCGCCAACCGAGGAAATATGTTGGCAGTGCATTCCCTTGGCGTCAAAGAAAGCTGTTCACTGATTACATACTCTCTAAAGTAAATTTGAAGCGTACCACATTCACGAAACCTACCCCCTACCTGTATTTTTAATGGGAAAAGTCTCATCCTTTAAAAGTGGGTTAAAATTTGAATGACAGCTGTAATGTATTAGCGGATCAGATTGAAAGCAAACTGGTGACCAACAGGCAAATTTTTAAATGTGGCCTTTAACTTGAATGTATGCGTCCCAATTTTACCTTGTCTCTGGATTTTGTAATTACAAACATTTTAACATAGCTATCGTTGTGTGATAGCATATCAGAACAAAATAATTTTCACCAATGATGTACAACGGGGTATTGTAACAGGGTTTGATGTATTCAATAAAATACGCGATTTTTCTGTATGATTTCGACCAGAAATAAGAACTGGCGACTTTTAAACTGGTAGTCAGGTAAAACTGATGAACCAGGAAGATGTTTCAAATACATAAATGCTTTCCAAATGAAAGTGTGTTAAAATCTAGCTGTTTACCTTGCATCTTTAATGACAGTCGAAATACACGCTAAATGGTAATGTTTCAAGATCAAAGCTGAGAGAAGTAACCAGCCCATAACAATGACCTTCATGTTATTGAATGGCGGTATTGAGTTAATGGGATATGAACAAGAACGTTTACGTGGCATCAAAATTGTTAGTTCTACTATAGCAGCAATGAGCAATGATTTTCCATCCTGTGAGCTTCATTGTTAAGGGGACAATGGGGGTCAATACACGATGCTTTACCAGAGTTTTTGTGTCAAAATTATTATTTGGCCACAAAAATAAACCATTTGCGTCATCAAAGGGAAAACAAATGAAATATAACGATATCTGAGTAAAAAACGATGCGTATTTGTGTTTTGGAAGGGTAAGCTGAAAACATTAAAATTGCACTGAAAACCCAGTGTGGCATGACATCATAAATACTTGGTATTCCAAGAACAGAAGCAAATTGTTTCCCACAGACTTTCCCTATGTCACAGTGCATTATATATGTATAAGTGTAAGAGTATCCATTTTTTGGCAAGAAGTACAGGTCCCCTTAAGTTTGCAACATGGAATCGCCGACAGAGGGCACCAGCTAGGTATGACATCATAAAGCAAGGACTGCAGAGCTTTGGCTTGACTCGAGTAGTGGAAATTGTTTCAGGCAAAACTCCACATGTTTTGTTTTTTTTTTTTTTTTTTTTTTTTTTTTTTTTTTTTTTTTTTTTTTTTGTGGAGCAGGGGGTGGAAAATTAAAACTCATGAAAAAATGTTTGAGTGTGGACAGGTAAAAATCCGACATGATTGACTTCGCGGTGGAAAAAGTAAAAAGTTCAGAGCTTCATCACCTATGTTAACGTACTTAATTTTGTAAATTAGAGTTTTACTTAATTTGTGAGCTTGGTCTTCCTCGACGTTAAAGCTTTCTGATTCAGATATTCCAGGATGTGCCATGATGGGGAATTCAATTCGCTGGTGCCATGGTAACTCTCTCTGTCTTTATATAACGGACATATTGCTTCTAAATGTCATTTTTCCTGTGTCCACAGCTCCGCAGTCAACTTTCACTTTTCTTTTAAGGCTCAGTAATTTCATAACTATCTCGAAACGGGGCAGAGGTTTTGAAACGATTTTGTGTTTCATGCCGAATTTGCAAGTTTAATTTTGCTCGTGGGAGTCTTACATTAACTGGAGTATGTTTATGTCAAACTCCAATATTTAAAATATGTTTGCAAATTCATTCGACAGTTTCTTCTATTTCCTAAATCCGCACCCCCTTGCTCTTCATGAGTTAAACAGCCTCTAGTGCATTTATGTGATTTTTATGTATATAATGTTTGTAATCATGTGCTTTATATGATACATTTTATATTGTATGTCATGGACCCTGCGTGGGTATAAAAGTGCAATAAAGTATTCTTGTAAAGTATTCTTAAATGACCTTAACCTCGACATCAATTTAAATTCCAACAATAACATACCTTTTCCGTTTGACTCCATTCTCGAGGCCATGTTGACGGTGTCTCCAAACAGACAATATCGTGGCATCGCCAGGCCCACTACACCTGAAATATGTCAAATGCTACCAGGCAATTTCTTTCGTAACCCTTATGGCACATTATGTCAGACTACAATTAAGCTTTATGATCGCGACGGATTAATAGTAGAAAAACAAGTACCGTGGAGTCAAATAAATGGTTATAATTAAGTTTGATATAGTTCCTCCTTAACGTATCTTATGCTCTAATGTATTGAAAGCAAATATAATATTTATATTCCCCATAAAATTAATACAAATATACAGCTAACACCTTATATCATATCAAATACACATATCAAATACGATTGGCAATTTCTTTCTCAATTTACCATCGGCAAACTTCAAATGATCCGCATACAATGTTTAAAGACAACTTTCATGATAACAAGCTAATCTGCAGTCAACTGTTTTCAGCGGCACTAATGAAAACTGCGGGTCCAATCTTTATTAACACTTGTCACCGGTGTAACGCGTCTTATCGTCGAAATGCGTGAATCTATTTTGTGCTAAATGTATTTTGGAGGAAGGACTCCCAGTCCTAGCACGCAAGGGTATAGTTTTGCAAAGATAACCCCCCCCCCGCCAAAAAAAAAGTGTCTTGTCTCACAATATTGGCATAATCCCCAAAAAGTTGTCCTGCGCAAGACATCTAACTCCTTTCAGTGGAATTTGAAATTTATCCATTCTGACATAAATACATATACCCTACCATAAACTATTAAACCGCCACAATTATATTACCGTATCAAAGTTTTTTTCCTCCATTTTCTTTAGTAAATCGGAGGAAAAATTAGCCACAGTATCCTTTCAACGTGAAGGAACTGGTTGATTTGACTAGGGTCCCGAGCGCAAAACCGTCGTTTGTGCTGCCACATACTTTATTATCGCACTTGTGGAACATAACACATTGTCAATATTTTTGCAGCGTGCTGGAATATTGGGCGTTCACAGCGATACGTTTAACTTGAAACATACAAGAATAACAAAAATTTGCACCTGCAGCACATGGTCCCGTGTGTATTCCGGTTCGTAGTTCCATCTGTTTGTCCGGCTGGTGGCGCACTTTGAAACTGGTGTACACAGCACTGAGCAAATGAAGCGCCAAGCTGGCGATCTCGGCGCAATGACGGTCTCCGTTCCTGGTTGGCAAACCACTTACAACCATGTACGCGTCACCAATCGTCTCCACCTACAAGGTAGGTCCATATGGCCACATTTCAACACAACTGTTTGATTTAACAAAGAACCATAAAAGCCGGACTAAATTCAGCCATGAACGATACTTCGCCATTTCCAGCAATTTCCTAAGATTTCTATGTGCGATTAATTCATCAGCTACAAGATAACCTCATTTGGCTCCTTTACCATAATGTCATTACTGAAACATTATGAGGGCAAATCGTTACAATTGCTGCCTTTAAAGGACCGTTTCCAAGGAAACGATGACAGTACCCGTCACGTTTTACAACAATTGACAAGAAATTCAAGTTGGGGCACAGGAAAGTGTTTGACCCGTCTGTGAACAATAAGAATAATTCGGTACGCACAAAGTACCACGTAATCTCTTATAGACTTTCAAAATAAAGGAATTAATCGACTTGATATACAATTTTGTCCAAGTAGTGGAGCTTTTCTGTCGGGGAGAGAAGCATGCAAACTTGAAGATATATGTTAGATTATCAATGCTTCTGTTGCTAACTGAAACTTCTCTGTCCATTACAGTGTAAATTCACTTGAAATTGCAATAAAGTGTAAATGTTTCAACAGCGTAAAAAGCTAAAGATGTATGTTATGGCACTATACTAATGTGTTTGGAAGAAATACTGTTACAGCAATTAAAACAGTGTGGGGAAAATTGATTGCCATTCTTTGATAAGAAGTTTCGATTAAGCTTCTACAAATGTCGGCATAAAATGTATTGCAAATTTTAGAACAAACTATACATCAAAAAAGTGTGTCAAAAATTTCAAGATTTGCTTTCGTTTTTGAGATAAAGATTTGCATTTGCAAAGGGGTAGTTTTTAACTAATCATTGTTACATCTTCATCATCACTGTTTGCGATATTACAGATTTGATATACACCATGTAAACAAGTTCCAGGAAGGTTCGGCATATTTTCAGGAATTTAAGATAACTACCAGGTCTTTAAAACTCCACCAAAAAAAACATATTTACATAATTCTATTTCATGTTACAAAATGGCCATAGCCATGCAGTCAAATAAGAAAATTCAGAAGGCAAGATACAGTGAAAAGTAACATTTGCAAAAGGCGAGGCGTCGGTATAAATTATCGAATATCAACAATAAATTGTTGATTGCACATTTAAATCTTCACAACACCAACAAAAGTTTAAAACGATAATATTCACACAACCAATACGTTTGTACATATACACCTTACCTTATATACATCATACATATCTATGATTCCATCAAATAGAGTATATAGATCGTTAAGAAGATCTATAATCTGCATAGGGGTACTCTCGGAAGCCAGGTTCGTGAAGCCAACAATATCTGAGAAATATATAGTGACTTCTTGGAAAATTTCCGGCACCACGTACTTGCCAAGTTTAAGGTCCTCTGCCACACTCCTGTGTTATATAGGATCGAAAGAAAAGAAGCATCTGATCAAAAGATCTCATGGCAGAGATGAGAGGACATGTGTACTTAAAAAAAGTATCTGGCGTTAGAGCTTAGCACAGGCAGCAATTGTTGCCATGGCAGGGACCAAACACCGTATAAAGTAAGCGGGAAAGTCCGGTTGGGAAACTTAAGATTGAAATGTTGATTCAAGCAAAAGGTTGAACTTATCGGACTTGTTCACAGGGTATTCGGCTTCCCCTGTAATGAACGACACTGCGGTACAACCAGTTTTCCGTACGAACACAAGTACGACTAAAGATTGTTGAACAGTTCCGGGACATACTTTTACAACAGATAAGAGCAAACCTATGTCTCTTCTGCTTCAGTGCCAGGTACAAATAAAACTTGAATGAGTTCCAATAAATACCTTGGCAACATTCTGTAGAGTAAGCTGTCCGTTTTCTTCTTCTCTTCACAAAGCTGAAAAGTTCTTTGCTGCACAATTTGTTCCAAATTGTTTGCGTACTTTTCTAGCTTGACGATCATGTCGTCCATAATGTTAAATTTCCTGTAATGTATGTAAGGTTGCAGAATATATATTTGCATCCTATGGTGTTTGTCACAATCGGCTATTTGCTTCGGGTTATTCATATTCAATACCTTGTTTATACGTTGTCATAGTCTAATGTTTGTAATAACAAATTTGCGTTTGGTGGCACATTTTGACATTTACAGGCTTTAAAGCGCTTGCAGACTTTGCGCGGGGTGATGGGCTTACAGGTGGTGATGTCATTTTACAGGAACCACGTGCTAATCAGGCTTGCTGCGTGTGGTCCCGGCTTAACAGTGAAAAATCGGTTAAAGTGGTACTCAGACAAAATTTTCTCTCCCACATGCCTCGGGTATGCCCAATGTACATATGATGATAAAATCCTGCTTCTTGGTGTCTTACTTGTCAGTTCCTAATTTAAGGATAATACCACGACAGAAACATCCATAAATACATGAAATCAGTCACAAATAACAACATCATAGCATCAGGAAATGAGCAAGATTTACACACACACACACACACACACACACACACACACACACACACACACACACCCGCTCCAGCCAATTGACATTCGACATGTTATGCTCACTGGCCCATTCAGTGTTGGTCGACAATATACATGCTGCGATAAAGAGAAAATTAAAACAGTAATTACCCTGTCAGACCAGGAAGTGTGAAGGGTAACACGATGCACTATGGTACACACAATATTATGGGTTCGAGCGCTGGTCACCTACACACTTTTTTCATTAAAAAGGGTAGACAATAATTTTCTAATGTCCACGCAAACGTGCAGAGGTCACTGGCACCTCAAATGTGTCAGGCAGACATATTTCAAATATACGCCGGACCAGGCGAGCTCTGTGAAAGATAAAACTCTATCCAAAATAACAAAAATTAGGCTCGAGAAGCATGAAGACTGATATTCTTTTGCGTCAAATAGAAAAGCCTCTCTCCAGAAGTCTACAAAATGTCTTAGAACATTTTACGAACAAACTGTAGGCTGTTGCATTGTTTACCAATACTCCCATCCATATAGAGAGGTGTAAAAGTCGATAATTCTGTGATGGCATAATCACACTGAAAATAAATTTGTTTGCTTGAAATTTAGGGGTGGGGGGTCTGGGAGTGTAGGAGCATGTCATTCACAAAACTGGCATCGACCTTAAAGAATACTTAAAAAACTTTTTTTCTTAACCACAAATGTTCACAAGTCACACTTAAGTAGCGTCAAATTATGTGCAGTCTTGTACTCAATTTATGCCAGATTGAAAATACATGAATTTTATAAGGGTTGCAAAGAAATTCAAAGTTTAATTCCGTTTGCGAGGAGCTGACGTATGCATTGCCATTAGCGCCTAATTATCCACCTGCTGATAACAACCTTTCTTTGTGCCAATACCAGGGTACCATACATTGAAACAATGATCGATTCGGCCTTACCCTTCATTAAACATGCGGAGTACTTTTCTAATTTGCGAGAAGTGTGGTCGCAATGCCTGATCCTCCTGCCAACAATCTGCCATCAGGGTGATAACTTCGGGGACTACATCTTTGTCCGGTTGCAAAACGTGTGGCCTGTATGGCATCTCCCCTTGTGATATCAACTTCTCCACAATTTCTGGAAATTTAAGTTATTTAAATAAAAGAATGTATAAATAAAAAGTCTTTTCTTCACAAACTGCTCGCCTGAAAGCCCAGTGGTGTTTATGCACAATTCATATGGACGCATGATGTTAACATTGGTAAGTGGTTATTCAGCCTAAAGCAATATGGTACGGCACTGAATGTGCTTTTATCGCTCAGTACCAAAAATCCTTAACTTAGGTTCACAGTAGTAGCAAAATTTAAACCACAAACATGTGTGTAAATTCTAGACATGATCAACAGAGTAGCACATGGACGACAAAAATACGCAATTTTAAAACGTATTTATTGCTGCCAGGGATTGTCGTGATTTTGGGTCTCATACCTATTTAGCGTGAAACTGCATTGGAATGTCACTTTTTTTCTAGATTGAGAGTGATAAACAAATATAAGAGAATATTGCACATAATATTTATATGGGAATAGCATCTGTGCCAATAGGGAATACTGCTCATAAATCACCATGTAATGTTACGGCCTCCTAACCTTTTGGACTGATTTCCTCCATGAAGTAAGGCAAAGCTCTGTACAATATTTCCTGCATGATAATGGCAAAACTGAAGACGTCGCCCTTTTGAGTCCCATTTCTTGGTTTTATATTCATACGTAAAATTTCTGGGGCAGTCCACAAAAGACCTGCAATAATTAAAATGACATAATCATTATATCTTTAATGATTTGTTACCTGTTATGAATGATGTAAACGTGTTCACTTCCAATCTCCCTTTGTACTCTTGAGGTTGATGAGCAAAGAATTTTGGTTTTAGTCCTGTTTTAGTCTCTCCACTTAAAATGAATCGTATGGATCACTTAATGCATTCTTTAAGGGATTTTGTTTTAGGCTTCATATTTGATGTGATCTTTACTTTATAATATTTTTCTCTTGCATATCATTAGCATCAAACATTAATATGTTTCTTGTACGCTTACAATGCATTACGTTTTCAGCCTTCGTAAACTTTGTCGGAATAACGTTACCTCTGTAATACGCATAATCGGAGGATTCCTTCTGTTGAATTGTATCTTGATAAAACATATCCATGCCATACATGGATACCTTCAGCACCCAGCGGGAATCCACTAAGCAGTTGCTGCTTTTAAGTCGCCCATGAGACAGTAGTTCCGTGGTATGTAAGTAACACATACCCTGGCAAACGATAAGGTATCATTAATTCCTCTGTTTATATATCCCAAAGTCACCGAAACAATCAGTATGATAGGAAAGGTGGTTCAATTATAAGTGTTGAATGCTGCAAGAATGATATTGCCAACAAACGTCACAAGGCAAAATACCCATGAAAATGCCTGATCTTCAGTAAACCTGTCAATGGTTTACCTGTAACTACATGAACTTGAAAATGGATTTTTTACAGCTCACAAAGCCACTGAACTTTACTACCCTTTTATGTCCTAGAGATGCATCCTTGTGGAATATACTTGCATGGTGCATAAAGTGACCCTACCCCAACATATTGGTCCTCGCAGGTTCGCACCAAGCAAGGTGTTTATTAAATGTACATTGGGCCTTTCCGATTTACATCATGAATAAGCTGTCTGGGCATTTTACGATATTACTTGTAATTAAATGTCTTCTACACAGCACTTTCAGACACGCCAGTGGACGATTTCTGTGCATCGTAATGTCAACAAATCAGTGGGCAGTTTATAGAGATTTATGACTACAGCTAATTGGCGGACGGTTTTTGGTGCACTAAGCTGACAACAAATTATTGGAATGTTTATAGTGCACTATGCTGACAAGCCAATATACAGTTTATTGCGCAAAATGATAGCAGCACAGAATGTACAAAATCAATACATTAATGACACGATTATTTGTTCGCGATTTATGTACTTGTTTCTGTTTTTTTTTTGTTTTTTGTTTTTTTTTTTTTTGTGCACTAAGCTGACAACAAATTATTGGAATGTTTATAGTGCACTATGCTGACAAGCCAGTATACAGTTTATTGCGCAAAATGATAGCAGCACAGAATGTACAAAATCAATACATTAATGACACGATTATTTGTTCGCGATTTATGTACTTATTTCTGTTTTGGACAATGCAATGGTTATGCATCAAGTTTTCAAGTGTATAAGTTCAACTCGCAACATGATGTTTCCCTCGTAGCAGAAATGACGTAATTT